>OY757245.1:17934883-18481963 GCA_963583935.1 Diaperis boleti | reverse complement strand
AGAAAAAAAAAAGAATAATAAAACCTTTCGTCCGAAAGCTATAGCAAATTATAAAGTTTCAACCCAATTATACAGGTTTCTGTATATTTTAAGCTTAAAATCCAAAGCCATTCATTTATGCCAACATAAGTTGTTGTACTACTGTCTAACTTTTTTTTGACATTTTGCTTGACGGTTGAATTTTTTCAAGATAAATACGACGATAAAATTGCTGATTTATCTTTGAGTGACTTTAAGTTTCAGTCTAAAAGATTCAGTCTTAATTCAATTTTTTCGTCCTATATAATATACGACTATTACTTAATTTGCTAATAATAGTTATTTATGTATCTAGAGAATAAACACCCATGTTAATCCCGGGAATGTAAGAAATGCCAGAGGCGACCGTATTCCATAGATGCATACAAAACTTTCCTCCTAACCGCCTAAATTAGAGAAGATTTTTTTTATTGTGCGGTACGGTACGGTGATACCTAAATGGAGTTGAATGATGGTTACTATGGAAACGAGTTGGTTTATGTGTGAAAATCGATTTACCACATTATTAGCCAAAAACGAGGGAATAAAGTTGCATTTTATTCCCGGTTGGGAGGAAAAGTTTTTTTTCCTTTTTTTTTCTTATTTTATAGTCCATGATTTCTACTAGTCTTTTTTCACCAAAAATTTATGTTGATTTTTTGTCGACTTTAAAAGCATAAGTCGGGTATCTAACCCGGAATTACCTTATGCGTTAATTGTTGGGTGGAGTGTATTAAATATATAAAATAATATAATAATATATAAATAAATAATTTTCTAAATATCAGTATGGATTAATATTTTTGTTTAATTTTAGAGTGTTAAACTCATCCAGGGTACAGAACAATATGACCGTTTCATGGAACTACCATTTCCAGTAACTCTAAAAGTACATTTTTTTAATGTGGAAAACCCAACCGATATTCTAAATGGACGAAAACCCGTTGTTAAAGAACTAGGGCCATATGTTTACAAGTAGTATTTCATATACATTTTTGAAATCGTTCAATAATAACAAAAATGTTTTAAGGGAATATCGACGAAAGACAATTAATGATACAAACGACAACGATGATACAATATCCTTTATAGAAACGGAGACATTTCTCTTTGATGAAGAAGCCTCTGGTGACCTTTTGGATACTGATTTTGTAACAACATTAAACGCTGCGTTGTTTGTAAGTATTAAGTTAAGTTTAAGGTTATTATGTAATATACAATTTTAGGGTATTTTGGAAACTGCAGAGAAAATTGGACAAACTCGTGTATTATCTAAATGTTTAAAAGACATTTTTAATGATATGAACAGCGTTTTCATTAAAGTACGGGTTAGAGATATTTTGTTTCAGGGTCTTCGCTTTTGTGTTCGTCATTTCTCGTTGTGCGAATTTCAAAGAACGGTAGTTTGTAATTTGGCTGCAACCAAAAGGAATGTGGATAAATTAGAAGATGGATCTCTTCAGTTCTCTTTCCTTGGTTACGTAAGACTAAGTAGATTTAATAAGCAATAATCTCTTATTTCTTTCTTATTAGAAAAACAATAAAGGAGATGATTTATTTACAATAAAGAGAGGTATTAAAGATGAACTCTCTCTAGGTCAAATAGTGAAATTGAATAACTCAACATACACACATTTTTGGGAAAGAAATAGTACCTGCGATCAAGTGAATGGAACTTATTTTAGTCTATTTCCGCCACAAATACAGAAACAGGATTCCTTTCAAGTTTATTCTACCGATATTTGCAGGTGGGTGTGATTATGCAGACAATCCAACTCATTAAATCACCAATGAAAATGCTCTAATTTATAATACAGAACCAATCAAATACTCATTACACTGACACAAAAAGCTTTAATGGTAATGAAAAATTTGGCAGTTATTGTACACAATTTGTTTTTTTGTAATATTCGAAGAAATTGACTCCTCTGTGATGATGCCGCCGAAGCAGTGTTGGAAGTTGAAAAAGTATTGGTCCGTCTGTTCTTTGATTCCTAATGTTGTTGATGGTGTATCTGCAAATATGAACAAATCGATGGGGCGTTTGCTGTGGCCAGTTATGTTAACCAGTTCTTGTTCCGATACGCCGGCCTTTGCTAATTTGGTAACCGCAGTTGACCTTGTTGAATGATTTGTGGCCTTCATATCGAGTCCTGCTTTCTCGGCACTTTGTTTTGTCCATTTGGCGATTTCATTGATGCCTACGGGGCAATTCTTAAACCTCAAATTCGACGAACTGTTTTCAAATTTTACTTTATTTTTCATTCTTGTTTATTGACGACCACTTTACGTTTCAAGTTGTTACGAAAATCAAAGCTCATCATTCACAAACGAATGAAATAGAAATTCTTTAAATTGTCTTACCAAATAAAGCTCCTGGTTTGAATCTTTCGGTAATTTCGGTGGCAGTCCAATTGACTCGTAGCTGCTGCTTTTAGACAATCACCATTCGTGCTTCGCACTCATGACCATTGTCGTTGCAACAGCTACTCGTAAACCGACTGACACAAATTACCGGCAAGATTCAAACCACTTGTATTGTAAGTGAGAATTATGACATTTGGAATAAACCAAAATATTAATTCCGAGACTAAGTGATAACATAATTTGGTTTTTGTAGTTAAAACTAAAACCCATTTGTAACATTTTGTAGGAGTGTGGAACTTAAATTCTTCAAAGAGGACTTTTATAAGGACATTAAAGGTTATATGTTTTCAACAGACAAACTGGCTTTAAGAAAAAAAGAAGAAAGCGAGGAAAATTGTTTCTGTGTTCAACAGACACAGGGAATCGATGGGGAAAATACCTGCTTTTTAGATGGAGTAATTGATATGCAACCTTGCACTGGTAAGAACTTTCCGATCCATCAATTTAAGAAGGAAGAATGTTTTAATCGGTACCTTCTACTGCGTTTCCTCTGTTCTTTTTTCTCCTCTTTTCTGTTGTCTCCTTTTTCCTCCCCTTGTCAATTTCCATTCAACACCTTTTTGCCTCTATCCATTCCACCAGCTTCTTTCCTTCAGCATTTTCTATCTTGTCTTTGGATTTTATTTTTCCATCTCCTCTCTATTCTTCCTAATTTTAGGCTCCTCTTTCTCCGATTCCCATCCAGAACTACACATTTTTCTTTATTGCCTTTTAATGATTCTTCTTTCTAAACGTATGTTTCTTTTCCGTCCTCTTCTCCTTTCTTTTGATTTTTCTCCTTTATTCATTTTCTTATCACTGTTATTATTCCCCCTGCCGCTCTCTTCTGTCCTCTTCTCGCCTCCCCGACTCCCATTCCCATTTGCAGCGGCCGTCGCGTCGGCCAGTTGGGAAACCCAAAGGGTCGTAAAACCCCCCAACTTGACTAACCAGTCTAAATCCATGAATCCAAATCTAAATCCAACAGCAGTCTCTATTCAATAGCCGCAAGGGCACAATTCGAAATCTAAAATCAGAACACAGTTCCTCTATTCAAATCAATACTAAACTAAAAACGGGAGAAGAAACGTTCACTTTCATTGACCAAATATTCAGTAATAATATCACAAGAGCATAGAAAATATCGATTAAACTTCCGAGTCATGAGACGTATTCCGACAAAATACCATCACGACAGCGCAGCGAATACGTCGAATGACGAGGATAGTTTAATCAGATTATTTTCAGTACTCGAGTGGTATTCATTACGATTATATAACGAAAAAATGCGAAATTTTGACGGAACTTTTTTTCTGACGTTTATTAACAATAATAAAAAAATCGTTCCTATGGCAAAGTTCATTGTTGAAGCCAGCCGAAACACCGAAATGAATATACCCGGTCGTCAAGGCTATACTCACTTATATACATCGTAACTATGAAAAATCTGTAATTGCTATTGGCTCAATTTATTTTGTGTTATATAATCGTTAATATACAAAGTCATTAAGTTCGCGAGTGTTTTACTACAAATTCAAATCAACGGTCCTTCGAGCAACACAATTCTACTTCTACCTTCAGGCCTCTCTCGAACAAATCTACCCCAATTCATTTCACTTGGGTATTTCATCAAGTCTTCATTTTTCTCTTGTTTTACCACTTTACCTAAAGCTATTAAAAAGGAACTAAATGGTTTTAGGGAGTATTTTTTATGCTCAGATATAAAATAATTAGGGACCAATCTACACAGACTTTTATTTTTACATGTAAATTTCCTGTCTCAAAATCCATTCTAGACCCAAGTTACCTGTGGATTACAAAACTTCAGTGTTAATGGACCCATGTACTGAACGGCAAAAATGCGGGACATTTGAAATTTTTTGACAGGCTCAGTACTGAACAGACCTTCTGCACATGTCAAAAAGTGACAACAACGTTGTTGTTTAATTCTTCGGTATGTTTTCGATTTGAACAAAAGGGAACGAAGCAGTCATACACCATTTTGTTTTATTTATATACCGGGTGTCCCAGAGGTGTGTGGACCATCAATTACGCCCCTATTTTGAAAGATATCAAAACGGGGTTTTCGGATGACGATAGCCACACGATACCTTTACAATTTAAAATTATTAGATATTATATACAGAGTGTCCTAGTATTAGTAATATATCAAAGTTATGTTTTTTTTTTAAAAACGGAATGCCCTGTATATTAGTTGGTGAATTGAAAAAGCAGTTGATGCTGAGCAAAATAATATGAGGTACTACCGGTTTATTATGGATGATTCTTGAGTTATGAAAAATTTTAGGTCAAAATTAGTGCTTCTTTTAAAAATTGCAGACCATTCCAACAGCGATAACTGAATATTTTTCTGTCAATATTTTTTTATAGATCCAAATTTTAATACATACTGATTGAAAGTCATCTAAATTGATATTTCTATACAGGGTGTACGGTTTCGCAAAATGTATAATAACTTATTTTTTTCAAATGGAATATTCCATTACACCACTAAATAGCATTTTTAATAATCTTTTTTTCAATATATGGTTTGCCTAGGCAAATGTTAGTAGTTTAGGTAATTTTTACAAAAAACCTAGAAAGTATCCCGAAATTGCTAAAATCGCTAAGATCAGATCGCCTTGGACTTGTTGCCGTTTATTGTCTAATTTATTAAATTACTTCAGAAATGACACCAAGCGGTAGACAGGCTTAGGTTTACGTAAATATTCGATAGACTATAATATCCTTTACATAACCACAAAGGAAAAAATTTAGAGGAGTTAAATCTGGTGATCTTGCGGGCCATTTGACAGGGCCGCCCTTACCAATCCAACGTCTCGGCAACCAGTCATTTAAATATCTTCTTACATTCCTATAGAAATGTACAGGAGCTCCATCCTGTTCCAACCACATTAAGGACCACTGATTCTGATAATCAATCGTCCGCATCCAGTGGAGATTTTCAGTGGCATAAGAGAGCATGTTATGCCTCTTGACATGCCCATTACTCTTAAAGGTCCCCTCATCAGTGAACAAAATTCTGTTTAAAATATTTTGATTCCTTTCTAGAACATGGTCCATTATTTCGTAGAATTCCACTCTTTTTGCCAAAAAGCTTCTTGCAATTTTTGATGGACTTCAATGTGGTATGGATGAAACCGATGTTTTTTGATCACACGGTTTACTGAAGATTTCGAAATATCAGATTGGGCAGCAATTTCTTTTGTTGTGGAGTGAAGATTTTCTTCTAAGATTACTAAAACTTCTAGCTCAGTGTTTTCACCTACTCTTCTACCAATTAATTGTTTTTTTGTTGTAGGCCACGTTTCCAGTGTTTTCAAAACGTTTTAAATATTTGTGGCCAAAAAGGAATTTCTTTCGGCTTCTCCTAACGCATTGTACGATATTCATCATTACTTCTTTCGTAAAATTCACAAAAGTGAAACTATTTGTTACAGGATATCTTACTGTCAACAAGAACAAACGGCTCCATGGTAACCAGTCTAAAATGATATCTCCATGGCAACAAGTCCAAGGCGATCTGATCTTAGTACACGATTTCATCAATTTGGGAAAGCTTTCTACGTTTTTTTGTAAAAATTATCTAAAGTATTAACATTTGCCAAGGCAAACTATATATTGACAGAAAGCTTATTAAAAATGCTATTTGGTGGTATAATGGAATATAGGGTGTTCCATTTGAAAAAAAAAGTTATTATACATTTTGCGAAATCGTACACCCTGTATATAAATATCAGTTTAGATGACTTTCAATCAGTGTGTATTAAAGTTTGGGTCTATAAAAAATTATTGACAAAAAAGTATTCAGTTATCTCTGTTGGAATGGTCTCTGCAATTTTTTAAAAAAGCACTAATTTTGACCTCAAATTCTTCATAACTCAAGAATCATCCATAATAAACCTGTAGTACCTTATATTATTTTGCTCAGCATCAACTGCTCTTTTAATTCACCAACTAATATACAAGGCATTCCATTTAAAAAAACATAACTTTGGTATATTACTAATACTAGGACACTCTGTATATGATTCCTAATAATTTTAAATTGTTAAGGTATCGTATGGCTATCATCCCCCGATAAACCCGTTTTGATATTTTTCAAAATAAGGGCGTAATTGATGGTCCACACACCTCTGGGACACCCAGTAACTGATGCTTTCACATTTCACCAAATTATTATTATTTATCAAATTAAATTTAAATAAAAATACATGGGTCCATTATTGTTTTCTCCCGACCTCCTGGCACACCTTACAGAAACCTTGAAATAAAACAAAAATATTTTTTCAGGATCTCCAGTGCTATTGTCTTTTCCACACTTTTTATGGGCCGATAAGTTGTACACACAGAGCATAGAAGGAGTGTATCCCAATGAAGAAAGCCATAAGACATTCTTACTCATCGAACCGGTAATATAATTCATTCTATTTATATGATTATTGTAAAAAAAAAATCTTAATATAGTAGCTCGAAAAATTCTGTTTAAAATGAATTGCTAAAAGGCCATAGTAAATTATAAAAAAACAAATTTTTCAAAATTAACAATTTTTGCCTATTCAAAGGGAATGCGCACAGATAAACGCAACCGCTCCCAGGTGCCAGACGTACCGCATCCCTACCTAGAAAGGTTATATAAAAACCAGCCGACCTAAAATTCCGTCTTGTTTTTGGCTTTTTTGTTAGCTTAATTTCACTTACATACATAGATTGTGGTGGTTTCGCTTCATTTACTTCATTTTCGTGTGAAGTATTTTTATTTTATATACTACTTTTTTATATTGTAGAATGTTTATTATAATACAATACAGTTACATAAACTTTTTTTCTTCTTATCTTGGTCGTAGGAAAAGCATGGTGTATAACACGCATGATTAATCACTCGCTAACGCGCATGAACGTTTGAAATACCCATTTTTCAGCACTTGTACAATTACTATGTTTTGCTACCACTACCTGTACAGTGAGCGGCAAAAGTATGGAATAAATTCATTAAAAATTAAACAATTTTTTTTTTTCAAAGAAATCTTTAGACCGGTAAATTTTAGGTTTACATTTTGTTTTCGAGTAATGACGTCATCCAATTTTTTTTTTTAAATAGAAACCCAGTATTTTTTTTCTTGATTCTGATAGCCCCTTTAATTGTTTACAAGACAGTGTAAAAATTTTGTTTTGAGAAAAAAAAAAGATGGAAAAAATAAATAAATAAAATTTATAACGAAAGCTTGTTGACAATAAGCAAGTCTATGAAGAAATTCCTTTTGGACATTATGAATTACTTCTTCACTAACTCTACTTATTTCGTATCGAATCCTAATTTTTAAATCTTCTAGATTCTGTGGTCTAACATAGATCTTAGACTTAACGACATAAAAAATAATCAAGGGGTGTGAGATCTGGAGACCTTGCAGGCCACTCTATCGGTCCTCGTCTCCCAATCCACCTTCTAGAAAACCAATTGTTCAAGTAATGGAGAACAGGAAGTGCAAAGTGTGGGGGTGCACCGTCTTGCTGGAACCACAAATCATCATTTATTAAGGTCTGATCATTGTCATTTGGAAAATTTTCTACAAGGACGTATCTTCAATCATCTTCACGTAACATGCCCAGTTCTTCTAAATTTATTTTCAATTTTAGTGACTTGAGCAAATTGCAAACTTCTTGTTGGGTTCTACTTTTATCCCCGCACCCAAACGAAATTAAAATTTCTATACCTTGTGTTTCTGTTAAATGAACCATTTTCGAAAACTTTTTTTAAAACAATTTACACATACAAATGAAACTGACAGTACCATTTGACTGTTTGATTTTTTGACTTGTTTTTGTTTGTCATAAAAAATCCAATTTTATATTTTTTTTTTTCAAAACTTTCATTATGTAAGATAACAAATTTTAGACAATTAAAAGGGCTATCTGAATCAAGAGTTCTATTTAAAAAAATGACGATGACGTCATCACTTGAAAACAAATGACAGCTTGGAATTTTATTTGTGATAAAAATATTTATTTTTAGAAGCCAAAATTGACCCGTCCAAATATTAAAAAAAAAAATGTTTAATTTTTACTGAATTTATTCCATACTTTTGCCGCTCACTGTTATATTATTAGTCTATACTATCTTGTTTTTCTTGCGTCTCATCTAATTATTATTATTTACAATTGCTGCACATAATGTCCAGTCGTTATCATTTTTGACACATGGTAAAAAGCATACATCACATAATTATAATTTGCATCAAAATTTTGAAAATAACCTCATTTTCCTCCGATACTGTATATTGTTCTGCAGGTTTTCATAATTGATTCATACATCATTTTACCCACGGAAAACAAAATGTACTTGTGGATAGATGAAAATTTTTACGTCCATGGCCTACTGGAGGTATGAATCATTTATGAAGACCTGTATGTTTCTAAACGTACTAGTAAATATTTTGCTACACTTACAGAATACTGGGACACCTTTGCAAGCAATAAGTCGAATTCAAGTAAACGCAGTTCTACGACCTATTAGTCATATAAAGGAAACGGAGAATCTTCCAAGATTAGTCTTGCCTCTACTATGGATAGAAGAAGTAAGTAATAGTAATACTAAAGATAGTTTAGCTAAAGCAGAGTTTACACGCTTCAGTTTATAGTGTAATAATCTATTTATCATTCATTCTCATGATCACTTAGGTCAACGGTAATAAATTTTATTATGTTTTATACACCATTCTTGCTCTATTCATTAGGTAATATCGTGCGTTCAACAAAAAACGACGTCAAGTGGGCCATGAATTGCATCTCATCTCTGTCGGTCAGGTGCGTGGTCCTGACTAACCGATAGAGATGAAATACAATCCATGACCCACTTGACGATATATATGAAAAATATTACACAACCAGCCGTCCCTGTGCCTGGTTTATAATACAGAGATATCGAAAACTAAATTGGTCATGCGCGAGTAGCCGCTTGTCGTAGTTTAATAGTTGATAAACGTGCGAGACCATAATATTGCACCATTCCAACAGATCCAACCGATTTGAAAATATTGATTTCCAATAAGGCACATTCGCGGTAGGTATATTCGCCAGGTCCAAATACCACGAAAAGTACCATATCTGTATTTTCAAAAAATCAGCCAAGCTGTTATGTATTTACAGGGTGTGATGGATATACCTGCAATAAATTTAGGGGGTAATTGAGAAACATATGGTGAGTCCATTTCTGCAATTTTAATGTAGCAGGACGTCTCGAATTTCGTTTAAAATATACTTGTACAATGTAACCCTGTTTACCGCACACGCTGCTGTAATAGATTGGCTCTCAGCTCACCGTTCTTGCAG
The DNA here is from genome assembly GCA_963583935.1 of Diaperis boleti. Lineage (NCBI taxonomy): Eukaryota > Metazoa > Arthropoda > Insecta > Coleoptera > Tenebrionidae > Diaperis > Diaperis boleti. Next base: position 18,472,189 of record OY757245.1, on the reverse strand, counting down.
TCAGTTTATTCGCGTCGGCTGCATTGCTGATTTTTCGAAAATACAGATATGGTAATTCTTTTTAGCTAGCGGATATACCAGGAAGGTTACTCAGTGGCTGAATATAAAATTTAAAAACAGTTGGATAAGTCGGGAAATTTTGCGGTCTTTAACACACCCACACACACATACATACAGTTTTTTTGACCGTGTATTTATGGTCAAATTTACATTCTGCTTATTTGCATTTTTCCTTCCCGTACCATCTCATACGGTACCGACGGATATCGGGTGGCAATAGGGGTTATTGCTAATACACCCTTAATAATTTCCTTCTAATTTATTTTCCTTTCTTTTCATTTCATTCTCTTTTTATTATCTCTTTTGTCTTCCTCCCGTTTCTTTAAAATATGTATTTTCTCCATTCTTTAATTTTTATCTTCTCATCTGCACTCTTTTTCATTTTTCGTTCTCTGTTTATGTTTATGCATTTCCAGAGTTATTCTTCTGTGTTGATTGATCCAATTTTCTTTTCTTTTCTTCCTTTTTCTCCTTACATGTGTCATTGCTTTAGTTGCGTCCGATATTTTTCCCTCGATCCCTTCCCATTTCTCAATTGTTTTCATTTCTTTACATTCTTTGTACCACCATCTGTTCCTTCCCATTCTTTCTCCGACTTCTATTTCTTTCATTCTTCTTTCGATTTGTGTTGCTGTACATTTGTATGCTTTCTTCTTCCCATATTGTTGTTACGATTATTTCTTTCTCGTGTCTTGTTCTTTTTATTGCTTCTCCAATATTTGATTTCTAACGGTTGGCGATGTGATTCCATTCTGTTTCCCACTTCAAATCTTGGTACTTCGTCCCAAGCATCTTGGTTCACTTTAGCATAATAATCAATCACTGTTTTGTCTCTATGTTCCCATTTAGTACCTAATCTCCCCTCTCTTCTGTAAATTCGACCATTTTGCTTCCTTCTTTATTTTATGTTTTATCCTCCGATACTCCTTTTCGCTTTCTCTGTCCCATTATTGACGTGAAAATGTGTATTCGGCCGTCAAGTACAGTGCTAGCCGATCAAACTTGTGTTACAAATATCGTCAGATTTGAATCGCCTGTGACGCTTGTTCCGGTCGGGGTTGCCTCGAGCGCCAGTTGTTTTACGTGGTATGCTCCACGGGACCGCGGGTAGCTAAACCGGAGTACGGTGCACCAGAGGTCAGTTGTCAAGTATGGCGGAATAGAATAAAACAAATTCGGCGACGGCTCTCTTCCGTTCTTTTTCCTCCACTTCTTCCTGGGTTTGCTGGAGGACAGGATCTGACTTTACTCGGAAGCGCAATGCCTTTTATAGACACGTTGGTGGGGAGTCAATGACGTCGGCCTCATGGAGACTCAGGGTCTTATCGCTTGTCGGGACGACGTCCTTCCTTACCGAACGGCGGCGCTTCTGGGCGTTAACAGGAGCTCGGAAGGTCAGTGTCGGGAGCGCGCTCACTCACTGGTCATCGGCATACAAGAACAATCCCGATACGGTGTCGGGAAGTATTTTATTTAACAGTATTTGTCACCGTGATGTCGCGAAACAGGGAAAACTTAGTAACTTCGTTACACGCCAATATCTACGAGACTACACAACGTGTAGGACATTTCTGTACGTCGTGCTGCATTTATTTTGCCTGTGACGTCATCGGACTAGTGTAGATGCATGTTTGTGATTGAGGGAAATTGGCGTTGTATAAAGTTATAAATTAATGTAGCGTGAAAACGCGTTGTGAAACACTACAAGGAGCCAAAGTGAGATAATAAAAATATTCGCCGGAATATAAGTGAAAATCCGGCGTGGACTAGAAACAGCGCCTTTACGTGTTTTTTTTTTTTTAAATGCGACCTGTAAATTATAGCCAATATTTTGTTGAATTAAAATAAAACCCTTGAGATGTTTCAATAAATGACATTACATTATATTACAGGTCTTGCGATAGCGACATGTGTAATTTGCGACGATCTGACCATTAGTATTTTTAGCAATTTTAGATTTAAATATTATTTTGTTTTAGAACGTTTCTTTACCGGATGAATATGTGGCCAAATTAAGAGAAACATATTTTGATGCCGTTCAAGTTATTGATACTATCAAATGGGTATTTCTTGCAGTCAGTTTACTGTTTACAATGATATTTGGTGTTTACGTGACCTGGAGGATCTTCATGTAAATCGTAAAATGTACTGTAACAGATTTTTAATTCTGCAGTTCAAATCATTTTAAATAATAACAATTATACATTTATAAGTACATTATGTGTTATTTTCTTTAAAAAAAAACTTCCTAAAATGAATTGGTATTGTTAGTTAGTCAAAATGTTGTGGTCTTGCATTTAGGCTGTTGGGTGTACCCTGGGATGCTGTTCTACTGGTTTTTTCTACAATTCAGTCGCCGAACACTTTACTGATATCTTCACTGCAATCCCTTGGGAAATAGTTTGAGGAAAATTGAAGAACCTGGAAAAGAGAATAACCTGAGACCCCGAGGACTAGAGCAGCTTCAAAAAGTTAAAAAAAAAAAAACAAGGAACTAAACAAGAATTGAGACTTGAGCTCTTCGAGAGTTTATTAAACTTCTAAAGGACAAAGAAAACAAACTGAAAAACAGGGTCGTCCCCCTCAATTGAATTTGTCGAATTCGACTATACCATCTCGTAGACTATATAACATGAAGCCCTAAAACGTATTCTGTTGTTTAATAAAATTGTTTTATAAGATAACAGAGCGTATCAAAAATTGCATTTTCAAACGCTGTACATTTACCGCCTCTTGTGACGTCATTTCGAGGGAACATTGTCATTGGTTCATGCGTTTCTAGAATTTTGTCTGGGGCATTTTGCCCCGTGTTGACGTCGCAGAAAGGCGCGCGTTTCAAAAAAGATTAGATTAGATTTTTTTACCTAGTAAACGCGTGATTTCGAATAAACAAAAAAATGGGGGTATAATATTCTAGTCTAGTGTCCAGAAAAGCTATTTTTGAAAATTGTGGCACGACCCCATTGGGGAGAGGCGAATCGATGGTCACAAGACATTCAGGAACTGAGCAAACTAAATAACTTAAAAATTAGAAATAATCTAGACTTGACGATTGAAAAACAAAAATCAGATATTGAGGTCTTTGGAAAGAGACACAGAAGAATCAAAAACCAATAACGGAGAAAACGCAAAAATTGGTGGTAATTATTCAATAATCGCTGTAAAATGTTCAAAATTCGCGCTTTAGCCGCCATGTTGTGGTTCACCATGGGACCCAATAAACAGCTGTTTACTTAAATTATTTTTAATTGTGTGGAACACAATGAAATATGACTGCTGCGTTTCTGGTTGTCGCTCAAAATCCAACAAATTAAACCCGAAAAGCGGACAAACAAAGTTTTTCGACATCCCCAGCGAGTACAAAAATGGGGTTATAGACCCCCTTCGAACGGCCAGGAGATATGAATGGTTGAAATGGCTGGGATGCCTCTGCTATGAAGACCAAGTTCGTGATAACTTCAAAGTCTGCTCCAAGCACTTTGTGAAAGGTTTTCACTTTTTTTAATTGTGGACATTGTAATACTTGACTTTTTAGGTTGTCCTGCGGACCCCGATAGCCCATTCGATGCGGACTGGATTCCTAGCGTCAGTCCACGCTTAGCCCAACTACGCATCAAACGTTCCATAGCTTTAAATAAATCTAAACGTGTGGTAAGTACCCCAGTTTTAATTTTATAATTACGACTAAAAGGTGTGGATTTTAGGTTCGCCATAATGAAGAGGTTATAAACAATATCATCAAAAACATACCAGAAGTCAACACACAGTTTGATACCCCTGACTACATCAGGCTAGACAGGCTAAAATTCAATGAGAGGAAAATTGAAATAGACCTATTCAACAGACTAGAACCCCCTATCTGTGATGACAACGGCTCTTACGTCAACGACCACGACTACTTAGGCCTGCCGTTGGTCCTCCCAAAGAATAACTCTATCAAATATACCCATAAAGAGCATAATTACTCTCTTTTCAATCAACCTGCCTGCTCCACTTTCGACTCCAGACATTTTTGCAACATTTGCAGACAGAACTTAATGGATCTGTTCAGCTTCAATAAACATCTCATGGCTCACACCACAGCCAATGATGTTATGTGCCCCATTTGTTTTCGAAACTGCATGACTTCGACCTGTTTGAATATTCATATTAGTATACACACCTCTCTCTGTGATAAATGCGGTAGGCGAGTGCCCAACGCCCAAATACAAGCTCATGAGTTTGTTAATGCGGCTCAGAAGGCCACAAACGATGAGATTTCGAAGTACAGTGTATCTCCGAAGAACAAAGTATATTTTTGTATCAAGTGTATGAGAATGTTTCGTTCAAAGAAGAACTACAATGTGCATGTATCATTGCATAAAAAGATGAAACGCTAGTGGGTCCCAAAGTATAATTCACCTTATTTTTGATATTATAAGAATTGTTGTGTTTAAAAGGTTGTTGATGTTGAGTTGAATAAATTTTTTGTTTTGTTACGGGCTGTCCTTTGCTTCTTTTCTAAGATCGTGCAAAACAATTATTTTTTGTGCGGAAAATATTTCATGATTGCACTGATGCAAAAAGTATACTTCTCCAAAAAAGTGAGCTCTGGTACGATTGTAGAAAGAATGTTGTATGTGGCCCGTGTAAAAAGTAATATGGCACTTAAGGTGATGTGTAAAAAGAAAAAAAAATAGTTAAAAACCAAAAGAATCGAGAAAAACGAAAAGGCAACAATGGAATCAAAGCCAAAGGAAAAAACAGCAGTAGAATCAGAAAAAATCTAGAGAAGCCAAAATAAATTAAAATCACCAAAAGAAAAATCGACAAAAAGAAAATAGTAAATATAAAATATACAAAAAGTAAAACTGAAATTAATGTATTAAAAAACTAATACAATTAAAAAGAAAACGAACGGATCAAATGAATTAAAAAACAAAAGAAAACAATCCAAAACAACAATAAGAATCGAAGTAACCAAAAAGACAATTAAAGTGTCAGCAAAATCAAAAGATCCAAATTAAAAATATAAAGCCAGACAATCAAACCAAATGATAAAAAATAAGTAATAAAAAAAGTGAAAAGCGAAATGACTAAAATATCCAAAAACAAATCAACAGAACAAATAAAATTAAACAATAAATTATGTAATAGTATAGACAAAATTCAAAACATACAAAAGAACAAAATCAAAAGAAATTAAAAATAATCTAAAAAAAACTAAACCCACAGAAATCAAACACGCTTAAAGGGTCAAAATAATTTAAAATATCAAGGATTTCAAACGGAATAAAATAATAATAAACAAATATGTTACATACAAAAAATAATTTAGAAACCATTGCAGTTTAAGTATGAAAAGGACAAAAAAATAATAAAAGAAAGAAAAACACAGAAAAAATGAATAAATAGAATAGAAAAATCAAAAATAGCACAATATCTAAAAGTAACAAAAAAGAACACAAAGAAGCAAAAAAAATAAAAAGGAACCAAGATAATCGAAAGATTAGAATATACCAAAATAAAATCAAATATCCGAAGGCATCGGAGACAACAAAAATTCACTTAGTTTGACTAACTCAATGGGATCGTCCCCCTCAATTAAATTTGACTAATTCGCCTATAGCATCTCGTAGAATATATAACATGAAGCCCTAAAACGTGTTCTGTTGTTTGATAAAGTTGTTTTGTGAGATAACAGGGAGTATCAAAAATCGCAATTTTGGCTAGCATTTTCAAACGCTGTATATTTACCGCCTCTTGTGACGTCATTTCGAGGGAGCCTTCTCATTTGTTCGTAAGCTTCTCTTTTGTCCGCCCATCTAGTAACTTTGAATTTTGTTTGGTGAATTTTTTCCCGTGTTGACGTCACAGAAAGGCGCGCGTTTCAAATAAGACAAGTGTTTCGGATTTTCTTTTACTTAGTAAACGCATGATTTTGAATAAACAAAAAAATAGAGGTACGTCTAGTTTCTAAAAAAGTTGTTTTTGAAAATTGTGGGACCACCCCATTCAAAAGGACAAAAAAAAGGAACCGAAGAACTCCATAAAGCCATAAATCACAATAAAACCAAAAGGATAAATAGAATCAGAACGAGGGAAAGTACCAAAAGAATCAAATGAGCCAAGAGCTAAAAGAACTGGAAGATTCGAGTCACAATAAAGGCCACAAAACTGGGAGACCCAAACATCCAAAAACAAGTCAACAGAACAAATAGAATTAAAAAATAAATTATATAATAATCGGATATAAGGTGTCACAGAAATTGGTATTAAAATTTTAATCGGTAACAATTTTTCTTCGTAAATTTTAGCCCTAAACCCCGTAGTTATCGAGTTAAAATTAGTGGAGGTTCTGAGATAATTTAGTTACCTGCCACTGAACGGCTGGGCTGATGATATCCGCTTATGCTATAATTGATAAAAAACTAAAATTGTGGGGCCTTATAGCAAGCGGATTTTCGTCTGCCCATACAAGCGTACTATTTAAGTTGAAAATACCTTCTCTGGTGAAACCCGCTCCGCTCAGTTAATAAAAGAAGAAATAGAAAAGTTGGTTCCTGGTTTACTTTGACCAGGGCCCATACACAATTTACTAAATCGTCAGGCCGTAAAAATTGGATTATCTGTACGTGATAGGGATACAATGGTTTCTCATTCAACATTTTCCAAATTCGATTTGCTAACCTTCGGGTTTTTGCAAAACACAATGCACAACATTAATGGAAGCTAGGCACACGAGAACAAGCCGGCATCTTTTATGATTAATAACTTTAAAAACGAAAGTAAGATACAATAACACGCCCCGTTGAGTTACCCCGAAAAACTGATTAATTTTAAATTTATCAACAAGTAACTGCACCCAAGTGCGCAAAAGTTTTAGAAACTTGATAAGGACGCTGACTTCTCCGTACAAATACAATTGTTTCTCATATCCATATGCGGTTCGTGAATTTGTAGGGGTGACAAATCCAAAAAAATATGTTTTCGGAAAATTTTGTTGCTCTTGTCGAGTTCTTTTACTGGTTAAAATTTTGATAGTTACTTATTTCTGTTACACCCTGTTGGCAAAAACCAAAACTTAAAAAAATCAATGGAACCAAACCACAAACAAAGCAAAAATTCACAGGTACCAAAAAAACTAAAGGAAACAATCTAAGGAAGTAAAAACACACAAAAAAACAAAATCATTGGAGAATAAGAAGAATAAAGTAATCTAAAACATAATAAGTATAAATATAAAAAAGGTCAAGCGTTTAAAAAAAAATAATAAAAGAAAGAAAAACAGAAAAACAAACAGAAACAGAATCAAGAACACCAAAAGATCTAAAATTAAGGAAAAAGAATACAAAGAACCGAAAAAATAAAGAAACCAAGATAATCGAAAGATTCAAATACACCAAACTAAATCAATTATCCCAAAGAGAAAAGAAAAAGAAAAACCGAAGAAATTCAAAAAGATAACAAGAATAACAAAAGAAGAAACAAAGCTAAAAAGAACCAAAAAAGAATTGTGGCGAATAAAGCCCTAAATCACAATAAAGTCTTAAGGATAAATGGAATCAGAACGAGGGAAAGGACCAAAAGAATCAAATGATTCACAAGAACCGAGAAAACTGGCAGAATCGAGTCACCAATCCACAAAAATAATAGTGTAGCGTTTCTGGGTTCTATTATTTATTTATTTGAACACTATGTACAATTTATTTATATTTCTAATATTACGCTATTTTACATTATTTACACTATACTGACTCACTAGACTCGATGACTCGACTCGTTTTTGCTGGAACGTCCTCTAATAAATACACCGGCGCATAAATGCTTCAAGACGATTATTCAAAAAAAGTCAACAGTGCAAATAGAATTAAGCACTAAATTATATTGTAACGAAGTTACCGAATTTTTTATGTTTCCCGACACCGTGGTGACATTTACACCGAAATAAAATACTTTCCTGCACCGTATGGGAATCGTATTGGGTTCCAGTCCTTCAGTGAATTAGCGCGCTCCTCATGCCGACATCCAGAATTCTTCATGCCGCCCATGGCCGCCTCCAACCCGTGGAGCAAAAGGCCACGCTGAGAAGCGAGGGATCGCGAGTCAGGACCGACTTCAAAACGTCTATAAAAGGCCGACCGACCGCTAGAGTGGAAATGTTAGAATGAATCCACCCGCCCGACCTGAAGGAAGTAGAAGAAGTAGAAAAGCCGAAAAAGGAGAGAGCGACCTAGATGAGAAAGACCCGAAGAAGCAGAGGAAAAGGTAGAAAGCCACCGCCGGAAAAACCTGCCTCGTCACACCCCCAATCCGCAGGAAGGAAGGGACAGATCCGGGTATCCCGGTAGCGACTGGGTGGTCTGTGGTTCATTCCGCTTCGGCTGGAAACGGACCGAGTAAATAATAAAGACCATAATACCGACCATTTTATTTCCCCCCACATAACCTGACAGCTGACCCCCGGCCTACCGTACTCCGATTAAGCTACTCCTGGTCAAGTGGAGCATACCACTTTAAGAAACTTGCGCTCGATGCACCTTGACCGTAACAAGCGTCACAATATAATAGTATTGACAAAAACCAAAACTAAATAAAATGGAACCAAGACAAAAAAATCTCAAACAGCAAAAATTCACTGGTGCCAAAAGAACTAAGGGAAACAATCAAAAGAACGAAAAAACAAAAATAATGTATAAATCAAAAGATCAAAAACTTAATCAAAATAATCTAAAAAAATAAACCCACAGAAATCCCACACGCCAAAAGGGCCAAAATAATTTAAAAAATCAAGCGTTTAAAAAAATGAATAAAAGAAATAAAAACAGAAAAAAATAGCAAAAGATCTTAAATTAAGAAAAAAGTCCACAAAGAAAGAAAAATAAAGGAACCAAGATAATCGAAAGATTAGAATACACCAAAATAAAAACAAATATCCAAAGGAATATGAGATTCAGGATAGATAAACTCACTAAAAAAAAGTTTTTTAGTAATGGAATTATTTAGTACTGGTGTGGGCCGTTTTATTTGGCGCCAAAGATCAAATCATTTTCATTCATTTCCTTCTGAACTAGAAAAATTAACCTATTAGTGAACAATTGTATAAAACAAAATATAGCTGAAGCAACATATACTTGAAAAGAGAATAAAAAGAATTTTGGAAGAAGAAAAAAAATTGCATGAAAATTTTGATTTTAGAAGAATATTTGTATTGTCATTATCACATACCATTTATTCGTCTTTGTCTTTTTTTTTGGGGGGGTGAGAAATCGTTCATATCTAATTCTTTTAATAAGTTGGTGGAATCTAGGCATTACACACTATTGTGTACAGTGTTGCCTATATATTGTCACCCTAATATTACAGTGTTGCATGATAAAACCAATGCTTTTTATGTCAATTTTAACTAATTTGGACTAATAAACTATTTTAAAAACAACCCTCAACTTCTACCACTATTGAAAAATATACTTCTTCTACCGAAGTTATTAAGATGTTAAGAATTTGTATTCGTTACATACAACGAATTTTTCTATAAAACTGAAAGGTAACATTATAGTATATTATGATACGAGTTTTATAAGAAGCATTTTGTCGCTCGCACGGGCTAAATGAGTAAGTGCGAAAAAATGCCTATCATACAGTATATTTTCTACTTTGCCACTTTTTATAAGTACAAAATAATCAAATTTTACAATCTAGAGAATTTCGCGGCGGTTGGCCACGTTTGCGAGGCGGCTATGAAAAAGAATTAATTTGAAACGTCAATACTTGTATTTTTGTCTTTCCAAACATGAGTTCTGAAATTCTTCAAAGTACGCCCCCAGAAATAGGGGCTTTGGCGAAAATACGATGAGCAATTTGCTACCTGCAATCTGAATTTTAACCCATCCCGAATGACCTCCAAAAACGTCTCTCACCCATGACCTCACAATAACCTCCATAACCCCCAAACCACAAACAACTCACACAGGCCCGTTCTTTTCCGGTGTGGACCTTGACCCCCATCCACAAAATGTTTAGAAGCAAATCCCGCCGCACAAACTAATGGACCCCCCTTATCATCCCCTGACTTACGGCATCGCAGTTTTCGCCATCAGTGCACTTGTTTGGATGGCTCAAACCGCCAGCCCCCGTCTCACTCCAACGTGCCAAGTGTTATCAGCTTGGCCACCCCCATACAGAATGTCCCAACAAAATCCACTCCCAAACAAGTATATACCAACAATTGACAACATTGACAGCCACTATGCGCTATTAGTGATGACGTAGAACCTTGAGGTAGGTCAGTGCATTGAATCTAAACAAACCAGATTTTACATGGAGAAATTAAGTTTTTATTTTTTTTTTCTCGTCACTAACACGATCCTTAAGTATGAGTGTTCGCGATTGGATATCCTTACAGGCTCTAGTTTTTGTACTCCGCGTGAAAATATCTGATTCCTTCGGGTAAATAAAAAAAAAATCTAAAAGATTTGTCACTTTCGCGCCAAAATTTGAACACACCATTTTGACATATCATTTAATCTCGAAATGAAACAACAGATTATTTTATTTATTTATGGGCATGTGTTGGGCTCCTGATTCTTTGTAAGCCACTGTGAGCATTACAGTACCTGAAAGAAATGTAATTTCTTGGATTTCCAAAGGTATCTCTCAATGCATTGTCCCTACATAGTTTTGGTATTATTTCTAGGAGAGAATATGAACTTGGAACTGATGCCTATGTCTGCAGTTGGCAATTTAAGAATGGTGAAAAGAAGAATAGCTCTAAACTGTTCTCCAAAATGTAGTAAACAAACCCATTTCAGGTCAAAACTGCTAAAAAGAAGTCAAGAAGAAAAATAACACATTCTGTATCACTAAGAAACTCAGACCAAAGATGAAGGTAAATGTTTTTTCATGCATGATAGATTTTAATATATTATGTATTTTTATTTTAATCATAAGAGGTGGCTAGTATATGCTATTCGAATAATTTTTAGGACTATTTCCGTCGTTTAAGGGGCCATCAATTTTTCAAGCAATTGAGCCAGCACCAACATCAAGTAGAATGCTACAAGGTGGACTAGACTTAAAAGAAGAAGTTGCAAAATATGAAAAACAAGTTCATAATAATTTGTCAGCTAGATTCATAAAAGTAACTAATTATTTTAGGTTGAGAATTAAATAAATATGTAATAAATAATTGTAATTATTTGTGGTAAACTACAGCACCTTTAGGATAGCTGCATTTTGCCTCTTATCCCATCCTCCACGTCAAATAATATCCGAAGCAAATATACATATTTATAAAACTACATTAGAGTAACAGAAAGTACAAACCTCTACATCAAACTTGAGATTCTTCATGCTCGCTTGTACCGCCACCTTTATCACAATTTACACTCCAATAGGCATTTCTACCTCTCGAGAAATCTCATACTATCTCCAAAGAGGATGGCAATGTGGTAAAATTAAATTTTATTATATTTATTTCAGTGGCTTACAGTCAGGAGTCCAACACAGACTAGAGCCTATAAGGATACCCAATCGGGAACACTCATACTTAAGAATCGCGCTAGTGACGAGAAAAAAACTTATAAAAATGAAATAAAAACTGAATTTCCCCATGTAAAATCGGGTTTGTTTAGATTCAATGCACTGGCCTACCTCAAGGTTTTACGTCGCACTAATAGCTCGTCTTGGACTTGACAGCGAAGTATAGGTTAGGATTGCCAGTATAAAAAAAAAATAGATTATACTATTTTTAGTATAATTATTGTAACACCGCTTTTGTCTATTACAAAAGCGTATTGTATTAGCCTCAGTACGAACGCAAAGTAGAAAAAACTTTATTATGTCTAATGGGGTGACGATTTTGGTATATCAGTCCCTTTCCGACTCATTACAAATTCTGTTTGGTCAAATAAATACTCCGACATATTATTAGAAAAAAAGTTTATTCAGATTTCCCTAAATAGTTTATACCATCTTGAAGACTGCCCTGACAACGCTGCCATTTTTCACGCTCTCAATAGCTTGTTCATAAGAACTCAGTCCGAATGATTTCATTCCCAGGATTGTATAATTTAGATATCTGTAACAAAAATACCTGCTTTATAAATGAAATGATGTCTAAAACTACGTTTAGATTTAAGATTTTTATCGCTATATTTATGTTTGAGCATCTAAAGTCTAAACATGTGCGCGGGACAAATTTTCACGTATGGCGTAGATCATTTCAGTGATTTATTTGAAGCATTTCAGAAGTTTCTGTTTCATTTTGTGGTTGCTTTATGATAGAAGTATATTTCTAAAATAAATAATCACCCTTATGAAATTCAACAAGGCGCCATAGCTGATGTCTGTCAAATGTCAAATGTATGGTGTAACAGATTTTTTCAGTTTCCAAAGGAGCCTTTGATTAAAGTTTATGGGTATATTATGACTACTTAAATTATTTAATTAACCAGCAGCTGAAGAGCCTCACCTATCCCCCAACGCCTCAATAAGCCCAATCGCTTTCCTAAACGTAAACGGGTTCGTTTTGACGCCCAAAATCTTCAGTTCCTTCCAGTAAATCTCAAATGGCGATATCCTGCAAAACATTAACAATTTATTAATTCTCTCCCGACATCCCACTTACGAAATTTTGGTTTTAGGCGATGCCACCCCAAACGCGCAAAACTTTCCCGCATGGTTCAAATACTCAATTCCCTGTTCTATGGCAGGACCAGCACCACTGCAATCGATCACCACATCGAATCCGAATTTCTCCGGGTCTTCTTCCCTGTTCCTTCTCAATTGATCGGGTGTCACTAACGTGTAACCAGTGTCTAAAATTTTTGCCTTACTATACACTCAAATGAATATTGGTTCACGAACTTAGTTTCCTCAACTGATGCAACTTCTTTTCCACCGGATCCGAAACAGTGACGCTCCTGTGTCCTTGGAGATGCAGGGCTCCAGCCCATAAGTGCCCCATTATTCCGGCTCCTATTAGAAGGATTTTCGAACCAACAGACACTGGACTCATGATGTCCCAGCCGTGGATCATGCAGGAGATGGGCTCGGCGAGAACAGCTGGAAATTAACCCGGCGCATCCACCACATTTAGTAATATTAGACCTCACCTCGCTCCAAGGTTATTCCAGGTGTTAGATGGTAGACCTGTTCTTCGGGACATACCAAATACTCCGCCCATCCCCCATCCCTGTAGATGCCTATGGTGTTAGAGATGCACCCAATCTTGCAGAAATGTGGGTTTCCAGCATGGCAAAAGGCGCAACGTTGGCAACCACTTTAACGTTAACACTCAGTACTAGCGACTTGCCTTTAGACAACTTACCTGTTAGGGTCCACAGTGACCCTATCTCCTTCCTTAAAGTGGATAACATCACTGCCAACTCTAGCAACAATACCTGACAGTTCGTGTCCTAAAGTGACGTCGGTGGATTGAAGACACGGGTAGTTACCCTAAAACTGTAACAGTAGTACCATTTCACCTCGAGGGGGGAAATAAGTACCGCTAGGATTTGTAGATCGGTACCACAGATGGCGGCGTACATTATTTTGATCAGGATGTCTGTTGGTTCGGTGATTGTAGGTATATCTATCCTAGTGTAGGTCAAAGTGCGGTTTTGGAAGGAAAATCGGAGTGCATGCATCATTTTGGCTGGATGGGGTTGGGGCGGTTTTTGGGGTACAGCAGCGTTGAGTGACACGAACCAACTAGATTGTCACAGTATCGGTTAAAGATATTGAGGACAATAAAACATTACATAATACAAAAGTATTTATTTAGTGACACTTTACAACTTAAATATTGCTTTCGCGATGGTACCCTTCTTGAGATGCTCGATGGCCTCCTGGTACTGACTTAGTGAGAACGTTTTAATACCCAAATTTCCGTAGTTTAAATATCTGTCGCCCATGGCTTCCAAGAACCCAATCGACTTGGGGAAGCTGAACGGGTTGATGTTGACACCGTAGATCTTCATTTCCTTCATGTAGATGTCGAAAGGAGCAAGTCTGTCGGTAAAAATCATTTAATTTTTTGAACTTCAAGAAACAACAAGTAAAACTTACGAGATTCTTCCATGAGGGGGCGCAACTCCAAATATACACAACTTTCCACCGGCATTCAAAAGACTAACTGCATGTTCGATAGCTGGGGGGAACCCACTGCAGTCAATAGCAACATCAAACAGGTAGTTCGGGTCTGCAGCTTGGTTCTTCTTGAGCTGGTCAGGTGTCAGCAGCGTGTAACCGGTATCTAAATTAATTTAAAAGGTGCATATTAATTTAGTATATTGGGAACGTGCGGCAACACTTACTCAGTTTTTTCAACATCTCTAATCTGGACGTGTTGGGCTCGGAGACCGTCACGTTCCTGTGACCTTGAAGGTGGAGGGCGCACACCCATAGGTTGCCAATGATTCCGGCACCGGTGACGAGAATTTTGTCGCCGACGTGGATGGGGCTGATGATGTCCCAGCCGTGGGCCAGGCAGGAGAGCGGCTCCGTAAGAGCGGCTGTAATTAATTTGTATTGTTAGATACGCATGTGATGGTAAACAAGATTGGGGACCACAGTCCACTTTTGAGGACCCTGCGGCACCGTGAGTCCAAGAAAGCAAAAAAAGGGAAAAAGAAAAAAGTAAAGAACCTAAAGAAAACAAAAAATGCTAAGAAAGAGAACAAGCAGAGAAAATTAAGTACAAAATGCAAGCAGGCAACAAGCAGAGTGAGTTTAAAAAAAGTTAAATTATAAAATAGTGAAATATGTAAAGACAAAAAAAAAGCAAGGGAAAGAAAGTAAGAGAAAGAGCAAACAAAGAAAGCAAAAAAGGCAAATTGAAGCAATGTGAGCACATCCAGAAAGCAAAGTAAGGACATTGAAGTCATAAACAGGCTAAAGAAAGGAAACGGAACAGCGAAGTTTGAACATCAAAGAAAATAATTAACTTAAAAAAAGAAACCGACTTCAACAAAGAGAACAGAAAAAGACAGTAGAGATAGAGCAAAGAAAGCACAGATGGAAAAGAGCTAAGTGATAATAAAAAGATATCAATAGCAAAGCAAAAAACTTGAAACAAAAACCAAAAATGGTCAAAATAAGGAAGAACGCAGAGACTCAAAGAATACAAAGAAAACAAAGTTGGCAAATGGATGAAAGTGGACAAAGAGACCAAAAAAAATACAGAAAAGAGCAAACTGGGCACGAAGAGCAAAAAGCACAAACAACGAAATTGAAAAGCATGAATCACAGAGAAAAAAGAAACAAAGGATGCAAGAGAACAATATCAACAAAGAGAGCAAAGGACGTAAAGAAAACAAAAAGCAACAACCATTTAAAGAACTAAAGAAATAAAAGGTACGAAAGAAATTACATTTAATGGGGGACATAGAATGCTAAGAAATATTTAATATAGTACGAAATACAACAAAAAAGAAATTAAAAATACATAGATTATTTCGTAATACGAAAAAATATTTGGAAAGAATTAAAGAGTGAAGAATGGAATAATTTAAAGAGCGCCACATTAATTGTAGCAAAACTTTGAGTAATTACACAGAAGTGATACGAGTAGAAGAAGTATATAACATTGAAAATATTAACGGAAAGTACTGCCTATTAAGACAGTAGAACTTGAAAAAACGGACAAACAGAATATGACAAAAATACGGAAACTTTAAATTTTTTAAATGACAAAAATAAAGGAAAGTCTATGATAAGACTAAATGAAGAAAATTGAAGTAGCCGCAAAAAAAAAGTCAAATAAAAAATAGTGATGATCTCTTAATCCTATTGCTTGTAAACTTTAGCTGATAAAGACCGTTAAGCGTGGAAAATTTAAGTGGATTTAAGTTAATCCATGATTGCTGTTAAGACAATCCCACATAGTTGTAAATAATAGTTGTCACGAATAAAACAAAATTCATCTACCTTGCTCCAAAGTAATGCTTTGCGGCAACTTGTGCACTTGCTCCTCCGGAACGATCACATAATTGGCCCATCCTCCATCCCGGTATATCCCGATGGTGTTGTTAATCCCTCCAACCTTACAGAAATGAGGTTTCCCCGAATGACAGAAGTTGCAGCACTTGCAGCCACTGTAACATCACCGTTACAAAAATCGAGACAACATTGCCAACTCACCTGTTGGGGTCCACAGAGACCTTGTCGCCCACCTTGAACGTCTTTATGTCCTTTCCTACTTCGACAACGGTCCCCGAAAATTCGTGTCCCAGCGTGAAAGTCCTCTCCTGGCTGCACGGAAATTCGCCCTGCAAAACAACACAGCTGTCGTAACTAATCCTTAAGCTTCACTCTGGTACGCACTTGAATTATATGCAGGTCCGTCCCGCAAATCCCGGAATAAGCAACTTTGACTAAAATTCCATCAGGGGTGGTCACTTTTGGCACTTCCACTCTGGTGAGTTCGAGTTTTTTTGTCTTGGCAGTGAAACGAATGGCTTCCATTTTGGCGGTGTTGTGAGTTTGCTGGGATCCAGTTCTCATTTATACTTCTGGTCGAGGTTATTGTCGGTGACGTAGAATGCGACTGATAAAAAGCACATTACGGTACAAATTGATAATCTTGTTATCAATTGTTGATGACCCGTGGAAGGGTAGAAACATGCGGAGTTATGTCATTGGTTACATCGCAGGAAAATTTAGCGCTGAGAATTTTTCCTTTCAAATAAAAAGATGATTAGCACCAAGATGTTTGCTTTTGTATTAAAATAATTTGCAGATTGCTAGTTTGACTTGCATGATTAAGCAGAAGGAAAGAAAATATAACCGTCGATTTTAGAATTTGAAGTAGTTTGGCCTTTACATAGATTAATAATAAATATCAAACAAACGAACAGAAATATTAATAATAACAAATAAAAGCTACAAGAACGGAAAAACAACATAAATAATACAGAGGAGAATGAAGAAAACTGAAAATAAAAAGAAAAATTTAGACAGAAGAGTGGAGGACCAAAAATTCAATAATTAATTTATGTTTTTGTTTTAGTGTTTTTGAATCTCATCTCCACATCGCTTCACACTCATAAATCGCTTATTACACTTTTCTTTAATTTTGTTTTTTATAAATGATCCATTGGTTCTGTTTTCAAAATTTCCTTCTTTTTTGTTGTTCTTTTCAAATTATAACAGTTTCTTTGGTAATCCAATTCTGTCCTTCTTTCGTTCCCAATTTTCTTATTCGCTCACTCCCTGGTTTTCTCCTCTTCTAGTTTCATTTTTCATTTTACACAATATATTTCTACAACTTCTAAATTTGGATGGTTGGTTTGTTTTGTGATTCCACACTTGCATATCTCAAAATTTCGAAAACTTTTTCGGACTTCTTTGGTTTTCGAGATCATAATTTATTAATTTATATTGATTATAATTATTTTCGTAAATATTTTTAATTTTTTCATTCTTGAAATCATTATTTGTTTAACTGTTTCTTTCACATTTTTTATACTTTCCTGTTACTCTACTTCTCTTAGTGTTTTGAAGTGAAACCTCTTTATCGAGGTAGTGAGTCCGAAAAACTGAAACAGAAATCAAAGTGAAACACTTTGGTGGTGGGGATGCAGGCAATGAGTGAATGCAGATGAATAGAGTGGGACGCGTGTGAATAAAACGACTGGCATAGTAGATATTACGGCGGTTCAGATGGTAGCTACGCCCCCTTTGGGGCCCCCCTATTACGACGGATAAACTCGATTCCTACCATCTTATTTGTGCCTTTCTTAGCCTTAATTTGTCTGTTCTATCCTACATTTTTCTTTACCTCTTATGGGTATCCTTGCCTTGTTAACATCCTTTACAAAATTTTCGCCTGTGGTTCCTTCTATTCTCATGTATTTCTACTATTTTTCAGGCATTTTTTATATTATGTTTGTCTTGCTACGTTTCATTCAATAAACATCTTTTCGACTTTCGTTTCTGAATAATATAATAATAATAATTTATTATCCTTTAATTTAGTAATTTTTTTTCCAATTACTTCCAACTCATTTCTATACTCTCATTTTGTTCCTAATTGTTAATTTAACACCCTTTTTCAGCTTCACGTTTCATTTAGTTTTCTGCATTTTCCTGTTTGGTCTGCCTTCATAAATTAACACTCCTCTGAATTTTTATTTGGAATTTTATTTTATATTCTTTTTTTTTTTGTTACCTTCTCATTACTCACTTCCAAACTAATTTGGTATTATTGTGTACGTTTCTTTTAATTTTTTCAATGTTTTTTTCTTTGGTTGATTTCGTGTTTCACCTCAGTCTTCTGCATTTACATTCCATCTTCTTTTCTTTTCATTTACTTTTTTTATTGTTATACAGTATGTCCCCGGATTGAGTTTACAAGCGGAAAAAAAAATTTATTTTTGATTTTATGCCAAAACTTCAAAAGAATAAGATTTTTTGCTAGTCCTGAAACCAGCAAATCTGTAATTAAAACTTCATTATTCTGACTCAGTGGAAAGAAAACTTCATTTTTCTCTTAATTTTGGACTTATAAATTTTTTTCTCTGCTCTTTAAATCCCACCACATTGGCGATTTTATTTTTTTGACAACGATGTCACGTTGACAAATGAGTTTACGCAAGTTAAATAACAAAAATGTTTGTGAAAAAAATTATTTTAAATAAATTAAAATTAATTTAATAAAAAAATGGCAACTCAAAGAAACACTTTTACAATAAAAAGACTAATTTTTAACAAGAACAATCATTATTCAATTAACCCCCCACACATTTCTGCGCACAATTCTACTCTAAAACAATAGCTTGCCTTCGTGATAAGAAAACTTTAAAATTAAAATTAATCATTACCAAGTCCAAAATCAAGAGAAAAATATACGTTTCTTTCAACTCGGTCAGAATAATTAAGTTTTAATTACAGATTTGCTGGTTTCAGGACAAGCAAAAAATCTTATTCCTTGGAGGTTTTGGCGTAAAGTCAAAAATAAAAAAAAATCCTCTTGTAAACTCAATCCGGGGACATACTGTATATTAAATTTATTTCTATACTTGATTATGAATGTGTGCTGTTGTTCTATCGCTCTTCCTTCCTTTGTCTTTTTGTTTTATATTATACCCAATCTGAATGTTCTTTTATTTTCTTTCACATAGTCTGTGTTTCTTTGGTTTCTTTAGCAAATGTTGCATCCTCATCAGAGTCTAGTTATTTTAGTTTCTTTACTCACTTTAGTCTCTTTGGTTTGTTTGGTCAATCTTGCCTGTTTTGTCATCTTTTTACCGACTTCAAAAAAGGAGGAGGTTTTATGTTCGCCTGATGTATGTTTTTTTCCTTTTATGTATGTTCACCGATTTTTTCGTCAATTGTAAATCGATTTTGAAAATTCTTCTTTTATTTGAAAGGGTATATTCCTGAGATAGTCCCATTGTCAGCAAGTCCGGATCTGATGAGGGGATCCCATGGAAATCGAGGGAAATTCTCAAATTTTAAATGACTTTCAAACTTGGGACGCTGTATGTCCGGAGTAGCTGCACTGTTATGCGGGGAACACATTTCTCTGACGTGTCGTGATGTGTCGTGATGTGTCGTCAGAACGCCATGAACACATTTGTCTGACGCCTTGTGTTGTGTTGTGTCGTTGTGTGTTGTGATGCGCCGTCAGAACGCTATGAACACACTTGTCTGACGCGATGTGTCGTGTCCTCGAATGTTAATCTCGTTCTTGTTGCCAGTCTTAGCGTTTTTCTTGTGTGTTAAGTGACGTATTATTTTATTTATTATATTCATCCAACTATGTAGTGATTTTGTTAATTATTTTGTAAATTAAAATATTTATTTTTTATATAGATTTAGAAGCGAAATTAGTGAATATCAAGATGTTTCGTCCCTGGGAACATGTGCCGAGTACAAGCAAACAAGCTGAAGAGATTAATGATTCCGATGACGTTAATTCTCCTCCTGTCAAAAGAAAAACACTACATTTTAATGAACAGGCAAAACAATTAATGTACTTAAATGTGTACAATAATTTATTGCTGAAATCGAGAGATCCTAACATATCGCATAAATGCTGGTTTCGATAATATTCGAATTTGATATTAAATAGACTCATTCATGCTCTCTAATTTTTTCGATTAAAGTAGCTTCATCCATTGTAAATGTGTCGCAACCTGCAATGGCACTGTTTCGGGGGTAACTGACGCTATTTGATGCAGTGTTATGACGTTCTGCCCCGTGCACACTTCTCTGATGCGTTCTGACGCTTTGTGTTGCAATGTGATGTGATGTGTTGCGATCTGACGAAAATCCGGAATCGAGGGATTGCATAGCGTCACGACACAACACATCGCAACGCGTCAGAAGCCATCAGAACAGTGTGCACGGGCCTCATTTGATTACATGCTAAAACTTCTGTCTGATCCATGCAACGATGCGTTGCATCACAACACAACACAACACATCAGAGAAGTCTGTTTCTAGCTTTATTATGCATTCCAGAAGATCAAGCACCACTTAACACCCGCAACAGAATGCGCTTCCTCCTTAAACATCTTTTGTCTCGGGATTAATGGAGACTCGTCGTGTTTATTTATTGTTTGTGCGAGCACAGTGCACTGTGCTGAAAGATAATTGGTGATTAAAAAGTAGCGATATAGGTATATAAGTACAGTGTAAACTCTATATAGTGAACTCCTATATAATGAAAAACTTCTTGAAACGTAGAAATTGGTAAGGTCTATTTGGTTTATATTGTAATTATGTATTATGTCTTCTTTTGCTCTCTGTATAACGAAAACTCTTTATAACGTAAAAAAATACCCGGTTCCTTCAATTTCGCTATATAGATAATATATACAGGGTGTTCCATAAGTAAACGGCAATATTTAATACACTAACCCGCAGAAGCTAAAGAAACGTTATTCTGCAGTTCTTCTGAAAAATTTTAAATTTCAATTTGTAATAATAATAGAACGCCACTCAGTGAACGTCACATTTGACAAATTTCGCGCCATGGGCTAACATCGATAACTTGATAATATATTATTTAGTGCAAATTTATTTTCTCTCTTGCTGTTGGTTCATTTAAAACCATCGGCATTTTTAAACCAGACGTTTTAGAAAATAATAATGAGACGACGGCCCGGAAGCGGATGATGTCATGATGATCTCACCACGTATGGTAACGTAATTAATCTGGAATAGTCCACATGAAAACGTCTGGGAATAATTATTCACATGGGATGCTCTCATAAGTCTAGAAGACTCTGTGGCGGTGATCACATGCTGTACCACGCTCGTACAAGAGACTGATCTCATTCTTCTGGAATAATCCTTTGCGTCGAAAACATGATCTCATGATTCCGGGAATAGAAGAAATCGAGAACGAAGGGAGCGGTATAAGAAGGGATCAAACAACGGAGCAAGTCAGTCGATTGGTAGCGTCGTGAACAGGTGATCAGCGCGTGATATAGTAAAAGTCTGTTCGTAGTGAAAAGTTAGTCTTGTTAGTCCTTTTAATAAAAGTTAGTAGCTACTGTGCGCGCCAGAATTTTCTTTAAATCCTCGAACCCGCCCGGCCCAGGCTACGTTACATTGGTGTCAGAAGTGGGATTTAAAGAAGCGGACGTAAAAAAAAATATAAACATTGAACCAACCGGTACGTGACGCTTGTCAAAGCAACCTTTTGGAAGAGTCACGAGAAGTAAAATCATGGAGGCTCTACAAGAACAAATGGCCGTTTTTCTGGAACAATTAGAAAAGAGACGACAGGAAGAAAGGAAAGAACAAATGGCACTTCTAGAACAACTAGAGAAGCAACGACAATATGAAAAAGAAGAGCAAGAAAAGAGACGGCAAGAAGAAAAAGAAGAGCAAGAAAAGAGACGACAAGAAGAAAAAGAAGAACAAGAAAAGAGACGACAAGAAGAAAGGAAAGAACAAATGGCACTTCTAGAAGAACTAGACAAGAGACGACAAGAAGAAAAATAAGAGCAAGAAAAAAGACGACAAGAAGAAAGAAAAGAACAAATGAAACTTCTGGAACAACTTTACGCAGAAAAAGAAGAACAAGAAAATCGACGACAAGAGGAACAAAAGAGAATTTTCGAACAACTCGACATTTTGCAAAACACCTTTAGAGAAGAC
The DNA here is from genome assembly GCA_963583935.1 of Diaperis boleti. Classification (NCBI taxonomy): domain Eukaryota; kingdom Metazoa; phylum Arthropoda; class Insecta; order Coleoptera; family Tenebrionidae; genus Diaperis; species Diaperis boleti. Next base: position 18,450,034 of record OY757245.1, on the reverse strand, counting down.
GTGGAAGAGAAGGTTCGCGATATTCACAAAGTTGTGGAAAGGAAATTTCTGGAAATTCAAGAAGGGGTAAAAGAAGAAGTTCTGGAAATGAAAGAAGACGTAAAAGGGACAACAGAAGATTTGGAAAAGAAAGTCAAGGAAATGGAAACAAAGCTGAAAAGGATAACAACGGGGCAGTCGGTCGTGACAGAGCCGTCATCACGAAGGCTAAAACCTCCGACTTTTGATGGCCAGACCTCATGTTTTATTTACAGGAGGCAATTCGAGGCAGCGGCCGAAATGAACAACTGGGGTGAAGAAGAGAAAGCCACTGCACTATTGTTATCCTTGCGAGGACAAGCTCTTCAGCTGCTGCAAACCGTCCCGGAGAGGGAACAAAAGAACTACGTCGCCGTGGTCAACGCTCTCGAGCTGCGGTATGGAGACCTCCACTTGAACCAAGTGTACCAGTCGCAGCTGAAGTCACGAGTTCAGAAAAATGGCGAAAGCCTGCAGGAGTTTGCGGCGGACGTTGAGAGACTGGTACATCTGGCCTACCCAAGCGCCCCTAGCGAGTTCCACCACCAACTTGGAACGAGCGCGTTTATTGATGGGGTCCGCGACGGTGAGTTGCAGCAAATGTTGATCTTAGGTAGACATCAAAAATGCGCCGATGCCCTCGTGCACGCCCTGGAGTTCGAGGCGGCTAAAAACGCTTGTCGTCCGGCGGCTCAACATCTGCGAGCAGTAACTATGGAGGAAGCCCCGAAAGACGGAAACCACCTGCTGCGAGAAATAAAGACGTTGCTTGAGGAAATGCGACACGGAAGCATGACAGGCAGGCCCAGATGCTTTAATCGTGGGAAAGTGGGCCACCTGAGAAGAGACTGCCGTTTAAGGAGGTCACCGGAGCAGACCCACAGGAATCCGGAGTCTAGTCCAGCTAGCGCTTTGGAGCGTTTGCTAGCTGGCCCGACAAAAGCCCCTAGAGTCATCTCGGTCTCGCAGTTACGAAGAAGGAACGACAGTCTGTTACTGGAGGGTCGAATCAACGAAGCTGGCTGTTCTATGACCGTCGACACCGGAGCGACCGTCTCGATCGGAAGACCAGACATCTTCAAACCGCTGGGAGATTTCCAATTGGCAGAGAGCGACCTGGTGTTAAAAACAGCAACGGGAGAAGCAGCACGAGTATTCGGGGATTTTGAGGCAAGGCTCGAGTTGGGGAGGTTCGAGTTCGTTCACAAGGTTATTGTGGCTGATATAGTGGACGATTTCATCTTGGGTCTTGACATCATGAAGAAGTTCGGATTCGTGCTGGACATCAAGAATCGCATGCTGCTAGTTGGCAACGAAGAAATCTCCCTGCACTCTGCGATACCATCCGCCGACGAAGTGAAAGTGATAGTCTCCGAAACGGTCCGTGTACAGAAGAACTCGGAACAGATTGTGCTGGCAGAGTTGGAAGAAGACCCTGGGGGATACCGGACTGGAATAATAGAACCGAACGTGACCACCAACCCGGACGTGACACAGAAAACACAGATCATGGTAGCAAGAACACTCGTTGAGGCTAATGAACGAATTCCTATCCGTGTAGCAAATTTAGACGAAAGTCGTGTTACACTACAGAAAGGGCAGACGATTGGACTATACCATCCTGTACTACGGGTCGTCGGTTGCGAAGAACAACCTGTTAGGTGTAACAGAAAAGAGGCTCAGAGAACGAGTGTAGAGAAGCTCTTCCTAGAAGACTGGAAACACCTTACGAACCATCAATTAGAGAAGGCCATGGCATTTATCCGCAAGGAGACTGACATCTTTGCTACAGAAGACCGAAGCACCGGCAGAACCAACATGGTGCAGCACAGAATCAACACAGGAGATGTTGCTCCGGTCCGACAACCGCCAAGAAGACTTCCGTTCGCAAAACACCAAGAGGTGGCTCAGATGGTGGACAAAATGAAAGCAGACGGAATAATTGAAGACTCCTCAAGCCCGTGGTCGTCACCAGTTGTATTGGTAACGAAGAAAGATGGTTCCACTCGCTTTTGCGTTGATTACAGACGGTTGAACGATGTAACTAAGAAGGACAGCTACCCGTTGCCACGTATCGATGACACTCTAAGCATGTTGTCGGGATCGCAGTGGTTTTCAACCCTGGACTTGAAGAGCGGCTACTGGCAAGTTGAGATCCACCCCGAGAGAAGACGGCGTTCTCGACTGGAAACGGTCTCTACCAGTTTAACGTCATGCCATTTGGACGCAACGCTCCAGCCACTTTTGAGAGGTTGATGGAACTGGTTCTGCTAGGGCTGATATGGAAAACCTGCTTGGTGTACCTCGATGACGTCATGGTAGAAGAACATTTGAAAAATTTGGAAGAGATCTTCAGCCGCCTGCGGAATGCCAACCTTCAGCTCAACCCCAAGAAATGCCAATTGTTCCAGACAGAAGTGAAGTTCTACAAACCGATCCGGACAAGATCGCGGCCGTCTGCGAATGGTCACGACCAAGGGACAAGCACCAGCTGAGAAGCTTCTTGGGCCTCTGTACCTACTATCGCAGATTTGTCAAAGGGTTTGCTGACATTGCCAAGCCTCTGCACAGACTCACGAAAGACAAAACCCCATTTATCTGGAATAACGAGAGCGAAGCAGCGTTTAGAACTTTGAAGATCTCGCTGTGCACGGGTCCTATCCTGTCTTACCCGAGAGTAAAGGGGCGGTATGTCCTGGATACAGACGCCAGTAACAACGGTATCGGGGCAGTTTTTTCGCAGGTGCAGGAAGGCGAAGAAAAAGTCATCGAATACTATACCAAGGTGCTTTCTAAGCCGGAAAGAAACTACTGCGTTACGAGGAATGAGTTATTGGCGATCGTAAATGCAGTAGGACATTTTCACAAGTACCTGTACGGTCAACACTTCAAAATCCGAACGGATCATGCTGCGTTGAGGTGGCTGTTAAGCCTTAAGGATCCAGAAGGACAGACAGCCAGATGGTTGGAGAGGCTGCAGCAGAATGATTTTGAAATTGAACACCGACCAGGCAGATCACACCAGAATGCGGACGCACTTTCTAGGAGACCGTGCCGGAATGACTGCAAACATTGCAGTCGGAGAGAGGCATCCAAAGAATTCGAGGGCGTGAAGAGATTGATTCTGCAACCTCAAGATGGATGGACAACGGCGGAGATGAGGGCAGAACTACTTGGAGATAGCGAGATTAGTGCAATTTTAAAAAGCAAAGAGAACGGAAATCAGAGACCACAATGGCAAGACATTTCGGACAAGAGTCCTGCTCTCAAAGCACTATGGGCCCAATGGGATTCACTGAAAGTGGAAAATGGCCTGCTGAAGCGAGCATGGGAGAGTGCAGACGGAAAGTCGGTGACAATGCAACTGGTTTTGCCCAAGTGTCGCGTGAAGGAGGTCTTGCAAGAAATCCACGGTGGAGTGTCCGGCGCACATCTGGGCGTGAATAAGACCATGGGTAAAGTCCGTGAACGTTTCTATTGGGTGAACGTTCGAAACGATGTCGAGAGCTGGTGTCGAAAATGTGACATTTGTGCGGCGAGCAACGATCCACAGACGCGTAGTCGAGGAGCCATGAAGCAGTACAACGTCGGGGCACCATTCGAGAGAAGAGCCTTCGACGTAGCAGGCCCGTTTCCTACCACTGATTCGGGAAACAAGTACATCATGGTGGTCATCGACTACTTTAGCAAGTGGCCGAAAGCCTATGCCCTACCCAATCAAGAAGCTGTGACGGGTGCCAGGGCGTTGGTAGAAAATTGGATTTGCCGCTACGGACTTCCACTGAAAATGCACTCGGACCAAGGGCGGAACTTTGAATCTGGAGTGTTCCAGGGCGTCTGCGAACTATTGGGCGTGCGGAAGACAAGGACGACACCCCTGCATCCTCAGTCAGATGGAATGGTCGAGCGTTTCAACAAGACCATGGAACAGCACTTGTCCAAGGTGGTCGATCAACATCAGCGGACTGGGATCGGCGTCTACCTTTGTTTTTGCTGGCGTACAAAGCGGCAATTTACGAGACGACCCACCAGACACCGGCGAAGATCCTGTTTGGACGGGAAATGCGTCTATAATGCGATCTGGCTTTCGGATCACAGGGACAAGAGCGGAAGGACGTGGAAAACTACGTAGACGAACTACAGGAAGCCATGTCCAGTATACATGAACTAACGAGCAGTCACATTCGCGTGGCGAGCGACCGGATGAAGACGCGTTACGATCTGAGGGTGAATTCGGCAGGATTCAGTGATGGAGACTTGGTATGGTTGTTCAACCCTCGGCGAAAGAAAGGTCGCTGCCCAAAGTTACAACCCAGTTGGGGAGGCCCGTACACGGTTGTAAAGAGGATCAACGACGTAGTGTACCGGATTCAACGCAATCCAAGATGAAGGTGGTTCACCTGGATCGTTTGGCACCCTACTCCGGGACAAATCCACAGGATTGAAGTAGATTGTTCGGGACGAACAATCTTTAAAAGGGGGGTAGTGAGACGACGGCGCGACGGCCCGGAAGCGGATGATGTCATGATGATCTCACCACGTATGGTAACGTAATTAATCTGGAATAGTCCATATGAGAACGTCTGGGAATAATTATTCACATGGGATGCTCTCATAAGTCTAGAAGACTCTGTGGCGGTGATCTCATGCTATACCACGCTTGTACAAGAAACTGATCTCATTCTTCTGGAATAATCCTTTGCGTCGGAAACATGATCTCATGATTCCGGGAATAGAAGAAATCGAGAACGAAGGGAGCGGTATAAGAAGGGATCAAACAACGGAGCAAGTCAGTCGATTGGTAGCGTCGTGAACAGGTGATCAGCGCGTGATATTGTGAAAGTCTGTTCATAGTGAAAAGTAAGTCTTGTTAGTCCTTTTAATAAAAGTTAGTAGCTACGGTGGGCGCCAGAATTTTCTTTAAATCCTCGAACCCGCCCGGCTCAGGCTACGTTACAATAAACTTCCCAAGACATTTCTCTTATCGTTGATATTCATAATCTCGGAGATTGCCGTTTACTTATGAAACAGCCTGTATATATATACATATTATTTCAACAGTGACTGAATGGATGAGAAGTAATAACCATTTATTGAATAGTTTTTTTTCCTTTAAAAACTAGAACTCACTCTCGTGTTCAATCCAATTTCAATTTTTTTATGTCAAACAATGGTTGTCATTCCAATACCATTAGTCAGTCAGTCAGTTGTAGATCCGGTGGCCCACCCGCCCACCGCATTCAAATGTGGTGCCAAGAACCATATGGTTTTTAGTCACAAAGGAACAACTGTGAAATACAAGAAACGGGATGTGGATACAAGAGGAAAATGGTTGTCATTCCGAACCAGTTTGTCAACCATTTATCAAAAATATAAATTTGAGTATATATTTTCGTGTAAATCTAAATTTAGATTTATCCTCATTACTGGTATACGTTTCTTTCTGACTAAAAAGCGTTTGGTTCTGGCATCGTTTGTTAGTGCGGTGGGCGGGTGGATGAGAAAAATAACAACCATTTATTGATTTTTTTTTCCTTTAAAAAGCAGAACTCACTGTCGTGTTCAATCCAATTTCAAATTTTTTATGTCAAACAATGGTTGTCATTCCGATACCATTAGTCAGTTAATCAGTTGTAGATGCGTAGGATCGTAGGTAACAGCTTGCCGTCGTAACCCCATAGAATATGTTTGGGGTTTAATTGTCGATCTGCACGATGACGAACTAACGATGGGTTATTTCAAGCAGGATGAGGCTACAGTGCACACAGCAAGAGCTTTCATCAACTTATTAAGAGAATTTTTTGATAACCGAATTATTAGCAGAATATTAAAGCATTTCCCCTAAAACCAGACAACCACAATCACCCCATGACTCCGTTCTAACCTCACTCAAATGTTCTACATAATCGGCGACTGCAAAGACATCAGTTATTATAGTGACTCTTGGAAAGCCAGGAGGACTTCTACGGCCGCAAACTCAGCGCCAGGGCAAGAGACCGTAGGGTTGACACGAGGGTGGTCCACAAAGCTTGTAATTTTTGAGGAGACTGTCTCAATTCTCTATTGTGTTTGTTGGGTAGGTCTGTTCAGTATTGTGATAGAGTATGAACTGGAGGGAAATGTTGCAGATATAAAGGTCAAGCAGCCCACATTAGAGAGTTTAACAAAGAAGAAAAAGGAGTACATGCCAAATAAATTCATGTCTGTGAGTGAGGTTTCGCAGCAACTGCTGGAGATACTGAAGAACAAGGGACGGGATGATTTAGGTAAATGTCAAAATGGTGTAAAAATGACTCTAATTTGATTTGTAGTGACTGAAAACACCCTTTGCATTGGGCTTGCTAGAGTAGGATCTGAAACTCAGAAGATTCTGGCTTGCAGCCTCCAGGAGATGTCCCAGGTGGATTTGGGGGGACCCTTACATTCTGTCATTATTTGAGGACCTGTATTACATCCTCTTGAAATAGAGTATCTTGAGCATTGTAAGGGGCGAATAAATTTGTATTAGTCACTTGTTATTTCAACATTATGTCCTAACTTTCTTCTCTAAAGCCTCGTTTTCACTGAAGAAACATCGAGCAACTTTTGTGTTTCTGTTGATTGTTTCCGAAAATGTTTCTAAAAGTTCCCAAATGTTTCCGAGTCTTCCTCATTGTTTCGGAAACAAATGTTGATTGTTCTCATTAATAGCGGTAACAACAAAGGAAAAATCGACACGCGATAATAACACATCTTCCTCCTCCATTTTGCTACAACTTTTCACATCAGTGGAAACACTGAGTTGCGCTTTCTCAAGTTACAACTATAGGCGACTTTCAGTTGCTCAGATGGAAACGCAAAGTTTATGTATGTTGCCAATTCCTTAGTGGTTGCCAAGCATTTTCTAAACACGCGACAAAGGGAAACACAAAGTTCCTCAATGTTTCTTCAGTGGAAACGGGGCTTGAAGGAGACAACAGTTTTTACAATTTTGGCAATTAATGTAAACAGTAAAGTGAAAGAACCGATATACGTTTAGCCAACTGCGATCACGAGTTTTGTTGCTCACTCGTTACTTATATGCACATGTCGCGTCATAGTTCCATAGTTTTGTAACTACACAGTGTCATACTGCAAATCACGTTTGAATTTAAAAAAAGTACTATTTGTAGTTCTAATAACGGTACCCGATAGCAATAATTATTATTATGAATAAAGATATTTTTAAACGATACCATTATCTGCAAACTGTTTAGTTGTGTTCAACTTATTGTTAGTTCCGGAAAAAACAGCAAAACTTCTCTTTAATCGCTGTAATTACTCGACGATAAACAAGACCTGAAGTGGATATAACAGCTCTAATCTAAGGATTTTAGTGATTAAACGGCAATAGGATCTTCGCAATTTATTAGCCTGGAAAAACATTTATTCTAATGATCAATTGCTGATTAGATAACAGGAAAGTTCGGTAATCTTGTTTGTGAAAGCATATGTGACCAATGGCAATAATTCTAATGTTCCCATGAGTAAATGTGATTTATGTTATCTTGTCAAATATAATTAGCAATAATTGTAGATGTGAAATTTTCCGAAGGAATGTTGCTTGTTTTATCACCATGACTAGTTTAAAATTTATACGTAGTAAAGCTAAAAGTAAAATGTAAGTTGATTTATGGAGAGATATACAGGGTGTTTAAAAAACGGACGAGCTGTATCTTTCGGATTCATTGTTTAGTGGCAACAAATTGCGTTACAAAGATGTTTTTTGACATATGAATTTCAATTACATTTTTAAATGTAATAGTACACATTCATTAATATATTTTAAAGTGTATTTTTTCTAAATTCAACCATGTATTTAAAGTATGGTGTTCTATAAGACACTTTTTGAGAGAAATAAATGTACTTAACCGGCCCATTTTTTTTTAAATGGAGTGCTTTACGAAATATTTTGTTGGATTACATACGTGTTATTTCCTTATCATAATAATTATGAAAATCTTGCTCTCCAAAAGAATTCAAAAAATGCCATTACGTAGCAAATAAATGCAAATTATGATAAGGAAATAACACTTGCATAATACAAATTGTTATTTTCAACAAAACATGTCGTAAACAACTTGATTTAAAAAAAAAACACTAATTAAATCGGTTAGGTAGAAATAATTATCTCAACTTTTTTTTCCTGCGATAAATACGTGATGTGCAATGTATGAGCAACAAAGTCAAATTCAAAATCACATGAAGCACCAGCAGCAGCATTCTCTGCAGGGGCCAACGAATTGCTGTTATCTCAGCAAAACCATCAGGTCCTTATTCAGGAAAATCAGGTGAGGGCCATTAATGAAATAAATTACCAAAAAACATGGATGGAGCAAACAAAATCATTAAATTGCTAAATATAATAATATTGAACAGCTAGATTCACTACAAAAAGAAGACAACACATGACCCAAACTCAAGATTCGGAAACACATATTGAACATGCCACAGATGCAGATGATTTGGCGAGAGAAACTGAAAAGCAAGAAGAGTAACGAAAAATGGATTCTAGCTTGACCCCACCACAAAGTTCAGCAAACTAAAACTAGAATAGCTAAGATTCCACTGCCAATCTTAGTAGATGGTGTCAAAGACTGCTTTTTGTTTACTTGGCACGTACTCACGCTACGGCGTTGAACGGAATCTACCGAAAATAAACGAACTACTAAAATGATCAGCGCAAAGTGATTTAAGATCAAAATTCCAACTTCTTTGTGGTTTCCCTTGTCCCCTCAATTGGATGTTGGTTTTCGCTCATATCTCGTTGACCACATTAACCTGAGAATTTCACTGAAAACAAGCGAGGATGTCGAAGAAGCCTGCAAACACAACACAAACACCATCTAGGGCGCAGCATGGGCTAACACCCCACCGCTAAATAAAATATGGAACCCCATAATTACCCATCCACTAGAAATAAGAATCAAAATGGCCGACAAGCAGCGTCTCAGACAAATTTGGCAGTTGTCGCATCATCACTCAAAGGACTTAAATCTAGCTATCAAAGAATACAAAAATAACAGCCTCAAGAAAACTCGAGAACCGCGAGGGGAACACTCACTGTGGAAGGCCTCTAAATACTTAGGCAGGACCCAGCAATCATTCCATCCTGTAAGATGGCAGTCGTCTTGGGCACGTACTGACCACGATAAATCGGATGCTTTTGCCGTGCACTTAGGCCAGGTATTCAAACCAAACGAGGGAAATGACGATGACGACCTAGATACCATACTTATGCAAGATATCCAGTTGTGCCTACTCATTAAGCCAACGACGCCAAGAGAAGTTGCGAGGAAAATTAGGCTACTAAATCCTAATAGGGCAGCGGGAGTTGGCCTAATCACTCCAAGAACCCTTAAGGAGCTTCCAAAGAAATGTGTTACCTTATTGACGTGCTTGTTCAACGCTACCTTCAGGCTCTCCTGTTTCCCGAGTCTATGGAAGGTTTCAGAAATCGTTATGATCCATAAAGACGGTAAACCACCACAAGAGTGCTCTTCCTATCGACCCATAAGTCGACCCAGTAATATCAAAGCTATGGGAAAGAAGCTTCCTCAAAAGACTCAGTGAAGTAATGAACGAGCATGAAATAAATTCCCAGGCATTAATTATTTGGTTTTCGTAAAGCACACTCTACCATCGAACAGGTACATCGATTGTTCGGGCAATGTTTCGCGACAAAAAATACTGCTCCGCCGCGTTTTTGGATGCACAGCAGGCCTTTGAGTCTGGCACAAAAGACTGCTCTATAAAACCAAGGAAAAATTACCACACCCTGTATTCCACATCCTAGAATCCTATCTCTCCGATAGGCTATTTCAAGTGGACCAAGGAGATGCTAGAGCCTCCTTGATTCCCATTGAAGCTGGTTTGCCCCAAGGGTCCGGTCCTGTACAACATCTTCACTTCAGATCTACCAACCTCCGATGATGTTACTGTTGCCACCTACGCCGACGACATTGCTTTTCTGGCTGTGGATAGCGACCCTGTGAGAGCTAGTGCAGATTGGCTCTTAAAATGGTATATCCAAGCTAGTGCGCAGAAATTCACCCATATAAGCTTCACGACTCTCAGAAAAGGAGATTGTCCTCCGGTTCGCTTAAGACAAAATATTCTACCTTAAACTGATTGTCTGAAGTATCTCGGTTTTTGCCTGGACAGACGCCTAACGTGGAAAGACCACATAAAAGCCATGGTTTGCGAGGAATGACGAAATACATGAGTATAATTTGAACATCGCAACAGTGGCCTCAAAAATAGAGCTTGTTTCTGGATTAGTTGACAATACGAATGAGGTTAGGAGACTAAAAAGACACCACATACTCTAAATTGATAGCAAGCCATTGGCCTGCCGATCAATAAAAACCTACCATCACACAACATAGCTGATAAAAGTCTGGCGACTGATTGCAGATAAATAAATTGATCAAAAAAAAGATACAGATACCAGACGTTATTGTGAATAATCATTCGGGCATTCAAATCATTAATTTTAATAAAATTTGGTAGTGCACGTGTCCTTTAAATCCACGAACCTGACCGGCTCTGGCAACGTTACATTGGTCAGAAGTCGGATTTAAAGAAACAGACGTAAAAAGAAAGAAAGAACCGGTAGAGTCACGACAAGTAAACAATGGAGGCTTTTCAAGAACAAATGGCCCTTTTTCTATAACTACTTGAAAAGCAACATGTAGAAGAAAGATGAGAACAAGAAAAGAAACATCTGGAGAAGAAAAAGAGAAACAAGAAAAGCGACAACAAGAAAAAAAGGGAAGAACAAATACCACTTCTAGAACAACTTGAGAAAAAACAACAAGAAGAAAGAAAAGAACAAATGAAACTTCTGGAACAACTTCACGCACAAAAAGAAGGGGTTGAGCTACCTACCAGGCGCGTCTCCAGGTGGCGGATAGGAGAATGGGTAAGAGTCTCTGACTCTGCCTAGTGGGGGGTTAGTAGGGAGGTCCGGGATCTAAACCCCCCGCTGTGCTGAACGAAAGCCCCTCGCCGCGGACCAGCTCGTGACGCATACCGTAAACCGCCTGTCTGCCGACAGGGGGCACGGGGGCTGGTCTTAAGTGGCTGGCCGCGTGGATGAAGTACCACTATAAAAACTTCCCCATGCAACATGGTGACTGGTGTTGCAGGTGCATAAACAGTCATCCACGTGTTTGTGCCGTGCGTGGCGACCCGTGCGGGTGGATGAAGGGATCCTGGTGGTTGAGCCTGATCTTGGCTACGGCCTTGGGAGGGCAACACGCCACTTTGGCCCGGATTTCACCCTAGACGGGCGGTCGAGACTAACCCACCTCGATCAATCGGCTGTGTCGTCCCGTCAGAGGGCCGACGGGGTAAGCCCTTGGGGAGCATTGGGGCATGCAACTGCGTGGGCGGCTTCGGCAGACCGCGTGGGCTGTGTGCAACAACCTCCTGGGGGCTATATCTCTCGAGTATCCCTGGCGTCGAAGCTCGGCGTCCCCATATGGGACTCCGTGGTGGGTGGGGAGCTTGGGAGATGAAGTAAAAAATCCCGGTATGGAGAATAAAAACAACTCCAACCAGGGACCGCAGGGTCCCAAAAAGAAGCTGCAGAGGCGTGAAGGCGCCATCCCTGCAGCAACACCAAGAGCTGATATAGGAGCAACCGGACGCCCCACGGGGCAGACGACACCTTCGGGTGGAGCAGAACCGTCGACGTCCGGTGTGGCGACTACGTCGCAAAGAAAGTGCAGGTTCGACCTAATGGGCAAAGGACTCACACTAATTCAAGCAAACCTACACCGCTGTCGGGAGGCGGGGGTAACCCTAAGTCGTCACTTGACAGCAAAGCAGGTAACAATAGCCCTGCTACAAGAACCGTGGTGCGTAGGCAACCGAGTTTGTGGCATGGGCGACAAATCGTCCGGGACCACTTACGTGGGTTCCCTTAAAGAAAGACCCAGAACTTGTGTATATGTTTCAGGTCAACAAAACGCCTTCCAACTGACGGGCTATTGCAACCGAGATGTCACGGCTGTGCAGGTTAACCTGGAATTTGGAAGGAACGTAATAAAGGTAGTTTTTGCCTCAGTATACCTCCCCGGAGACTCCAGGCAGCCACCCCCTTCTAGGGAGCTGGCGGACCTGGTTGAGCATTGTGAAAGGGAAGGAAAACAACTCATCGCTGGATGCGATGCCAACGCACACCACATCGTATGGGGGAGCGGTGATTGCAACAGCAGAGGAACAGCACTGCTCGAATATCTTACGAGCACAAAGTTAAGAATACTCAATCGAGGGAGCGAACCTACGTTTGTCACCTCGAGGTGTCAGACTGTGATAGACATCACTCTCGCGACGCAAGAGATTTCCAAACATATAAGGGACTGGCAAGTATCATCGCACGTGACCATGTCAGACCACAGATGGATAACCTTTTCGTTAGAAGCAAAAGAGATGTTACCGAAGCCGTACAGGAACCCAAAACAAACTGACAGGGATCTATTTCTAGAAAACCTGTCAAATGTCAGGGGTCGGCTCGATATCTCTAATGATCTTAAGACGAACGAAGAACTGGAGAGGGCAGTCACTGACCTCACTAGGTCTCTGATGACGTCTTATGAGCAAGCTTGTCCGCTGAGATCAGGCACCCGCCAGGGCCAAAACACCACATGGTGGTGTAAGGAACTGGAAAGGGGAAGAGTCTATCTGCGCAAGCTATTCAATAAGGCCAAAGGGACCAAAAATGCAGCCGACTGGGACGAATTTAAAGAATACCAGCGGCAATACAAAAAAGACGTTCGTTCTAAGCAGAGGTCATCATGGAGAAAATTCTGTGGGGACCTCGAATGTACCACCACCGCTGCCCGGCTGATGAAAATTCTGTCAAAGGATCCGGGACAGCAAGTAGGTAGCTTGAAGAAAGAGGACGGCACATACACGGACTCTGCCGATGAAACAGCCAAGGTACTGATGGCTACACATTTTCCGGGCTGTGTGGTCACAACGGATGTGAATCCGATCCAAAGCTGTCCGAAAGCCCCCTCCCTCAAGGACTGGGCTGAGGCTGCGCGGATTGTGAACCATACTAGCGTAGAATGGGCTATAAGAGCTTTCAAACCCTTCAAGTCACCGGGCGTGGACGGAATCTTCCCGGCCCTGCTACAGTGGGGACTTTCGGAGATTCTGGACAACCTCGTGATAATTTTTCGGGCATGTATTGCACTCGCATACGTACCGGAAATGTGGAGGGAGGTGAGAGTTGTCTTTATCCCTAAACCAGGGCGAGGAGATTATTCTCTCGCGAAATCTTTCCGTCCCATAAGTCTCACATCGTTTTTGTTAAAAACCTTGGAGAGACTATGCGACTACCAAATAAGGGATGGGGTGTTAAGGGCCAAACCATTACACCCCAACCAACATGCATATGTTCCAGGGAAATCGACCGAGTCCGCTCTACACGAGGTGGTGGGGCGGATTGAGGGAGCCCTGGAGCACAAACTATACTCCTTAGGAGTATTCATCGACATCGAGGGGGCTTTTGACAAGACCACCTTCGATAGTGTCGGGCGAGCACTTCCGAACCGCGATGTCTCAGGAACAGTACGTGACTGGATTCAGCGGGTGCTGGACTGCAGAACCGTACAGATTAGTGTAGCGGACGCAACTACTCAAGGAGTGGTTAAGAAGGGCTGTCCTCAGGGGGGAGTTCTTTCCCCATTGCTATGGGACATAGTAGTGGACGACCTTCTATGCACACTCAACGAGGCGGGGTTCTACACTATCGGATACGCAGATGACCTGGTCATACTGCTTACTGGTAAGTACGAAAATGTACTATGCGACCTTATGCAGACAGCACTCTGCCTGGTACAAAAATGGTGTAAGAAGGAGGCTCTGGCTGTGAATCCACAAAAGACAGAGCTAGTTCTCTTCACGAACAGAAGGAAGATGGGACAGCTAAGGCTGCCCTCCCTTAACGGCGTCAAGCTGAAACTCTCGCAGGATGTGAAGTACCTGGGCGTTATGTTGGATCATAAGCTGTCTTGGAAAAAGCACCTGGAGAGCAAAATAGACAAAGCTAGCGTCGCCCTGTGGCAGTGTAGGAGAGCGGTGGGAAGGTCCTGGGGCTTAACACCCAGGATTACCATCTGGCTCTACACGGCCGTCATCAGACCGATGCTGAGCTACGGAGCAATTGTCTGGTGGCAAAGAGTCAGACAAAAAACAACGATGACACGTCTCGGACGCATCCAACGGATGGCATGTGTCGCTGTGACGGGCGCTATGAGAACCACCCCGACCGCAGCTCTGGAGGCTATCCTGTGTCTGCCTCCCATCGATCTCTTCGTGGAGGGCATGGCACTTGCCTCCGCTCGTAGGCTGCGGGAAGGTAACCTTTGGAAAGCTGGGAAATCAGAACGCGGGCACGCCCGCATCTTGAGCGAGGGACTCCACAGAATACCTCTCTTGGGTGCGGGATCGGACCGTATCTGTCCTCAATATGCTTTCGAAAAATCCTATGCAGTGCATATGGATACAGAAGAACATCCGAAGTTTGAGATTTCAATCTTCACAGATGGATCAAAAACGAAAGCAGGCTCTGGAGCGGGAGTTCACATCCCCGAAATGAACTGCAATCTCAGCGCAACCCTAGGAGAACGTGCCAGTATTTTCCAGACGGAGATCGCGGCCATTCTTAGGGGTGCCACAGAAATCACTGGGCGCAATGTCAGTGAAAAAACGATGTGCTTCTTCAGCGACAGTCGAGCAGCTCTGCGGGCTCTGGCCAGTGGCAGGATTACCTCTCAAGTGGTATATGACTGCCATCTGGCACTGTCGAGAATAGCACTAAACAATGTCGTTGAGCTAAGATGGGTTCGAGGACATAACGGTACTGAGGGGAATGAGAGGGCCGACGAGCTGGCTCGACAGGGCGCAACGGGAACACCGGATGGAACCGAACCGCTCATCCGACCGGCCAATCGCTACCTCTCAAACCTGATCAAAACTGACACCCATTCTAGACACTGTGCTAGATGGGAAACGACAACAGGCTGCAGGCAAAGCAAGATTTTTATCAAAAATCCTTGCTTTAAAAGAGCCAAGTCTTGTCTGCGTTTGTCAAGGGACAGACTCCGCCTTTTGGTGGGCATCTGGACCGGTCACTGCAGGCTAAATAAACACCTCCACGTGATGGGGGTGGTCAACGACCCAACGTGCAGGGGGTTTTTAGAGGAGGACGAGACTCTCGAACATATCCTACGGGAATGTCCGGCTCTCGCCTCGACCAGAAAGTCCATACTGGGGGAGACATGGCCCAGCTGGGCCAACTTGAGGTGTACCTCGCCTGGAACCATCCTAGCTTTTTTCGACAATGTCAGATGGCTGGATGAGAGACAGGAATGAGGGACGCGAGGGGGTGACACAATGGGCCCGCGGTGTGGTCTAAGTGTCGGTGAGGGGAGCAAATTCCCTCACACCCCTCAACACCTAATCTAATCTAATCTAAGAAGAACAAGAAAATCGACGACGAGGGGAACAAGAGAAAATTCGAACAGCTTGACATTTTGCAAAACACCTTTAGAAAAGACGTGGAAGAGAAGGTTTACGAAATCCGAGAAGGTGTGAAAGAAAAATCTCAAGAAACTCAAGTCGTAAGAAGAAGTCCTGCAAAGGAAAGAAGACGTAAAAGGAATAAAAGAAGGTTTGGAAAAGAAAGTCAGCCGTGGCAGAGACAAAATCACAAAGGCTAAAACCTCTGACTTTTGATGGCCAGACCTCGTGGCTTATACAGAGGAGACAATTTGAGGCGGCGGCCGAAATGAACAACTGGGGAGAAGAAGACAAGGCCACCGAGAGGACAAACTCTTCAGCATCTGGCCTACCCAAGTGCCCCTAGCGAGTTCCTCCACCAACCCCACAAGTGATTTCATTAATGGTGGAAGAGATACAGACTTTGTTAGAAGAAGTGCGGCGCTTGAGCACGACAAGCAGGCATAAATACTTTAATTGTGGGCTAAAAGGGCGTGTGCTAGCTGGCCCCACAAAAGCTCCGACATCTCCGTCTCGCAATTACGAAGAAAGAACCATAGTCTGTTGCTCGAGGGTCGAATCAACGGAGCTGGCTGTACTAATGTGACAATGACATAATCGCATGCTGCTAATTGGGAACGAAGAAATCTCCCTGCATTCTGCGATACCATTCGCCGACGAACTGAAAGTCTCCGAAACGGTCCGTGTACAGAAGAACTCGGAACAGATCGTGCTGGTAGACTGACTTCCGTTTGCAAAACACCAAGAGGTGGCTCAGATGGTTAATAAAATGAAAGCGGATGGAATCACTCGTCATCACCAATTGCCTTGGTTACAAAGAAAGATGGCTCCACTCGCTTTTGCGTTGACTACAAACGGCTGAATGATGTGACAAAAAAGAACAGCTATCCGTTGCCACTAAGTTAAGCGGTCTCTACTAGTTTAATGTCACGCCATTTGGACTTTGCAATGCTCCAATCACTGTTAGGGTCACTGCTGAAAAGGATACTCCAGGAGGTGATCTTGTATGCGTGCTACGCATCACCCAACAAGACGATACAGCATCTACAACAGCTACTACTAAGCATACAGGATAGCATCAGATCAAACGCCGACGGAAAGCCAATAATTGTTGCGGGAGACCTAAATGCAAAATCGCGGCTGTGGGGCTCACCCACAGAAGACAAAAGAAGAGAGATAGTGGCAGAGTAGATGGCCCAAAATAACTAAAGCCCGGCCAACAAAGGTTCAACAGCCACCTTCTGTAAAAACCGAAGTCAGTCCTTCATCGACATAACGTTAGGCACTCCCGGGGCACTAGCCAAAATCGATAACTGGACAGTACTAGAAACGGAAAACTATTCTCACCACCGCACAATAAGGTACGAAATAAGGAACCAGAAGGAGATTCAGAGTAGAGACGAGCAAAAAGACTGGATAATCAGTGAAAAAAAGTACCCAAAGTCTATCAGAGTATATAAGGAGAAACTCGAGAGCTCCCAAGAATGCTACCCACTGAAAAAGGTACGAGAAAAAGAGATATAAGAAAACAAAGAAAGCCGGTATACTGGTGGAATAGTAACATAGCCCGGCTCCGAAAGGACTGCACTAGAAAAGGAAGGGAGGAGACGGGAGCAAGAGGAAACAGCCATGAGAAAAAATTACACGAGAACTACAAGCAGGCTAAGAAAGCTATCAACACCGAAATCTTAAGAAGTAAAGATCAGGAATGAAAGAGTATAATCGACGATCTGGAACGTGATGTATGAGGCCGAGGATACCAAATAATACGCAAGAAAATAAGAAAAACTGAGAAACTGCCTGTAAATGCACAGATGGAACAGGCAAAAAAACTCTTTCCAACTGACCAACCTGAGAAATGGGAGATTCGAGAATGCGTGAATGGAGTACCTGTGACCAAGAAAGAAACAATAGAAGCTAGCAGAAGTCTAAAGACAGAAAAAGCACCAGGACCATACATGATACCAACAGAGATTATCAAGGGCTAACGAACTCTTGAACTCAGGGAACTTTCCACAAGAATGGAAAACTGCTAGACTTCTCCTGGTAGAGAAACCTAAAGTAAACGAGGGAGATGATAAGAACTACCGCCCGATATGTGTGCTAAACTCTATGGGCAAACTTCTAGAGAAGATTCTAGTGACGAGGATACAGAGGGAGATAGACGACAAAGGAGGATTGTCGAAAAGACAATTCGGATTTCAGAAAGGAAAATCGACGGTGGATGCCATGAAGCTCCTGATGAATATCGTCGAAAAGGAAAAAGGGAAGAGTTACACTCACATGGGCCTGTGCTGTTTAGTAACACTGGATGTTAAGAACGCCTTTAACACGGCCAGATGGAGAGAGATAATCCATGAAGTGGAGAACACGTGGTCAATAGAACCCACTACAGTCAGAATGATCAAAAGCTACCTCCAAGACAGAAACATCCTGGTCGGGAACAAACGATTGACAGTTACGTGCGGATTTCCCCAAGGCTCAGTGTTAGGGCCGACTCTATGGAATCTTAAGTACAATGAAGTATTCGAAATAAAACTTCCTAAAGGGGCGCAACTCATCGGATTTGCAGACGACCTTGCGCAAAGACAAAGCAACAAGTGGAGGAAACAGCAGAGACAGCCATAAGAAAAGTAATAAGCTGGCTCAACGAAAAGAGGCTCGAAATAGCTCCTCAGAAAACAGAGGCGGTGATGCTGATTACAAAACGGAAAGTCAGGGATCTAACAATACAAGTACAAGGAATGGCCATCAAACCGCAGAGAAGAGTAAAATACTTGGGAGTCTACTTCGATGAAGAGACTAGAATGACCGAACATCTAAAGGCTACTGCAAAAAAGGCTGAAAGCATTGCAACAGAACTGTGCAGGATGATGCCAAATTGGGCTGCAACTAAGACGTCAAAAGGAGAATCCTGGCTACAGTAGTGGAGTCAATACTCCTGTGTGGAGCTCCAATCTGGATCAGTGCCATAAGATACCAAAAATACAGACAGCTGATTGCCAAAGTACAGAGAACGGTGGCGATTAGAGTATGCTGCGCATACGCTACAGCATCAACGGAGGCCATTCAGGTGATAGCTGCCATGATTCCGATTGACCTCCTGGCAGAAGAAAGATCAAATATATACCAAGAGAAAACAGAACGGAGGGATGCCAGAAAAGTAACAATGGCAAAATGGCAATCCAGATGGGACAATATACAAGACAAAGCACAATGGACAAAGACATTAATACCCAGCATAGAAAGATGGGTCAACCGACAACATGGTAACGTCTCGTACGCTTTATGCCAGGTGTTGACGGGTGCTTCAGCTACTACCTGAATAGAATCGGAAAAACGGGCGGCGATGCATGCTGGTTCTGCGAAGAAAAGGATACTGCCGAACATACGCTGTTCTCATGTAAGGAATGGAAAGCGATCAGGGAGGAAACCAGTGGAAAATTCGGAGTGGAATTAAGCAAAGATAACATGGATGTAATGCTTGAAACCCCAGAGAAATAGACGATAGTACAAGAAATTGTTAAAAATTATCAAAACCAAGAAGAAGATCGAGAAAAAAAGAAAGAGCAGCAGCTGAGTGCCTATTATCCTTGATCTGAAGTAATGCAGTCCCAGATGAGAGGGTAGAAACGGAGGGGGAGTTTTAGTGGGTATGCCTCGCCATCAGACCACGGCGAGGTGAGTCTTACATAACGGTACGGCCTCATGATAGGGGTAAAGGCCGCATTATATGCGCAACGCATTTCTCCTCCTCCCCCCCATTACAAAAAAAAGGGCTGACTTAGAGAACTTGCTTAGTGCCCCTCGATGACGTCATGATGATTGGAAGAACCTCTGCGGAATGCCAAACTTAAACTCAACCTCAAGAAAAAAAAAGAAGAAAAAAGCACCGGGAGAAGACGGAGTGCAAAATGAGGAATGGATGAGGTGTGGAACGGGGAATGTATGCCGGACGAGTGGAGAGTAGGTCTGATCTGCCCGATTCAGAAAAAAGGGGCAAAAGAAAACGTGGAGAACTATCGAGGAATAACTCTATTAAACACGGGGTACAATGGTGCTCAACGAGGTACCATCGACAATGTATATATTATACTGAACCATATCGTGAAGCAGGAATTGCAAAAAAACGGACAGGTGTATGCACTGTTCATGGACCTCAAAGCAGCGTTTGATAATGTAGACCGAAAAAAACTGTGGGAGTACCTAACAAAATGTGGGGTAGAAAAACGGTTGGTAGATAAACTGGAAGAAATTTATGAGAAAGCAATCAGTAAAGAAAAGACGAAAATAATGAGGTTTGGCAAGGGTAAAAGAAAATCCACGTGGTGGAAATGGAAAGGAGAGAGCATACAAGAAGTAAATAAGTTTAAATATTTAGGGTACTATTTGTGAGAAACGGCAGTTACAAAAAAGAAAAGAAGGCAAAGAGTGTAGTAGGGCAGGTATGGGGAATAGGAGAGGGAATATTGGGACACGATTTTGCCAGGAGAATGATGCTTTTTGATTCTTTGGTGAAAAGTGTAATGATGTACGGGGCCTATGGGCTGGGTAGAACAGACCAATCTAGAGAACATACAGATAAAATAGTACATAGTGCTAGAAGAGGCAAAAAGGGACAAGCTCAAAATAGAGACAGGCAAAAGAGCGGTAAGACAAATGGAGGCAAGGAGAAATTTTAAAATACTTCATGAAGCGGGTAGGGCCACTATACAAGGGAAAGTGGGTTGGGAGAAAAGAGAAACGTACTACAGACAGTGTGGATTCGCGGTAAACGAAATTAAAAATCGAAGAGAGCAAAACAGAAAAATGAGGAAAGAGATGACAATGAGAGATCGGCATATAGGTATGCAAGATAGGTAAGCTAGAATAGGTACAACGGACAATACAAAAAGATTATCAGTAGCGGAAGGCCGAAATACCTAGAGGAAAGAATGAAATGGAAATGATAGCGAGGTTCAGGTGTGGAAATGAGGAAAGAGAGAATAAGTTCTGGATGAAAGAAGAAGAAAGAGTGTGTAGACCGTGTTGGAACGAAGAGGAGAGTATAGAACACTTGTTAAAAAAGTGTGAAGAACTTAAAGAGGAGACACAGGATATATGTGACGTGATGAACGAGGATGGAAGAGGACTAGAGTGGATGTTGAATGTGAGGAAAAGGATAAAAAGGTTATGCTACTTAGAAATAACAAAAGAAAAGAGACATTATTGTAGCGTTTCTGGGTTCCATTTATTTATTTAAACACTATGTACAAATTATTTATACTTCTAATATTACACTATTTTATATTATTTACACTACTTACAATTTACTACCTCACCGGCACGTCTCGTATTATTTATTTACACATCACGCGGCACTCTGGATAGATAAAAGCAACTGTCCGACTCGACCCACTGATCTTCGATGATACGACTGGTTTTCGCTGGAACGTCCTCTAATAAATATACCGGCGCCTAAATGTTTCTATGCGCCTCCAGATAGTTCTATCGCCCTCTCAATGTGTGCCGAAAATTCCAAAAAATGATGCCATACTCATTCTAGTAATTGACGACGCCGCTACAGCGATGAGTCATCTCGGGTTCACGTCCGTTACATTATATTGAGATTACAAGGAGTTTTTGTAACATTTAGTTTATTTTGTATTAGGTGGCAGTCTCTTACGTTAGATTATTTTGTTATATTTTATATTTTTTATTATACCTGCATCAGAATCGCCGTTTAAAGCACGCCTGAGCGTGCGAATACAGGCGATTAAAGCACGGCGAGCTTTAAAGGTTGTCAAGGAAATATAGGTATCATTATAACTTCATCAAATTTGAAAACTTTTCATATTCCTTCAGGTATGGGTCTTTTGAGTTCGATGGTAGTATTTTGGATTCCGCTTGTTCGGCCAATGCTTCTATATCGGGTGAAATTTCGTTTTAACTCATTTTTCCTCGATTTTTGCTGACACGACTAAATGCAATGACAGACGTGGACGCGAGAAAAACGTAAACAATAATTGTCGTAACTAATGGCAATATTATTACGCCATTTCGATTTATCACGTCAAAAAATATTTCTAAGTTTTTAGTGCTTACTTTGTTTCCAGTATTGCTGGTATAATAAAAATAGCGTAAAGTATTCGTGGATAACTGGTCTTTAAAACTCGCGCGTGTTTTAAAGACCTTGTTATCCACTCATACTTTAATATACTATTCTCCTACCCGAGAATGAAGGGAAAACTTCTGAATCTTGTGAAGCCAGGAGTGTTGGAAAAACCATTGGATGTAATGGCTAAAGTGTTCGACTTCTAAACACCAAGCGGTCATAAATGACCGCCACACAATTAGGTCAAAACTCCTGCATCTGATATACAGATGGATAAAAAAAAGGACTGCAATAAGCATAAATATGGCCCGAACCACATTACATCAAAAGCTTTATAGGCACCACCCCAACAATCATGCTTGCTATAGACCTGTGTGCCCAGGTGTGCCTGGGCTGGAACAATAAGGACAAAAAAAGTCTTTATTCTGTCTGACAGTCAAGCAGCGATAAAGGCACTCTAAGCTCCATGCACAGAATTCTTTTCGATCACAGTCTCTCAAGAAACTGGCAAAAGATACTGAGGTCACCCTTAGCTGGGTGCTAGGTCATGAGGGTATAAAAGGAAATCAAACAGCCGACGACCTTGCAAGAGCAGGTGCAAGGCTTCTCTCATAGGACCCGAACGGTTCTGTAGACTTATCAAGACACATAGAAGGGCAGAGATCCAAAGCTGGGTAAGAAAAACACTAGGACAATACCCCAGGACAAAGGCAGGAGGGAAAGAAAAGCCTCTTAGAAACATTCTTGACTTCGCAAAAGGGCTGAAGTTTCTGAGAAAATAAGTACGTAGGGTTTTGGTAAGGTTCGGTAAGGCTGGAAAAAGCCAGTCGACCCTAAAGTAAAGTAAATGGTGTTTGTTTAATAAAAAAAAAACTCAAAAATCTCTTATGGAACACCACACTTTAAATACATGGTTCAGTTAAAAAAATCTCATTTAAAATACAGTATGTCCCCGGATTGAGTTTACAAGAGGATTTTTTTTTTATTTTTGACTTTATGCCAAAACCTCAAAGGAATAAGATTTTTTGCTTGTCCTGAAACCAGCAAATCTGTAATTAAAACTTCATTTTTCTGACTCAGTGGAAAGAAAAGTTCATTTTTCTCTTGATTTTGGAATTGGTAATGACTTGAATTTTAATCTTAAAGTTTTCTTATTACGTAGGCAAGCTCGCTTTGTTTTGACAACTTTGTGACAGCTTACTGTCGTAAACGTTTATAAAATGTTCGATGAGAAATTTCCGAATATTCAAGTTTCACGTATGGGGACCCAAAAAGTGCTAAAAAAGTTTTTAGGATCTGTTAAAAATTTAAAGAAACAGAAGAAACTACGATGAAGACGACGCTGCTACCCTTTTGGTGTTGGAATCTGTGCAGGATCAACCAAAAACCTCACTATAAGGAGGCGGTCACTCCAACTGAGCAGTAGTAAGTCCCGCATTCAAAGGATTTTGAAAGAGAAGAAATTTTATCGCAGAATCTGATGAGGCAACATTTTCTACCAATGGGACAGTTGTCTCACAACATGTAAGATATTGGAGCGCATTTCAGGATTTTAAAAGGTCGCCAGTATTTTGCCAAAGTAAATGTATGGTGTGTTGTTGGTTATCACGGGATAATAGGTTCATATTTTTTTTATAACAACGTTAATCAGCACACATATTTAGACATGTTAGAAAATTTTCTTAACGATGGACTTGATGCTTTAGAAATAAATTACCGGCATATAATGTTTTTTCAGCAGGACGGTTGTCCTGCACATTATTCTCGCATTGTTACTGACTGGTTAAACGTTAAATTTGGAGATCAGTGGATTGGAAGAAATGGTCCAGTATTGTGGCCTGCCAAAAGTCCCGATTTAACAATTTTGGATTTTTATTTGTGGGGACGTTTAAAACAAATTGTGCAATAGTGATAGTAAACAACAATAGTAAACAATAGTGATAACCTACCTAATAATGCTGAAGAATTAAAAAATCGAATTAGGGACGCGGTGGCATCATTGTCCATCGAAGAAATTCAAAGAAGTTTCAAGGAGCTTCGTTTTAGAGTAGAATTGTGCGCAGAAATGGGTTAATTGAATAATGATGTTCTTGTTAAAAATTAGTTTTTTTTATGTTAAAGGTGTTTCATAAAAATAAAATTGCCAATGTGATGGGATTTAAAGAGCAGAGATTTTTTTATAAGTCCAAAATTAAGAGAAAAATGAACTTTTTTTTCCACTGAGTCAGAAAAATGAAGTTTTAATTACATTTGCTGGTTTCAGGACAAGCAAA
The DNA here is from genome assembly GCA_963583935.1 of Diaperis boleti. Lineage (NCBI taxonomy): Eukaryota > Metazoa > Arthropoda > Insecta > Coleoptera > Tenebrionidae > Diaperis > Diaperis boleti. The sequence continues at coordinate 18,426,094 of OY757245.1, read as the reverse complement.
AAATCTTATTCCTTTGAGGTTTTTTCCTCTTGTAAACTCAATCCGGGGACATACTGTATATTACAAAATATATTTCATTACATTTAAATAATAAAAATTGACTATCGTTATACCGAAATTGTAGCCATTAAAAAACTGTGTCATTTGATTTTTGTTTTAATCAAATAATAAATTAAAAAGAAACAACTCTATCCTTTTTTTGAACACCTGTATAATTTTATATTGTTCCAAAAAATATACCACATAAATAAACTCTTATATCTTTTTATTTTTGCGCTAGGTACTAAAAATTACACCCCCAGCTATAGAATTTCAAAATTGGGCATCCACCACAAAGAGTACCTAAGGGATAAAGCTACTGATGCTAAGATATCAGTTTAAATCTGGTCTAAATTATTTTTCATGGAAATTTCTCTACATTCGTTTAATTGTTTTTATCACTTTAATCTTATGGATATAAAACAGTGGTGCTTTATGGGCCTCATAACATAATAAAAATCTGCATTGTAATAAGCTCGTAAAACCGAATTGCGGTTTAAAATAATATTCGTTATTACCTTGTTTTCATTCCATTGTTTAGATTTAAAAATTATTCTTCCAAAACTTTTTCTAAATTATTTACAAGATCCTGTACATTATATATAGGAAGAGCGACTTGAGAGGAAACACAGAGAATGATTTATTTAAAAGAGACAGCACAGAAATTAGATGACCTCCATGGTTTTTTGAAATTCTACAATTGTTACCATTACTTCTGAATATAAAAACGCATTCTTGCAATAATTCTTTAGCACATTCTCCACACTAACATATTATCTAGAGGACATCCCAATGACCGACAAATTTGCGTCAGTAGTATGTATTTACAAGGAAACTAATCGGCTAAATATTATTATTGTCCCTCTTATCGAAACAATGAACAAACTTGAAATAGCAACATAGACTTCACCTCCTAAATTCTGCCAAGATAGTAATGTTATCGTCAAATGTGAAAAACAGCTTTCGTAACGCTCCCATTCTTCAGTAACGTGAATGCTTCTGCAAAATTTTCCAGCTTGAATATCCGTATTCCTAAATTCTCAAAGTCGAGATAGCTGCGAAAGTGCAAAATAATTCCTAAGAAATGATAAATATTGTATAATTACTTATCAGCCAACGCTTGTAGCATTCCGATTGCCTTGGGAAAGCTGAATGGATTCACTTTCACACCTAGTATGGTCAATTCCTTCATGTAAATTTCGTATGGGGAGATCCTAAAATGGCATAAATGGAAAATACGGAATTAAGTTACGCCAATACTGACTGAATTTTGGTGACAGGAGATGCAACTCCAAAGATACAAATTTTTCCACCTCTGTTTAATAGTTTTATACCCATTTCAATCGCCGTACCATTACCTGTACAATCTATAACCAAATCATACATTGTTCCACTCCCTTCCAACTCTTTTGGTGCCACCATCTTGAAATTAGTCTTTTTCATAAGCCCTCTCAACAGTTCTCTCCTTTCTTGGTTAACCTCCACCAAAGAAACCCTCCTGTGACCATGCAAATGCAACACGCAACTCCACAAAGTCCCAATAATTCCCCCACCCATCACAAGAATCTCTTTACCCACCGAAATGGCTCCAATCAGATCCCAACCATGGGCAATACACGACAACGGTTCAGCCAGAGCCGCAGCTTTCAAAGAAATACCATCGGGCAGCTTGTGAATTTGTTCAATTGAACAGATACAGTATTCGGCCCAACCTCCGTGGTTCTTCACACCGAGGTTGGCGTAGAAGCCTCCGTGGGGACAGAAATGGGGGTTTCCGACGTGGCAAAAGCGGCATTTGTGGCAACCACTGTTGGGGTCCACAACCACGAGATCGCCTTTGGAGAGGGTGGTGACTTGAGGGCCGAAGTCTACGACCGTGGCGGAAAATTCGTGGCCCAGGATTAGAGGGTGGGGGCTGCATGGAAAATGTCCCTGGAAAAGAGAAATAATAAATGCACGTGCACGTTTGATTTTCACAGCTACACTTGATGAAGAAAATTGTGTGGATTATAAATGCAGTATACCTATTTCTTCCAGGATGAAAAACCTACTTCAATAATATGTAGATCAGTGCCGCACACTCCTGAATATGCAACCTTCACAAGAACTTCAAGGGGGTGTTCAATAACAGGTATTGGCAGCTTTGTTAAAGACACTTTTTTGTACTCTGATGTAAATTGAATTGCGTCCATTTTGTAATTAATGCTGATTAATCATTTTAATATAATTTATATGGCAAATTAAGGATGTTGTCTTTGCTTCGTATTGCAAAACTTAATCTTTTTATGGAGCACACAGTACTAATTGTTTTTCAATTGCATAATATATCAAGAGATTATTATTGTTTGGGTCGGAGGTCATGTAAGTATTTCTTATCCAGTTTTAATTAATTATTTATAGATTATCAAAGAATTCCATTGGAAGGTTAGCATTTTTTACATTCTGTGCAAGTGCAATGATTTTAACCATAAAGCTACACACATTCGTTTCATAATGTATTTATTCAATCAAACTTCAGCCCACACAAACACCTCGAAAGTCGTTACATCTTGGCTACATTGTACCAGTCGTTACTCCGGATAGTCTCATTGCAACATTTTAAGGTCGATTTATCTGATATCCACATTACCACATATAGCGTTTATGCATAAACGCCAAACGAAACCGCTATGAAAACGCAATTACCACAACCAGGTGTTCTAGACAATAAACAATGTCACAATGACTACACGAAAAAGGCAAAACAATAAGATGCTTTTATGGAAACAGTTATTAGCTGTACATTGATCTTGCACCGGCAGCAAATCCTGCAAAAAGAAAATTGTGCAAACTAAGTCTTTGAATCAAAAGAAAAAGTTTTATGTATGTTATCATGCTAGTGGAAAAATTGCAGTCTCATAGGTGGAACAGAATTCATTGGTAGAATTAAAAAACCAATGAATATAATCAACAAATTTATATAAACTCAGATCTATGAAAAATCAAATCAGAGTGATTGATTGAAAGAATTGATCACACACATCTGCGAATTAAAAAAATTAACTACTACATACGTAGTACTAGTAGGCCGCCCGACAGATTGCGAAACAACACAAAAGTAGAAACAATGTAATTCAATGGCCCCCAAGGGGGGTCCCCTCGGGACAGGGAGGCGTAACTATAATCTAAACCGCCGGCGCCGTAATACTTACTACTATCATTCATCCGCATTCATTTTTGATACACTATCATGTCGATCCCCTGCTCTGTGAAAAATAAAAACAAATCCATCCCACGGGAACCGTCCATTTTTCCGGGATAAAAAGTACCCTATGTCCTATTCCAGACTATACTTTATATCTGTGCCAAATTTCATCCAGATCCCTTCAGCCATTCTGGTGTCATTGAGCAACAAACATCCATCCATCCATCCATCAAAACTTTCGCATTTATAATAGTAGTTAGATAATAATAATATAGAATCCTTTAAATCCACTAAAATAAAAAAAAACTCGAAACCTCTATACGAAATAGAATACTCACCATTAAATTCAAAAAAATTCCTTGAATCTTGTCTCAAATAAGTAAACAATAAATTCGAATTTTTAAGATTAAGAACAATTGGCTATTATGAAGAGTCGGTAGCGATGGCTTTGACAGATAACAGGGAGCAAAGGTGTATAGAATTTCTGCTCAAAAACATCATACTATATCGGGTGTCTCAACTAAAATTTGTACCCCCCAACAATTCCAATTTCGAAAGACTCAGAAGAAAACGCTCGAACAGGTCAATTTTTTTATCAAGAGGGACTTAAGTCTTAGATCTCACCCCTTGAGACAGGGGAGCCACCCCCTTAAAAAATTTAAATGGCACGGGGGGTTGTGTGATGCATTATTTTAAAGCTTATTCAATTCTCTATCCAAGTCTATATTTATCGATTCCTTTCTACAAAAAAAAAGCATGAATTCGATATTTTCCAAATCTACATAAAATACTCAACTAAAATTTGTACCCCCAACAATTCCAATTTAGAAAGATTCAGAAGAAAACGCTCGAACAGGTCAATTTTGTTATCAAGGGAGGCTAAATTGTACCAAACTTTCAACTCTTAGATCTCACCCTTTTAACCAGGGAAGCCACCCCCTTAAAAAAATTTAATGGCATGGGGGGTCGTGTGATACATCATTTTAAAGCTTATTCAATTCTCTATCCAGATCTACTTTTATCCATTTGTTTCTACTAAAAGGCATGAATTTGTTATTTTCCAAATCAGGAGTATTTTATGTAGATTTGGAAAAAAACAAATTCTTATGTTCTTTTTTGTAGAAACAAATCGATAAAAGTAGGTTTGGATAGAGAATTAAATAAGCTTTAAAATGATGTATCACACGACCCCCCATGCCATTTAAATTTTTTAAGGGGGTGGCTCCCCTGGCTCAAAGGGTGAGATCTAAGACTTGAAAGTATGGTACAATTAGGTCCCCCTTAATAACAAAATTGACCTGTTCGAGCGTTTTCTTCTGAGTCTTTCGAAATTGGAATTATTGGGGGGTACAAATTTTAGTTGGGACACCCTGTATATAAAGCGTCATTTTTTGATATTGTTGACGAAATACTATAATAATAATTCACGTTCTGCACTGCCAAACACTTTGGATGATGGCAGACCCATTTAAAGTATAAGAAATTGTACTTACGTTATTTTATAAAATTTGAATTTTATAGTGTTCCAAAATTAACGGAAAAAAATGTAATACAATAATAGGCAAACAAATTAATAAAAAGTAAAATAAAAAAAATAATTGTTACAAACCAAAATTTAATGCTTTTTTATGCACAAATGCAATTTAGTCAAAGCAAATTAGACTTTTTAGAAAAAATAATTTATAAAGTTTTGAAATCTTGGTTATGAAGGTCCAGCAGGGACCCAAATAAAGATCCGAAGAATTCCCACTCCCCGGGAGGAGCCCTCAAGCGTCACGCCATGAAGCATTTTTGCATTTTTCTCGTAAACGGTAACTTCGACGAGAAAATGTTATAGGACTCATTATGTTTTCCATTAAATTCTGCATACAATTGGTCTCATGAAGTTTTTGCCTATCTCCCACCTAATGCTCATAAATGACGTTGAAATATGAGTAGAGCTTTCAGCGCGAAGGCAAAAATTAGTAGACCCCCGTTTTCTGTGGCGATTATCTCGAAAACCATTAGTGGGAACAAGAAATGTATAGAAACAAAATTGTAGAGCAGTTTTTTTTGTACAGGGTCCATATCGAATAAAATATTTGCAATAAATTGTTATTGGTGAAAAAAATCTTGTTTATACCTGTGCATTTTCTTTTTTGAGCCTCAATTAAGTAAACTTAATAAATATGCATTTATTATTATTATTATTATCATATTGTTGAAGAGCTTTTTGAAAATATTTCATTGGGAGAACTCGTCCCTAGTCGTCAAACATCGGTAAAGGCGGGAGTAAGTAAGTAAGTAAGAAGGGTAACGCCCATCTGTCCCCAAATTAGACTTTTTAAAAGAAATAATTTATAAAGTTTTAAAATTTTGGTTATGAACTCCCAGCAGGGACCCAAATAAAGATCCGAAAAGTTCCCACCCCCCGTGGGGAGCTTCATTCCATTTTGCAAAAAAAACCGCTCCCGATTGTGACCTTATAAAGCTTTTCTGTATTTTTCTTCTAAACGGTAACTCCGACAAGAAAATATTATAAGGTTTATATCCTCCATTCTATTCTGCATAATAACGGTCTCATGAAGTTTTTGCATATCTCCCACTCAACCCTCAAAAATTACGTTGGAAAATTAGTATAGTTTTCAGCGCAAAAGCAATCCCTGTTTTTGCGGCGATTATCTCAAAAACCATTAGTGGGAGCAAAAAAAGTATAGTTACAAAATTGTAGAGAAGCTTTTTCTGTACAATGTCCATATTTAATAAAATATTTGCAATAAATTGTTATAGGTCAAAAAGCGGGAGTGAACTAATTTTTGCTTTTGCGCTGAAAACTATACTCATTTATGAGCGTTGGGTGGGAGATAAGCAAAAACTTCACGAGATCAATTTCATGCAGAATTTAATGGCGAACATAAGTCCGATAGCATTTTCTCGTTTACGAGAAAAATGCAGAAAAGCTTCATGAGGTCCCCCTCGGGGGCGGTTCTTTGGGCAAAAGGGGATGAAGCTTCCCATGGGGGGGTGGAAACTCTTCGGATTTTTATTTGGGTTCCTGCTGAGAGTTTATAACCAAAGTTTCAAAACTTTATAAGTTATTTCTCTTAAAAAGTCTAATTTGGGGACAGATGGGCGTCACCCTTCTTACACCTCTCCACTCCCGCCTTTACCGATGTTTGACGACTAGACCTTGTACAGAAGAAACTGCTCTATAATTTAGTTGGTATACATTTCTTGCTCCCACTAATGGTTTTCGAGATAATCGCTGCAAAAACGGGGGTGGACTAATTTTTACCTAACTAACTTTTATCATGAGACCAATTTTATGCAGAATTTAATGGAGAACATAACAGGTCGTATACCATTTTCTCGTCGTAGTTACCGTTTACGAGAAAAATGCAGAAGAGCTTCATGGCGTCACATTCGGGGGCGGTTTTTTGGGCAAGGGGTGGTGGGAACTCTTCGGATCAGTATTTGGGTCCCTGTTGGGAGTTCATAAGCAAAATTCGTCGTCGTTTTTTCGTTTAATTTGCTTGGACTAAATTGGTAATTACGTTTATCAAGACTTAAGAAGATTTAATTTCACAAAAAGTTACAGGAAATTTTTATTTCTAATGTTTACCACCTTATAACTTTTCAGATAAGTTAAGAGTGTATATTTTTAAAGCATATTATTGTAGCGTTTACGGGTTCACAAAACTATTTATTTGAACGAACTATGTACAATTTATTTAAACACTAGACTATTTACAGTTATAACAGCACAATTATTTATTTTAACAGTCACACGGATTAAGTAGCTTATTCGCACTTCTTCCTCGACGCGATTCGACTAGACCGACTATGCCGCAGTCGTTCTCCCGTCCTATTTAAAGCGGGAAGCCGCTTTCTGGTTTCTTCGAGAATTTAAAAATTCGCGATCCTACGAATTTACGATTAAATCATCACGCCGCGATTCTTCGAGAACGTCACATTATTATTCGTACATGGAAAACCCTATTTTCGTGGCATGTTTTTTCAACCCCATACCAGACATAGTTGAAGGTCAGCTGTAGGTACGAGCGCAAAGGAAAGGGAAATGTATATAAAAGAAATACGAATGAGGCAGATATAGTGAGGTACTATAGGTTTCATTGGTAATAAAAGAACCCACATAATTTCTCATGACCAAAACATGAAGAAGGAGATACCAAAGTGATCTACCAAGCATGTAACATCGACAATCAACCAAATATAGATCAGAAGTGTTGTCACTGATATTGTGGCTATAATGATTGGTCATATGCATCACATACAAGTACTTGCAGGTACTGGAAACAACTTAAAATACTCTTATATAGACCTAACAAAGATTTTTTATAAAACCGAATTTTGAATAAATTTTGACAAGCCATTATGCGCCTTTCTTTTGCGCTCGTATACCTACAGATGACCTTCAACTATGTCTGGAAGTTGTCTGGCTGCTTGGGTAACACCTCAAAATAGTCAACCAAGTGACATATATGAAATTTGGATTTTATAAAATAACGAAAGTACAATTACTTTAAAGGGCTCTGGCGGGGGGTTGCCACCATACAAAGTGTCTGGCAGTGGAAGAATTATGAATGAATTATTATAGTATCTCGTAAACAATATCAAAGAATGACGCTTTATAGTATGATGTTTTAAGCAGCAATTCTATACACCTTTGCTACCTTTTATCTGTCAAAGCCACCGCAACCGACTGTTCATGGTAGCCAATTGTTCTTACCTGTAGTAGGGTATAGTATCTTCAATATTTCGTACGAGAGGAGGCGCAAAAAACTGGTTTTCCTTGTCCAGCACGTGCAGGTGAAACAGGCCCGTCTTTGATTTTTTGTTTTATTATAATCTTGATCGGATATGCAGTTTTACAACTCCACTTTAAGTTAAGTGTCGCCCAAATTAAGACTTAATAAAACAACGTTCAATAGCGCTGCATACCGAAGCCTTAACTTCTGGGATCCTTCCCTGTCAGCCAACTGCTCGGCACGCGAATAAACCGGTGCAGCTACCTTTGATCAATTTTTTTACGTACCTCGAAAATCCTCCTTTGTACTTTTAATCTCTTGAGTTTACAATACTTCCGTAGAAACATTTTCTGATTTTATAAAATGACGTAGATCTGGCGTTCACCGCATCATGGATTATGTGAGCCAGAGCATGTTACAGCAACTCATCTGATTACAGATACGATTCGTCATCTTCAGTTTTTAGACTCGTAATGCTGTAACGATGCTTCGGTCCCACTAATAAGATAAATATTATCAAATCGTATATAAAAATGTAACCAAAAGGTTATTATTGGATTCTTTAAAATGTGCTGGCCTGTCAACAACATACGAACAACAACAATTTATTACGCGGCGATAATAAATAATTGGTAATAATATCGGCTTCAACCCACGTAAATATGAATAAAATATGTATGTTGATATTTGTTCTTAAATCAGTCATTTTGAATTTAAGAGCTGGCGAACCTGCTAATAATTTGTTCTGCTAATAAAGAAGTTGTATTTTACGATTCGCTTTACGGTAGCAAAATAAAGTCATAACAAAACTTTACAGCTCACGCTTATACGGCCATTTAAATGTGACGAAATTAGTAACTACTAGAATGCTTTTTTTGACCTTAAAAGACGTTGTCCCTGTGTGTGTCTACGAAAATGTTTGTATAGGATGTCAAATATTTAACTAACGACGAGACATGTAAGTTACCTTTAATTTACGAAAGAATTTTTCAATATTTGCTATTAGTTTGGTGCATACGGGCATTATTAATGATAGATCAGATCAGACTTTTTCGTTCAGTTGCATTTTTGACAAAATGTCGGCTGTAGAATACAAAGTGACATCGTTGATGTGTCAAACACAGTTGAAACTAAGTGGAAATTTCGGTGAGACAATTAAATTGTTTTAGCAATCATGAAGACGAGTGTCAAATATTTTTTTTAATTTTTCCTTAAGCTAGACGACTAATTGTTTGTAAAAAAAAATTCATCTGAATTGTAGCTGTGATTTTATTAGGTATATTTTTCAACGATTTTGACTAATTTGGTAGTTAATAGTTTATGATACAGGTTTATAAGTATGTAAATACAATTACTGAAATTAAATTCTGAAACAAAAATGATAATACAGGGTCTTCATAAATCATTCATACATCCCGTGGGCTTTGAAGGTCAAAACTTTCCATCTAAAGACTTTTCAAATCAAAATATATTTAGGAGAGGGCCTGGATGCCCAATTATTTTTTCTATAACATCATTATCATTAGGTACACTGAATAATATTTATAAATAAACTATTCTTTAGTACACCTAATGCCTACAAGTTCAGTTATACCAAAAATAATGCGCATCGTGGCCTCCTCCAAATATATTTTCAGTTGAACACCCGTTAAATACATGTCAAAACGCAAAATAAAAAAAAAACACTCTAAAAGGATGTTATCGAAACCAACAGGAAATGTAAAACCGAAAATTAAAAAAGGCACTTTTTAAAAGAATGTTGTCAAAACTAACAGTAGGAAAAACACTTACTAAGGGAATGTTGTGAAAACCAACAAGAGGAAAAACATTTTCTAAAGGAATGTATCAATACTAAAATGAAGGAAAACACTTTCTAAGATTATGTCAAAACGAACAGAAAAGGGGATGTTGTCAAAACTAAAATAAAGGAAGACACTCTCTAAAGAGAGGTTATCAAGACGAACATAAGACAAAGACATTTTCTAAGGGATTGTTGCAACGAAGAGGAAGAAAAAAAGTTATTGTCAAAATAAACAAGAAGAAAGACCCTTTTGAAGGGAATCGAACAGGAAAACAGACACTTTGTAAGAAAATGTTGTCAAACCGAAAAAGATAAAGGACACTTTTTAAGGGGATCTAGTAAAACAAAAAGAATTAAAGATATTTCATCAAAACGAAAAAGAAGAAAAACACGTTCTAAAAGCGTGTTGTCAAAACAAAAAGAAAAAATAAATAATACACTTTCTAAGGGGATTTTTTTATCCTAAAATAACAGGAAAAAAATACTCTTTGTAAAAGAATTTTGTCCAAACGAAAAGAAAATAAAGACAGTTTCTAAAGGAATGCTGTCAAAACTAAAATGAAGAAAAACGAGGTTGTCAAAACGAAAATAAGACAAAAACACTTTTTTGGAAGTTGTCGAAACGAAAAGGAGAAAGGACACTTTCTATGGGAATATGTTCAAAACGAAACTGAACAAAGAAGCTTTCTGTCAAACCGAAAAAAATGCTTTTTAAGGGGATGTAGTAAAAGCAAAAGGGACGAAGGACATTTTCTAAAGGTATATTGTGGAAACGAAAAAATAGAAAGACACCTTCTGAAGGGATGTTCTTTAAACGCAAAATTAAAAAAAAAAAACACTTTCTGAAAGGATGTTACCGAAACCAACAGGAAATGTAAAACCGAAAATTAAAGAAGACACTTTCTAAAAGGAAAAGGACACTTTGTAAGGGAATGTTGTCAAAACGAAAAGGAAATAAAGACACTTTCTAAAAGTATGTTGTCAAAACTAACACTTTCTAAGAGAATGTTGTTAAAACTAAAATGAAGGAAGACACTTTCTAAAATAATGTCGTCAAAACGAATAGAAAATTAAAACACAATTTAAGGGAATGTTGTCAAAACTTATATAAAGGAAGACAATCCCTAAAACAAAGTTGGCAAAACGAGCAAAAACATTTTCTAAGGGATTGTCGCAACGAAAAGGAGGAACGAGATTTTCTAAGGAAATGTTGTCAAAAGGAAAATGAGGAAAAGCACTTTATAATTGAATATTGTCAAAACTAAAATAAAGAATGACACTTTGTAAGACGAGGTTGTCAAACCTAAAATAGAACAAAGACTCTTTCTGAGGGATTGTCACAACGAAATGGAAGAAAGAGAATTTCTAAGGAAATATTGTCAAAATTAAAATGAAGAAAAACACTTTATAAGATGATATTGTCCAAAAGAAAAGGAAATAAAAACACTTTCTAAGAGAATATTGTCAAAACCAGCAAGGGGGAAAAGACATTCTAATGGAATGTTGTCAAAACTAAAATGAAGGAAGATACTAAGACGATGTAAAAATTAAAAGAAAAAAAGACACTTTTTAAGAGGATGTTCTTTAAACGCAAAATAAAAAAAATCTTTTTAGAATAATTTTATCAAAACCAACCATTTAGAAAGTTCTAAAAACAAAAATGATAATACAGGGTCTTCATAAATGATTCATACATCCCGTGGGCTTTGAAGGTCAAAACTTTCCATCAAAAAACTCTTCAAATGAAAATATATTTAGGGGAGGGCCTTGATGCACAATTATTTTTTCTATAACATCTGAATACAGTACACTGAATAATATTTATAAATAAACTATTCTTTAGTACACCTAATGCCTCCAAGTTCAGTTATGGCCAAAATAATGCGCATCGTGGCCTCCTCCAAATATATTTTCAGTTGAACACCCGTTAAATACAATCATGTAAATAATCATCATTGGCGTCTAATTCAAAGGTCTAAAGCATTCAATAATATTTATAATGTATTTCCTATTTAGTACCACTTTCTAGATAGGTCCCACCATTTGAGTTCCCATTATTCTAGCATCACAAGAGAATAGGAACATTTTTAGAATCCAAAATTCTATGATTCTATGCAGTGGATCTCAGTACTCTCATTTCAAGAGTTTCAGAATAGAAAATTTTGAGGTATAAATCGTTTCATTTTAAATTTTAACATTAAGCCACATTTCTATATTTCTAGATTGCAATAAGATACTATGTTTTAAAATTAGTTTTAAGGATTTTAAAATTAGAAACGTAACATCACAGTATTCCAAGAAATTAGGATATAATTTTACAATTTTTCTTCAAAAGGTGAATACACTATTTCTCACTATTTCTTCAATTTCTCCCCTAGGCTTCCGAGTGTCTTTATCTAATCATATGTGACATTTCATCAAATTACACTCTCAAAGGCCCAGTGATTTTTTTTAGAATTTTTCTTAGAGGCGCATCCACATTTCTCAAATTTTCTTAAATTTTTCCCTCTAGGCTTCCGAGTGTCTTCATCTGATCAAATGTGACATTGCAATGATGACAAAAACGCCGAAATTCGATAAATTATACCCTCATCAAAGGCCTACTAATTTCTTTTAGAATTTTTCTTCAACAGGAGCATCCACCATTTCTAGCCCTTTCTCAAATTGTCCTCTATAGGCTTCCTGGTGTTTTTATTTGGTCAAATGTGACATTGTAATGATGAAAAAAACGCCCAAATTCGATAAAGTACACCCTCAAAGGCCGACTGAATTTTTTACAATTTTTGAATTTTTCTTAAAGAAACGCATCCATCATTTCTCATTCTTTTTTTATTTTGTCTCATAAGCTTTTGGGTGTATTTATCTGATCAAATGTGACATTGTAATGATCAAAACAAAGCCCAAATTTGATAAATTACACTCTCGAAAGCCGACTGAAGTTTTTACAATATTTCTTTAAAAGGCGCATCCACCATTTCTCATCTTTACTTAAATTTACCCCTAGACTTCCGGGTGTCTTTATCTGATCAAACGTGACATTGTAATGATGACAACAACGACTAAATTCGATAAATTATACCCTCAAAGGCTGACTGAATTTTTTACAATTTTAGAATTTTTCTTAAAGAGGCGCATCCACATTTCTCAAATTTTATTAAATTTTTCCCTCTAGGCTTCCTGGTGTTTTTATCTGGTCAAATGTGACATTGTAATGATGAAATAGACGCCCAAATTCGATAAAGTACACCCTCAAAGGCCGACTGAATTTTTTACAATTTTTGAATTTTTCTTAAAGAAACGCATCCATCATTTCTCATTCTTTTTTTATTTTGTCTCATAAGCTTTCGGGTGTATTTATCTGATCAAATGTGACATTGTAATGATCAAAACAAAAGCCCAAATTTGATAAATTACACCCTCGAATGCCGACTGAAGTTTTTACAATATTTCTTCAAAAGGCGCATCCACCATTTCTCATCTTTACTTAAATTTCCCCCCTAGACTTCCGGGTGTCATTATCTGATCAAATGTGACATTGTATAATGATGACAACAACGACTAAATTCGATAAATTATACCCTCATCAAAGGCCTACTAATTTCTTTTAGAATTTTTCTTCAACAGGAGCATCCACCATTTCTAGCCCTTTCTCAAATTGTCCTCTATAGGCTTCCTGGTGTTTTTATCTGGTCAAATGTGACGTTGTAATGATGAAAAAAACGCCCAAATTCGATAAAGTACACCGTCAAAGGCCGACTGAATTTTTTACAATTTTTGAATTTTTCTTAAAGAAACGCATCCATCATTTCTCATTCTTTTTTTATTTTGTCTCATAAACTTTCGGGTGTATTTATCTGATCAAATGTGACATTGTAATGATCAAAACAAAGCCTAAATTTGATAAATTACACCCTCGAAAGCCGACTGAAGTTTTTAAAATATTTCTTCAAAAGGCGCATCCACCATTTCTCATCTTTACTTAAATTTACCCCTAGACTTCCGGGTGTCTTTATCTGATCAAATGTGACATTGTAATGATGACAACAACGACTAAATTCGATAAATTATACCCTCAAAGTCTGACTGATTTTTTTACAATTTTAGAATTTTTCTTAAAGAGGCGCATCCACATTTCTCAAATTTTCTTAAATTTTTCCCTCTAGGATTCCTGGGGTTTTTATCTGGTCAAATGTGACATTGTAATGATGTAAAAAACGCCCATATTCGATAAAGTACACCCTCAAAGGCCGACTGAATTTTTTACAATTTTTGAATTTTTCTTAAAGAAACGCATCCATCATTTCTCATTCTTTTTTTATTTTGTCTCATAAGCTTTCGGGTGTATTTATCTGATCAAATGTGACATTGTAATGATCAAAACAAAGCCTAAATTTGATAAATTACTCCCTCGAAAGCCGACTGAAGTTTTTACAATATTTCTTCAAAAAGCGCATCCACCATTTCTCATCTTTACTTAAATTTCCCCCCTATATAGACTTCCGGGTGTCTTTATCTAATCAAATGTGACATTGTAATGATGACAACAACGACTAAATTCGATAAATTATACCCTCAACGGCCCACTAAATTCATTTAGAATTTTTCTTCAATATTAGCAACGACAATTTCTAACCTTTTCTCAAATTGTCCTTTATAGGCTTCCTGGTGTTTTTATCTGGTCAAATGTGACATTGTAATGATGAAAAGAACGTTCAAATTTGATAAATTACACCATTAAAGGCCGACTGAAGTTTTTACAATTTTTATTCAAGAGGCGCATCCACCATTTCTCATCTTTACTTAAATTTCTCCCAGTAGACTTCCAGGTGTCTTTATCAGATCAAATGTGACATTGTAATGATGACAACAACGACTAAATTCGATAAATTATACCCTCAAAGGCTGACTGAATTTTTTACAATTTTAGAATTTTTCTTAAAGAGACGCATTAACATTTCTCACATTTTCTTAAATTTTTCCCTCTAGGCTTCCGGGTGTCTTTATCTGATCAAATGTGACATTGCATTGATGACAAAAACGCCGAAATTCGATAAATTATACCCAGAAAGGCCCACTAATCTCTTTTAGAATTTTGTCTTCAACAGGAGCATCCACCATTTCTAGTCCTTTCTCAAAAGGCTTCCTGGTGTTTTTATCTGGTTAAATGTGACATTGTAATGATAAAAAGAACGCCCAAATTCGATAAAGTACACCCTCAAAGGCCGACTGAATTTTTTACAATTTTAGAATTTTTCTTAAAGAAAAGCATCCATCATCCAATACTATCTTCAATTTCCTCCCTAAGCTTCCAGGTGTCTTTATCTGATAACAATTACACCATCAAAGGCCGACTGAATTAGTACAAAATGACAAAGAGATCAAAGAGACTAATAAAAGACAAAAAAAAAAAAAAACGGAAACGGAAATATTCAGAAGGAAAGCGTAAAAATTGATCGACGAAATGTATCGACGCTTGGAAGGAAATATATATATCCCGTTCCGTATTGTGTCTTTCAAGTTTTCTTTTCTATTTCGGCACTTTTCTTTTTTACCAAGCGTTTCATCATCTTAGACATTCTTGAACTTTAACGTTTTTTTGTCATTTATCTTCTTATTTCTTTCTTCACTTCTTTTCCGTTGTTGTTTTTCGCTGTCTAATAGTTTTGAAATCTATGAAGCACGCGGCGGTAGTCCTATTTTCTTTAACTGGCTTTTTACTAGGTCTTACATACTCTTATATATTTTTTTCATTATTCTGACTCTTGTCAAGGACATTTGACATTGTTAGTTTTCTTTAATTTTTGCAGTTTTTCTAGGCACCTTTTCCATTTTTGATTATTCGTATTTTTTATTGTAGTTTTGGAGGGTGGTTTGATTTTTTACTTTATTTCTGAGGGTATCATTGACTTATATTTCGTCTCTCTTCTGCTCTTTTACCACAGTGAGTATCTTATTTTTAGATTGGAGCCATATTATATGAAATTAATATTAGTTAAGTTTGGGTAGTCAACCAACATTACACGCCCGTTTAAATTAACCGCTCGCGCATTTCCACGCTCCGCATCAGATGTCGCCCTAAAACTGTCAAAATAAGTAAGATGGCGGTCATAATAAAAGTTTGTGATTGTTACATCTGTGATTAATTACGAAGTTTTGTACGTTTTTGTGTGTGAAAATGTGCAAGAAAATTTCCGTACTAGCTGCCTGAGTCTTCCCCTGTAAGTCCACATGAAAATTTCGTCTTACTTTTCGCCCTATCTCGACCGTTACGCTTTCGTTATTTTTGTGCCTGTTTATTAATTCAAATATTTATTTTGAGCCGCAAACGAGCCGTTGCGACCCCTTTTTGCGTCGTTTTCTTCTGTTTTTCGCCGGGTTTTTCGTGTGCCAAATCCTGTAATTCGATACGTACGCAGCGGTGAACCGAGTGGAGGAGGCTCATTGTCCATTCAGCACATGTCCCCTCATATACGCCGAAGTATTTTAATTGTGTCTTCAAATTTGACGAAATTAGAGCAAGTGTTAGAGGTATCAAGTGGTGTGCGAGTTAAGGGCAGTGGCGGACCGAGGGAGTGTGTCAGAGGTTGGGAGAAATTGAACGATTGGGGCAAGTAGGCGGTGGGCAGCGTTGTTTGGAGGAATCAACTAACCTCCAATGTGGAACAATATCATCGCGATTTTACATAGTTAAAGTGAAAAAAGTCTCTACCGCCCCCATGAGGTGATGAAATTGGCACAAAAGGTATATTTCTTTATATGGTGATAATGACAATTTGACATTCTGACTGATTATGCTATAATGATAACTAATGCCGTTTTACACCTGAATTGGATTGTCTAATTAACCCCCAAAATTATCACCCTCCAATCATCTTGTTTAGTCCATCCTAATTTGATTTCCCAAACGTAGAACACCACCCCCAAGGGGTTTCCTTTTTGACTAAATTCTACTAAATTCCCAATGGGAAGACTGACAGGATGCTCTTGCTAACCCCCTCGTATCCTTGACACTGAAAAGACACTCCCACGTTGGAGTCAATTGAAGTAATAATGTTGAATACGTCTCGTTGGTTTTATTTGAGGAGCGTGACAGATGCGGGTGAAACCGTGCAAAAACGGGGATTTAATTGCCTCGTTTTCCGTTAATCAGTGGCTCTATTAGAGTTTATGCAATTTGTTTGATCGCCGTTGACTTTGAGCTTGTTTGGGAGTTTCCTGGACGAAACCAGCGGCGTACGAGCATTAATGGTTCTGCTCAGACTTTAATGGTAAGCGTATACCTTATTATCGACTTAGTTTTCGTGGATATTATCTGATGCTTGGTAATAGTTTTTTTTATTGAATACATTTTTGCAGCGTTGAAAATACAAGTGTTTTTGGAAGATTATACATATTGGGGTCATTCGATAAAGGGCGACCATGGGAAAAGAAACAGCAATCAACGTTTGTTTTTCCATGACCACCGTTTATCTGATTGCGTTTGAATCACAAATAAATGTCTGTAAGGCTGACGGCAGACAGAAAGAGCAAAAGTTCTAGTCAAATACGTTTTTGACCCCATATCTTCTGTTTTTTTTTTCACGTTTCTGTTTTCTTCAAGAATTTTATCTAGATAACACCTCGTAATCTGAAGTTCCATTTTCAAGTATTCGTCAGTTGTTGCAAAACAAATACAAGAAACTTAAACAGTTGAATTATATTTATTTAATCCTTAAACATTTGGTCTTTTGTGCCGGATACAAAAGCTATTGTAAACTTTTCGTCATAACTGTGTAATGATCTCCAAGAATCTGGAAAAATCGCTTGGTGTACAAACTGTCCAATCTCGAAACATTTTCCATAATTTACGCACTGATGAAAAATTTCAGACAAAGTACCAAGCGATAATTTCGCACA
Organism: Diaperis boleti; assembly: GCA_963583935.1. NCBI lineage: Eukaryota > Metazoa > Arthropoda > Insecta > Coleoptera > Tenebrionidae > Diaperis > Diaperis boleti. The sequence continues at coordinate 18,408,426 of OY757245.1, read as the reverse complement.
ATAGTCTTGCTAAGTTAGCGAACAATGATGCTTACTGCTGTGCAATAAAGTAAACAACTACACGTAAACCAACAAAGCCAGCTCCTTCAGCAAATTACCACCAACTCAGTATTCCGATTGTTGTTCCAAACCGCCGCTATTTTCAAAACCGATCCCTAAACAAACAGCGACGTTCAAGTTCGTCAGAGATAACAAACCGTGCTTTTGTCGCTCGTTGATTCACCCTGCGTGTTGACGGAAATCGAACATTAATAATCACATTCGAATTAGGTAAATGAAACAACGAACTCATTGTTGGATCTCTCTTATCGTCGGCATATGAATGAACGTTACGGTTAAGATACCGTGCAAATATTTATACGAGGAAATCGGATCGATCCTCGGAAGTCTCGCAACGTGAACCCAATTACACCATCTGGAAGGCCGTGAACCAGTTCTGCCAATCGGGAGACAACGAACCACCCCGCGTTGCTGTCATAACAAGCGCAGGGAAATTAGGGTGTTGACATTTACATTTTCGATCCGATGAAAGAACGGAAAACGAGGGATAGTGGTGTCGACGGCCTTTATCTTTCAGGGAAATCGACAGCTAAGCCAGTGGCGTAGCAGGGGTGCAACGAGTAATTAATTTGTTTCTACGTCGGGTAAAGATACCTAGATAGACGGAGTGTCTTTTTGGACTCATGATTATTACTTCTAATTAATTTTCGAGTTTTCTCTTCAAAATTTGAATGTTTGTCATGAATATTTCACGAATTTGCAGATGTTGAAATTACAATATGTATTCGAAAATTTTAATTCAATTCAATTATAATGCAACAGTTTCTTAGGATCTTGCAATTCTGTGCTCATGAGGAAAATTCCACCATCTTAGAAGGTTAAATCTGAAAATTTTCATATTCCTAGATTCCAAAATCCATACCCCAGTTCAGTTATAGTCCGGAAAACCTGGAAAAGTTACGGAATTTCTACTTGTGAAATTAGAACTCATCCAAATAAACTGTTTTTGGGTTTGTTCAACACCACTAAATTTGAACAAAGTAAAGTCCTTGCCCATCAAAAATTATGCAATAATTACATGATATTTCGTACATAATTAAAAAATGTTGAGGAACGTGCGGGAACTTGTAACTGTACCATTCCGACCTATCCAACTGTTCATTCAAGATTTCAAGGAATTTCTTCTCGAAATTGGAGACGTGTTGCTACATGAAAATTACAGGAATGGGTTCACAATATTTTTCTCTATTACCCGCGAGGATCTTGAAATTCTGTGCTCATGGGGAAAATTCCAACATCATTGAAGATTAAATCTGAAAATTTTCATATTCCTAGATTCCAAAATCCATACCCCAGATCAGTTATAGTTCGGAAAACCTGGAGAAGTTACGGAATTTCTACTTGTGAAATTAGAACTCATCCAAAAAAATTGTTTTTGGGTTTGTTCAACAAGACGAAATTTGAACAAAGTAAAGTCCTTGCCGATCAAAAATTATGCAATAATTACATGATATTCCGTACATAATTAAAAAATGTCGAGGAACGTGCGGGAACATGTAAATGTATCATTCCGACCTATCCAACTGTTCATTCAAGATTTCAAGGAATTTTTTCTCGAAATTGGAGACGTGTTGCTACATGAAAATTGCAGGAATGGGTTCACAATATTTTTCTCTATTACCCGCGAGGATCTTGGAATTCTGTGCTCATGGGGAAAATTCCAACATCATTGAAGATTAAATCTGAAAATTTTCATATTCCTAGATTCCAAAATCCATACCCCAGATCAGTTATAGTTCGGAAAACCTGGAGAAGTTACGGAATTTCTACTTGTGAAATTAGAACTCATCCAAAAAAATTGTTTTTGGGTTTGTTCAACATGACTAAATTTGAACAAAATAAAGTCCTTGCCGATCAAAAATTATGCAATAATTACATGATATTTCTTACATAATAAAAAATGTTGAGGAACGTGCGGGAACTTGTAACTGTACCATTCCGACCTATCCAACTGTTCATTCAAGATTTCAAGGAATTTCTTCTCGAAATTGGAGACGTGTTGCTACATGAAAATTACAGGAATGGGTTCACAATATTTTTCTCTATTACCCGCGAGGATCTTGAAATTCTGTGCTCATGGGGAAAATTCCAACATCATTGAAGATTAAATCTGAAAATTTTCATATTCCTAGATTCCAAAATCCATACCCCAGATCAGTTATAGTTCGGAAAACCTGGAGAAGTTACGGAATTTCTACTTGTGAAATTAGAACTCATCCAAAAAAATTGTTTTTGGGTTTGTTCAACAAGACGAAATTTGAGCAAAGTAAAGTCCTTGCCGATCAAAAATTGTTTTTGGGTTTGTTCAACACGACGAAATTTGAACAAACTAAAGTCCTTGCCGATAAAAAATTATGCAATAATTACATGATATACAAATGGGGAGGAACGTGCGGGAAAATGTAACTGTACCATTCCGACCTATCCACCTATTCATTGATAAATATAAAAATATATAAAAATTACAGGAATGGGTTCACCCTATTTTTCTCTATTTATTGCAGGTATATCCATGTCACCCTGTATATTTGAAAACATTATTTCTCTATTCCATCTTCGCCCTCGAGGTTCGGAACCTAGCTTTTCCCAAAAGTAATGTGTCAGTTTCCTACGGTGAAGAATAGAACTTCGGCTACTGATTATTGAAAAAAGAAGTTTTTTTTTAGAGTCACCAGGTACTCAATCGCAGTCTCAGTTATTCTTGATAATTTAACATTTATTGCCGGTAGATGTTATTTACATCTTTTCAATACAATTCAATACTTGTGTCCACCTCACTTGTTGCCTTTAGTGTTTCGCCTTCAGTGGATCATGTTACACATCGAAATAATTCTAGCAGAGTCGTTCGTTCTTTAGCTACCTGTCTCGAGCTTCAAGAAGATTCTCAGACACATTTTTCCCCTTCGTTTTTACTCCCTGTTCATACTTACTTATGTATATTTGGCTGCTTTCATTTCAAAATTTATAAGTTTTTAAGTTATTACTAGTTATTACAGTTTTCCTGTAGAACCCATTGTCGAGTAATAATTTCAGGGTAACAGCGCTTCTTCGAGGTAAAACATGCAACGTTTATTTTATCGTGCGAAAAACGTTCTGTTCGCAGTTCATTCCTTTTAAATTTAGCCTTCCAATGTTAAACCTACAATATTTCAATATTTATTCCACGCGGTCGTACACGAGCGAGTAGTTCGAAGATTTATTCGTGTTGATCGAACGAAAATCTTCTTTCTGTTTACATTGAAATTAATTTACTCTCAAATTCGGGGTCGTTCGTCTTTGTTTCCTTTCAACTTTTACACTTATATAAATAGCTGAAAAATTGGGAAAACTAACGGGCAGCTTAAGTGGATGATGAAAAAACTACAAGATGTCGGGAACTCCTTTGGGTACCATTTATTTTGGGTTTTGTAAATGCAACAAATAAATAACACTGCGGTAGGTTCTACAGAAATGAGTACTCTTAATGTGTTTATGACGTTGCGCTATATGTTATTTCAGTTTCATTAATAGTCAACAACAATGTTGGGAGGAAAACACTTATCTGTTTATAGATGCCGAAATAAATAGAAACCAATAGATAACGTATATCGGCGCATGTTAATCCGTACAGTTCCAGATTTGTAGCGGTATTAGGTTTTGATAACAGCATATTATACAGTTGTGACGCAAAGCTTGAAACTGGACGTCATGTCCAACATACCTGTTACACCAATTCATTTAACTTACGACATACAAAGTCGATTAGACAACGTTTTGGACTGCGAGTTTGTCTAGTTTTATAGCGGACAGACTTTTAGTGTTTTATTACTACTGTTATTTACTGCCTGTTGTGTTCTTCATATCCTGCTAATATAAATTTCATCTATTGGTCCATAAATATTTATTGTATTGCGGTCGTGCGCTTAGACTGATGCTGATAATAAGCGAGGGAACGATTTGATAAGCCTCAAGAAATGAAACGGAGGAGACGCGATGGTGCCACCAAATGTTGAGAAGTAATAAAAATTGTTTTATTATTTTCAGCGTTTTAATATTTTGTTGTAGATTATTGTAGTATGTTTTTACTTTCTGGTCTAAGACACGAACAGAATCGACAAAAAATTTTAAGGGTGGGATCCTTCCGATAAGAGCTATGAGAACCAATATAAGGAAAACGACTGAAGCAATTCCAATCAAATTTTGACACAACAAAGAACAGGACACACTTTTTACTCTGTGTTATTTTGAAAATCCTAGAGCTAGTGGTTTTTCAAAAAACAATTAAAACGTAGTCAAGTTTGGAAAAAAAATGATGAGATCGAGACTTAATTTATGAAAGGTTTTTAATTTTGACCCTCGGTTTTACTTAAAATGGCACTTAAAAATAAATATCGAGAGTGTGTTAACAAATGGAGAGAGGGTACAAATGTAGCTAAGTCAAAAGTCCGATCTAAGCTCCATCTACAGGCCCTTGTTAACATTACTCAACGAGGACGCGATCCTTCAAGAACAAGACAAAAAGGATCTGGCGGAAAGAAGACGAACGCAAGCGATCTTGCTTCGCCACCTTTATTTTTGTTGCATTATTTTATTTTATTTTTCAGCCATTTGTCATAATTAAGACAGCTCTGGAAAAATAGTAGAAACCAAACAAATTAATATTCGCTTGCTACGTTTATACTTTCCTTAAATGCGCATTCGCCGTAAGACTGGTTTGTGTGCCGGAGATTGGTTTTCGATATAAAAAGTCCCCCGTGTGGAACTAGCCTTACAGCAAAGCACATTTAAGGAAAGCATAAACGTTATAACTGATTTTAGTTTATAAATTTATAATTAATAATTGTAATAATTTATAATTTTATAATGGTTCAATATTTTTAATTAAAAATAAGTGAAATTCTCCCTCAACCCAGATCAAACACAAATAATTATTATGTACTTATTCAACAGACCGAAACGTATACAATGAATATGAATTTTTGAACAAGTAGGTGCATGGAACAATAGTGCAATAACGGTAAGCAATACGTACGTTAATGAATCTTTGATATACAGTGAGTTTAAAATAAAATTTAAATTAAAACTAATAAATTGTTTTTTTTTTATCTAGCAAGTTATCAACGACTTGCATATTTGTAAGAAATCAACTAAAGATTAAAGTAGCGACCTGATTGGTTAGCAGCGAGACGAAGATGAAGAATAAATTTAAAGGATTAGAAAAAGAGCCTTTAAGAAATTAAATATTGAAAACAATAATTCACTTTTAGCCTTCTGGACTCCACAAGCCTTAAAACCATTAACCCCAGTTTTCCAACAATCGCACACATCAGGTCGCCGTACCCAACATAACAAACAAGTATTACCAATTCTACAACTTTTACAAATTACGACTACCAACGATGGAACTGCTCGCTGGCGTAAACCAACAAAACGCATCGCCATTTATGGTAGTTCGGACGAAAGATGAAAACGTTAATTGTCCCCGTTTAAGAGATCTCTCTTGAATATCAATAAACGTCTCTTTAAAAGGCATCGAAAACGAAACTGTTAATATAACGAAATTTAACGAGCTAATTAACCTAGAACTAGAGAAATCTCCAAGACTTGTCAATACGAACAAGTAGTTGGTATTCAAAGAAAAATCATAACTTAATAGTATTCGTCTGACCTGGAAGCGATTGAATAAATTAACATGTGAACAAGTGAGTGTGGATAATGGATGTTGACTGTAAAAACAATGTGGACATTAAAATAAAAACAGTGATCTGGTTCGTGTAAACAAATTGGCGGATGGGTGTGTTATTTTATTTAAATCATAACCGACATAGAATAATTAGCGAAACAGCTGTCGGCTTTCGCGAATTCCGTCACAATTTGGAGATGTATCTAAAAGCCTGTCCAATAAGAACGTGTATTTTGCCTAATTAAAGTAGCTGCACGCACACTGCTCAACCGTATCATTGAAGTTTAGTGTGCTAATTTTTTATTGTGAACTGGTAATTTAGGCGACGCCCAGAGCATCTGTTATCCGTCAGCCGTTGTGGAAAATAAGACATGAAGTCGTTAATATCTATTGGGGTTATTTTGTTTGGAATACGTTTTGAGCGTGAAGCGCAGAATTTGATTTGAAAACGATCTGTAAACATTGGAGTGGTTTTAAAATGCATTACATTTGGACGTATTCACAAAGACAGATAAAAAATCCAGGATTATAGAGTAGAGTAGAATTAGAATGCACAAAAACAGGAAACTAAATAAGTATTTAAATTTTAATTTTGCTAAAAAAGTATATACTAATGAAGTAGTAAAACCAAAAAAAAAAACCTACAGATACGAATGTGGTACGGCACATTTTTTCTACTTGCGATTTAAGAAGGAAAGTCATTATGCCGAAATTGTCCTTTCGCACGATATATTATATCATATTAATCAGATATATAGTAACACCGAAACCGGTCTATTATTTTCGAAGGACACATACTGTTCACTGTACTAAAGCAGTACATAAATACGTATAGATTTCAAAGGAAAACCGATTGGTAAAGAAGTCGGTCTTAGGTTTTAAAGAAGAAGAATACGTATGAGTGTAACAATATGCAATTAGAAGGAAATCTGGCTTCAAGAATTGAAAACTACTAAATGTTTTTATGCAGCTGCACCTTAGCATGTAACAAATAAACAATAATAACTGCGCTTCAAGGTGCTTAGTAATTGTCAGAGTGCATTGACTTTGTTCCTCCAATTGTCTATAATCGGATTTGCAAGGTTGGAAGTGTAAAATCCTTTTGGAAATTCCACGACGAACTGTTTCCATATGACTCATTGACAGAAGACTCAATTATCTCCCGACTCTATCATATCCATATACCTATAAAAACGATATGTGTACCAAAGGAATGGCAAATTGATTGACCAATCTACAAAAAAGTAGTGCCATGGATTGTTATGAGTCTTAAGCCGGGCTAGGACTTAAGTTAAGACCGGGACATGAAACTGTTAACTTAAAATGTCTGACGGCGGAGAATATTTTCAAATTTTCAACGAAGTCAGAGGTCGTAGAAAAAATCGCATGTATACGACGGGCCTAAAGTTCTATTTAATTCCGTAAGTGGTAAAGCTAGGAACAATAACATCCACCTACGGGATAGTCAAACACTGTAGTCCCACAATATACAGGGCGAAATCGAAATGTATGTAAAAAAACGGGTAACACCTTAGTTTGATAGAATTCTTAAAATTTTGGCTATAAAATCGAAGCACGCCACTAGAGACCCAGTGCAATGTAAATAAGGATTTTTTACGACATATATTTAATTCATAAATAATAGACAAAAAAATTCACCTCAGTTTACCCAACAAAAAGAACCATTCTTTATTGCAATCTTGTAACAGATTTAAATAACCTAGCTGTTGAAAAATACAATACAAAAAAAGTGTTTTGTGGTCAATGATTTCAAACATGGAACTCATCTAAGAAACGAATACAGAGGAGACATTTAAGTGGGCTAAGAGGATGTCCATAGCCTGGAACCAGATTCAGCATGATTGATTGATGATCTACAAAAACATGATATTTACAATACATATACTTCAGGTCAGTCTTTAAGGAAATCCTGTTTGGAAGCTGGCAAAAACTAAAAGAGCTTTGAACTATAAATCTGTATCTAGCAATCATGGACTCGATTTATTCCTCAAGTTCCTTCTTTTAATAATATAAATACAAATTGTTTCCTAAGCAAAGATTAATCATGTAATATTGTATGTAAATTCTGTAACCTTAAGTAAACGCCGTCTACATTCTGATACTGCGATTGTCACTGACCTTACCTAAAGATTCGATTAAAAAAAAATACTTTTCCTACGACCTGTGTAAAATACGAAAACAACTTTTTATTTTTTAGTCATTAAGTAATTACGAATTTATCAGAGGAGCTGCTCCAAACCGTTGGTTTACGGAGTATAAGAATTACAATTAATTGTACCGAATACTTTTACATTGCAATTATTAAGTGGATTTTTATTAAATATAAAATTTTGTTTTCTTTCTTTATTAATTTATAATTTAGTTATGCTTAGGAAGAAATTGAATAATACTAATATTACTAATAAATTTCTCCAAAAAAATTTGCTGCTATTATAATAATAAAAACCATTGTAGAAAATGACCGCCATTTTCTTGTTCGAAAATGGAGACTGCGAAAAATCGTTTTTCAAGAACTTAATCGTCGAATGCTACATACTTCTATTGCTGTCTGTGGAGACTACGTTATTTTGAATAATTAGTGTCAATTTTTTAACTTATTATACTAATAAAATTATAACGAGCGTTCAACAAAAAACCTGGTTAGAGCAAGCTTTGAAATTACGTTTTTGTTTTATTTTTTACAGTGTAGAGCTTGACTGATTAACAACTGTCCATGACTTGTAAACAGATAACATAACCTCAAAATTTCAGAGAAGCTGCAATATTATTAATAATTATTATTATGCATCTTAAAGAAGTGTTTTAGGGTATTAGTTAGCGGTTTTATATAGACCGACACGATTTGGGGGTTTGGGCTGTAATGTCTTGCAGGTATCTCCAGGATTTCTCTAACGGTTTTTGACAGAAGCATGTTGTATTCACAAATATTAGCTTAAGAAGATTTTTGTGCGTTAGTTGGTAAAAAATTAAGGTAAAAGTAAAGTACTTTCAGACCTTTGGATGTGATGTTAATTGAGTTAATATTTTTAGATATCGGACACTTTATGATTTGGTTTTACACCTTTATTTCTTTAAAATGTAGAAATTAACACTCTTCCAAAGGATACGACCAACTGACAGTTTCTAACCAAATTTCTACAAATGTTTATTGAGAATTTTACAATTCGTTACAGTTAGAAGGACATAAAGCAGTTACAGCAAATTAATGGTGAAAATTTTTCCGATGTGTCTTGTAGAGAGTTGTGCTCTTTTTCTGATCCCATTAAAAACAGTTTGCAAAAAATCTTCAGTTTCATATTTTTTCTTGCATCGGCTATGGGTTCTTTGTACATGAAATTTTTAATATATGACCAAAGGAAGAAATCACAAGAACTAGGGAATCCATTGTCAAAAGTATGTAAAAATCACAAACAGAAGTGGTACACATATACGTAAATCCTTTTTTGATGTCGTGACAGGCTCCAACAGAGAGGCCAGTCTGTTCTCAGTACATAGAAAAATGTGAAAAACGTGTCTTGCTCATTGGGTTTATAATAGGTATGTATTTACAAGTGTTGAAAGCGTTCTCAATGTTCTTGTACACAAAGTTGTGCTCTTTGTCTGACCCCATTAAAGCATTCTACAAAAGTTTCATTCCACACATCTCTAGAAAAACAACAGAACCTCAATGTTATGTAAATAACGTAGCTGAGGGGGTGATCATTGACTATATACTGACTAATGTAATGGAAATATAATTAATATATGGAAATATTGACAATGTGGTTTGTGTAGATTTACACTGATATCTTGAGGTTTCAGTTTGGCAGGCTTTCTCTTCACTTCACCAGCATCATCACAAAAGATTGGAATTGTTTGACATTCGCACGACATGTTGGTGATACAGCTGTTAATTCAGGGAGTAGTTTCCTCTCTTCTGGGTCAATATCCATAGGTTCACTGAATAACGTGCTGTCGACTGATGTTGACACTCCAGTTTCACTTGTTACTTTGCCATATTTCACACTCAAACTCGTTGTCTTAAATGCGCAAATCTGAAAAGTACGGTTAGGTAGAAGTTTTTAACTCTTGCGTTTCAGAAGCAAAAGACAAACCTTTTCTTTTGCAGCTGTTATTGGATCAGGGTGCGCCTCACTAGGTTTCATTAAGAAAATGTACAGAGCATAATATGTAAGTGTCTTTAGTGATATCTTCTATGCTTCGGAAATTCTTTCTTTGATGACACCGTTTCACCCACCGGTCAGCTTTGGCACAACTCACGCATTTTCTGATATGTTGGGACCGTCTTAAATTCATGTTTTCGTACCATTTCGTGCTTGCAAACAAGGTTTAGGAAACGGCAAAAAGTAAAACGTATTTTCCCTGCTGTAGCGACTGTCACTGCAACGTTCATGACAGCAGTACTTTGTAGCACCTTTCCGCGTCTAACAGCAATAACACTTTGTCCGAATAAATTGGTTGAACTGAATTAAATGACAAGTTAGTTTTGGTAACAATTGCAATGTACACTGTTATAAAATGCTCAGACTCCTCTAACCAGGTTTATTTTTGAACGCTCGTTACTAATTAGTATACAACAACAAAAAAAAAAGTTTTTACCGACTTCAAAAAAGGAGGAGGTTCTATGTTCGGCTGTATGTATGTTTTTTTTATGTATGTTTAATTTTGGACCAATTTTGAAAATTCTTTTTTTATTTAAAAGGGTATACTCCTGTGATGGTCCCATTATCACCAAGTCCGGATCTGATTGAGGGGCTCTCATGGAAATCGAGGGAAATTCTCAATTTTTTTCTTTTATGTATGTTCACCGATTTCTTCGTCAATTGTGGACCGAGGCAGGCGGAAATATTATCGAATACAATTTGTCGAAAGTACAAAATATTGAACAATAAAATATCGAAATACATACACAATTTCAATGATCCACGGAAGAACAAATTTTCACTCAATCTGCCCTGTCCCCCTTTCGAGTTTCACGTACACTGAAATATGACCTTCTTGGAGTATACTTCTTTAAGGGGTCGAGCGCGAAGCGCGAGACACCAATTTCAATGATCCACGAAGAAACAGATTTTTACTCAATCTGCCCTGTACACTTTCGAGTTTCACGTAGAGGGAAATGTGACTTTCTTGGAGTATGCTTCTTTAAGGGGTCAAGCGCGAAGCGCGAGGCACTAATTTCAATGATCCACGGAAAAAAAAGTGAAATTTTTACCTGCGACATTTTGTCCTTTCGATATTTTATAATTCGATAATATTTCCGCCTCCCCTACCCATCACTTAAAATTGTAAAATAATTAGCTTTTTTTAAAAAAAAGAAACCGACTTCAAAAACCGAAAAATAACAGTACAATCATGTATTATTACATACAGTGTGGAAATTAAGTAAGGAATAAATTCCGTAACTCCGTTAGTATTTGCACTAGAAATAAAACTTAAAAAGGGTGTGGTAGGGTTAATTATAGCGCATCCGAGGAATGCTTTTGTCAACTTTGTTTTGTTTGGATTCCTATATTTTTTTCCTTAAATTCCGATAAAAGTAGACAGCTATGTTAATTTTTTGAAATTTTACTAATTTGAACTTTAGCACCGTTTTTATGATTTTTTTCCTTATGTAACCTATTAAGTATTTGATAACGTTGAAAACATAATAGAAAAATCTACGCGAATGTAAAATAAAAAACATAGGTTGCCATTAGAAAAGATATTGATGACGTCATAACTGTCAAAAAAAACTAATGAAAAAAAAATGGTATAAGTTCCTCGGATGCGCTGTAATTAACCCTACCATATGCTTTTTAAGTTTTATTTCTAGTGCAGATACTAACAGAGTTGCTGAATTTATTCCTTACTTAATTTCCACACTGTATATGCTACCTACTGATCTGTCTGAAGTCGGTGCCAAGCCAAATAAATAGTAGATAGATAGGCTGTCCGCTCCCGCCACATCGCAAGTTTCACCACTATAACGTTTTTGATATATTTTTATAATGACACAATAGGTTACAAATTTGTTCACCTATTTTTTGCGTTATTTGTTGAGACAGGAAAGCACATTAGTTTTCTTAGGAACTGCTGTCTTCAGTATAATATCGCAACTGCAAAAATTGTCTCAAAACTTAGCTGATTGAACTAAAGTTACTAATTAATTAGTCTTGTGTTTTTCTTAAGAAAAAATAATTAGACGAAGTTTTTTCTTCGTTTTTGGTTTCGTTCTTAATTCTCGTGAGGTACTGCTACATCGCACGATTTTGGAAGTTAGACCTACAAATACAGGAAGTTGATATTGGGTTGCTGTGAGTGCAGTGTCAATAACACTCAGTATTGTTAATCCTTCTCTATTTCTTCACTGAACGGAGTATTTTTAAAAGCCAGGTTTAAGTTGATTGTAGTCAAAGTGTGGTATCTGTCTAACACATACTGACCTTTGTCTTCTAAATTAGTTACTGTTTCAATTGATATATTTTATTGAGGTCTTAATACAGGGTGATTTTAAGCATGTGTCACTTCCCGGAACATCAAATCGTGTTTGACAAATTGATGTGTTTTTGCATTAACAGCGAAAGTAATAATTTTTACTGTTGATTGATTACTACAGAATTGATTTCAATTTATTGAAAAAGAATAATTTTACGTTTTTACTGAAGTCAATTATATAGTCAAAAATTCAACAGAATTTCCACAAAACTCTCATTTACCTCTCCGAGATGAACAATGGCTTTACTTTTCCCAAGCTTACCTTACAGCATTATTTTACATGAAGACCTGTCAACCAACCGCATTTATCACCCGAATAAGAGTTCCCTTTTATTTAACTTTGAATCGAATTTCTTTAGAGCCTCATTTTGCTCTTTTATGGTGGTAAAACTCGCAGCACTTCCATTCAAACAAACGTGCCTTTTAAAAGATATAATCACACTGCAAATAGCATACATAATCCAGGGGTTGTCAAGTTGGAGATTATTTTTTTGCCGGACACGTTGGAGGGAATGTCTCTGGAGAGTTCTCGTTTGACATTTCAACCAGCACGTTCATTTCTGCGAGCTCGGAAAGAAAGAAAGAAATTGTATGTTGACCCCGTAGTGAATTTGCATTGCAGAAAGCTCTAATTTTAATTAAAACGGTGCTTCAATCAGAATATGAAAATTAAAGCAGTAAAGTTTTGTAACTTTTATTAGAATAGAAACTGTTTGTAATTTCAGATTGCTGCGCTCAAATTCCATTTCTCCACAGAACCCGAAACTTTGATTACCGCTCTTGTGCTAAAACAGGATAGTTTATTATCACAACTTTTTACAATGCATTAAGATATCCCGCCGTTAACCCATTTTTAAATTCTGGATTTATGCACTTAAACAAACCGTTGCACAATTCCACCCGTTTATTTTGTTTCCGCGGTTTATTATCGTATTTCTGTTTACACTGTATCCACGTTTTATGCGAAAATTTCAAACGGTTTCTGCTTGCAAGGACTCTAACATAAAACGGAAGGATGGTACAGTCTGGGAACGGAGCGTCGTAAATAATTGAGTTAAATTGATTTCGAACATCATTTAATTACGGTGCGAGTGTACCTCGTGGTTTTCTGTCGGAGGTTTGTTGTGGTGGGTTTAGGGGTGATTCATGGAAAATTTGTAGTTGCTATTGTGGTGACAAAGAGTGGCAAGTGCGGAATATTAATTCGTCGTGGATAATAGTGTTTTATTAGGTGTTTGATCAGTTTTTGTGATAACGAGTTAATCAGCAATCAGTGATTGGAGCTCTATTCGATTTGGAGTACAAATTTGTGTTAATTCGGATGCAGTTAATCTTGCAGGATTAATGGTTGTGTACAAAACAGATCATAGATAAGTTACTGTTCAATTCGCTGAATTTCATTACAAAGTATAACCATGTAATTTGATTTTTTTGTTTTAATGTACGATAAAATTTTGTACACAACAGGCAAGTGCGAAATTAATTAAAAACAGCATGCATAAGTTTAATTTAATTCACTCAGTAGTGGCAAACATTGAAGTACTTAACATTCACAGTTTTTGTACATAGCAATTAAATTTTTGTAGATGCGGGTAATTAAATATGGTGGAAATGTGACGACACAGAAATAGTTGTACAATATACCAATATTAAACACGGAATGAAACATGACTTAGACTGTTTTAGTTCAGTGGTGGCAGTTTATTCAAAAAAAAAACTCACCACCCGTTGCGGTGAACACTCATGAATTTCAAATATCTTTTTAAGGCATCGACAACATTTTTCATTTAAATACATTTAAATACGGCCAAGAAATCTTTCAGTAACCACCAGTGTAAAACTGTATCGCTGAAGAACTCACACTATGTAAGTTTCGAATAGTATTTTTTAAAAGAATTCTCGACGTTGCGAGACTTTTTATGCAGATAGAACAACCCAAGCATTCAACGAAAAAAGTAAAGTTCCGTTTTAACATAAGTAACGTTGGGTTTAATGACCACCCTTGCGTAACTCCACAATGATCTAAATTAGTGTGTATCCTGTATTTTTAACTGTGGCTACTGGTCAACGTATGCGGCTAGTCCTCAAGTTTACCAAAAATATTTATGCACACTTTCCGTTGATAGATGCGTACTATTTTAGGTAATGATTGTAATTAATTGTTTACAAATTCAGGATTATGTAACAATGATCAGTCACGGTTCAAGGTGTGATGCAGATAAAGTAATTGCAACGGGGTTATTTTCTGTCTAACTGTAAAGGTGTTCAGTAGCCTTAAGTTTAAATGTTATGTAAATGAGAATATTCAGCTTTACAAACTAGATGTATTCTTGGTCCACAGAGGGATGTCCTCAAGGTGGGATAGTGTCACCGGTGCTGATTTGATCCATAAAACCGCAGTTTTATGTACAAAGTAGATTTCACGAGGTGGGGCTGAAAGGGATATGGTAAGTAAAAGCATTGATTTCTAAAAGGAAGTGGATTTAATAAAGGAAATTAGGTTCTCAAATTCCAAAAAGATTCAGTAAAATTATGATGCCGTTGTAAATCCAATTTCTTAGCGCCGCCGCCGGCGCCGTGGTGGTGGCATGTTATTCGATAGAGCATTTGATGTTTTATTTTTTATTGTTCAGCATCGTTGAAGGATTTTTTATTTACAAAAAAAATCTACACTACTTTAGTTTCGTTCACGATTTGTTTGTTTCACATATTTTTCCTCAAGTTCTTTTTGTCAGAAATTTTACAACTTATTATTCCTTTTGTGTATTCATAAATTGTTTGCTCTAATTTGTCTGTCCTTATTCGTTTTTGAATATTTGTGTCTTATGCTTCTCAAACTTTCATGACTGAACTACTCTCTCTCTACACCCCCTCATAATTGTATTCTCTTCCTGCATATTTTTTAACAACAAGCTTTCCTTTTTTTTCGGTGGTTTTCGCTGATGATAAAATATCGAGTCACCATTTCTCTTCCATTTCTCCATTCCTCTCTTTTCTTCCAAATTTCTACGCAATTTTATTGCTTTTCTTTTATTGTTTTTTCATAACCTGTCTGCTTTGTATTTCGGTGCTTCTGACAATTTCTCTTTGCCCAAAAAGCTGGTTTTTACTTTCTCCTCTCGAACCTTTCCTTCTTTATCTCTTTGTAAATTACCCCTTTGACTCCATTTCTCTCTCCATTGTTATCTCATATTTCTCCTTTTCTCTCTTTCCTCTCTTTCTGTCCATTTTTGCTTGGAAAATGTCATTACTCTCTCAGTTTTCCTCTCCATTCTTATTTCTTCAACGCTTTTTTCCCACAATTTTTCCAGCTCTTTGTTTTTTCCTCTTCACATTTAAAATCTTAATTTTTTTATCCCATATTTTTTTGTATTTTTATTAATTATTTCTCTGGTTCACGTCGCCTTATCCAACCACTGTTTTTTTCTTGTCCTTACATTTATCTCTTTTTCTAAACATCTGTCTATTGCTCTGTCATTCTTTTCTTTCTCAGAATCTCTCTCTCTCTTTCTCTCTCCCTCCCCCTCTCTCTTCCCTTTCTCATACTCCGCTCATTTTTCCCTCTCCTCCAGTCTGCGCTTTTTGAAATCCACTGTTTTTATTCCTTATCTCTTTTTCTCTTCATACTTTTATGCTACTCTCTAATTATCCCTCCTCGTCATTCTCTCTCTATTTCTTTTTTCAATAACTTTTCCCATTTTTCATTATTTCTCTTTTTGTCTTTCCGTCTGCTTCAGCGGCTACTTGTTTCTTATATTTTTTTTGTAATCTCTTGACTTTCTGTTATTTTTTTTATTTGTTCCCACTCCTTTTGCCCTTTCCCCTCCTGTCTCTGTATTTCCTTCTTTTCCCCTATTTATTTCTCGGTTCCTCCCTTTTTCTCTCTAACTATGTCTGTCCCCCTGTATTTTCGTACTCTAAAAATTAGCTTTTAAAAAAAAAGAGAACCGACTTCAAAAAGTGAAAAATAATTGATTACATGTATTATTACATGTGCTACCTAATGATCTGTTTGAAGTCGGTGCCAAGGCAAATAGGTTACAAATTTGTAACATATTGTAATTATAAAAATATCAACAACGTTATAACGCATTAAAAATTCGATATCATTCGAGACGACCGTCAACGACGTCTGCCGTTTGGGCTGTTTTTCTCAGCACGAGCCCCCCACCCACAGTCACGCATTCCGGTGCGCTCGCCGGGAGACTTGCGATGTGGCGGGAGCCGGCAGCCTATCTATCTACTACCTATTTGACACCGACTTTCAACAGATCATTAGGTAGCACATGTAATAATACATGTAATCAATTATTTTTCACTTTTTGAAGTCGGTTCTCTTTTTTTTTAAAGCTAATTTTCTTACAATTTTAAGTGATAAGTTCGTGATACCTAATAAAGACGCTTCTCTAATAATGAGGTAGAACATATACATAAAAGGAAGGTAAAATTTGAGAATTTTTCTCGATTTCCATGGGATTCCCTGAATCAGACCCTGACTTTTTGACAATGGAACCACCTCAAGAGTATACCCTTTCAAATAAAAGAAGAATTTTGAAAATCGATCCACAATTGACGAAGAAATCGGTGAACATGCATTAAGTCGGTTAATAAAAGGGAGCGAAAATTTAAGAATTTCCTTCGATTTCCATGGGATTCCCTGATCAGATCCAGATTTTTTGACAATGAAACCATCTTAAGAGTATACCCTTTCAAATAAAAGAAGAATTTTGTAAATCGGTGCACAATTAACGAAGAAATCGGTGAAGATACATGAACTCGGTTAATAAAAGGAAGCGAAAATTTCAGCATTTTCTCGATTTCCATGAGATCCCCTCATCAGATCCTCAAATGGTGACAATGGGACCAATCTGTAAGTGTACTCTTTCAAATAAAAGAAGAATTTTACAAATCGGTTTATAAATGACGGAGTTCTGAGGTAAGAAACATTAAAAAAAAATACAACCGAATTGATAACCTCCTTTTTTGAAATCGGTTAAAAATGTATCTAGTACTAGGTATTATCTTTACTGGCTCCCTCTTTGTCTTTTTTCACTTATTTTTTTTCCTATATACATTGTTGTTTCTTGTTTGTTTTGCTTTGGTTGAATTGTCGCATATTTTTTTTTAAACACATAATCGTTATTTTTAATCCTCTCCTTCTTTGTGCACTTCCTTTTTTTTTTTCCTTTTTCTTTTTTACACTTTCTTTTGTTTTTTGTCTGTCCCACATTTTGTTCTTTATCAATTGTCTCTCTTTATGTCTTTCTCTCTATTAGTCTCTATATTTCTTGCTTTATTTATTCTTTTCTTTTTTTTTTCTTTCTAGCACTATCGTATTTGCAAAAGTTTCGCAGTTTATCTCTAGATCGTTTTCTATCTCATTTTCTTCTTCCTCACTCCTTCGTTTTTGTTTGCCTCCATCCCACATTCTTTTTCTTTCTATTTATTTATATTTCTAGAATTTATTGTTGTTTTTACTGTTTGAACTCTCACACTTTTTTAATTCCCATGTTTGCCTTTTTGTGGTTTTGTAGCATTTCAAGAAAGAACTTACATCTTCTTTTAATGCTGTTTAACTTTAATTTTTATTGTTGTGTTTTCCAGTTCTAGTCCACATTACTCTCCTTTGTTTATTTGTCATTTGACATGTTTTTGTCCCTGCAATTTAGAGAATTTCTCTCTCTCTGTCTTTGTTGGTCTTTTTTCCCTGCTTATTCTTACGTTGTCATATCCGGTACTAGTAGATAATGTGGTTACTATTTAAATCAATGTATACTTTTATGATTTTCAGTTTCTTCTTTGTAATTTGTTTGTTATGTTGTTTGCTCATTGTTTGGATTTCAATTCTTGATGCTTTCTCATTTTGTTCATCCATTTTCCTAGTTGTGTAAAGTTTGCATTAATTTGTGATTCTGTTTCTCCACTTGGAACGAAGCCTTAACTTGGCTTATGCAGTTTCGCCAAGGGAGGTAAGCTGCCAGAAATCGTCACGTAACACGCATGCGCAGTGCCGTAAAGAACGAAGTGTAATAAAACGTCGAGCTCGATCAAATTAAATTAATAAAATTGTATAGCTTGTTAATTTTACAGTGAGCCTTACGACGGAGAAAATGCAAAAACCGCAATATCTCGGTAAAACAAATCGGGCGCTTTTTAGCCAATTTGCTTTCCACCTCATTAACTGACAAAAATGCGCTTTGTTCTTTCTAGATTCTAAAAGTTTTTTAATTAGAATTTTTGGACAAATATTTTATTAAATGTGACACGATGTAAAATTTATTATACAGGGTTTCCCAACTAAATCTTGTCGCAGCATTGTTATGACACTTTTTACTTTCCAACGTATTAGAGCATGTAATAATTTCATATGTAATGTTCTCTTCTCAAACACGAATTTCTCAGATTTTTTTAGTAAAGCGTCCTTCAACCTGCAAACTAAATTTATTCAAAAATTGTCAAAAAATATTTGTGTTCTTGTCGCAGCATTGTTATGACACTTTTTGACTTTCCAACATGTTATAATTTTTAATATTCTTTAAGGGCTGATGATGGCAGTAGTGTTCTGCCGAAACATGTTCCATTTGTAATTTTACGCTTATTAAAGTTTGTGGAGTTCGATTTAAATATATTTAAATTTCAATTTAATCTTTCCAGGAATTTTTATATACATACCTACAATGTACATACATATCATATGTAAATGTAATAACCTACTGAGTGTTCTTCTTGTATTCTTGTAATTTTGTCGCGTAACCTTGAATTTAAATGACGCCGGATTACTGAGAGGCCGGATTGCTGAGGGCCGGATTACTGAGAGTTGAGTGTATAATGATTCGAAATAACACTGAAGGTTAATAATTCTTCTCAATACATAAATTGGCTATGATGATCTCGTGGCCACCATATGTTTCATGTCGACAAAACTTGTGTGAAATTGGAATAGTTTCGAGGGTTTAATAAACCAGGCTCAAAATAAAGTCAAAGTACGATGACATCACGATTTTTTTATCAATTCTCTTCCTGTCTTTGCACTTTCCGCTCCATATATATCACTCTCTCTCCTTCCGCTTTCTCTCTCTTCGTCTCCCTTTTTGTGCTTTTTGATTTTTTAATTGTCTAATCTTTAGTTTTCTCTCCCCCTTTCTTTCGCAATTTATCTCTCACTTTTTTTTTCTTCTGTGCCCTATATTGTGTTTTCTCTCTTTTTCCCCTTTTCTTTTTACTCTATAATTTCCCCACTTAGTTCCTCGTTCCCTCCTGCCCTTATGTTTGTACTTTAGAAAACTCTATCCCTGTAATTTTTTCTTACTCTGTCTTTTCTTATTTTTTTTTCTTTCTGTAAGAACTTTTTGGTTCTGTGAATTGAGTTACTTTTTACACTCTTCTAATTTTACCAAATCATAATTTTTGTTAATGATTGATCGTTTGTAGTTTTCTCATGTTGTTATTTCTACACTTTTTCATGCCTAAGTAGTTTTTAAGTGAACTGTATGTCGAACCATTTTTACCGACTTCAAAAAAGGAGGAGGTTCTATGTTCGGCTGTATGTATGTTTTTTTTTTTCTTTTATGTATGTTCACCGATATCTCCGTTAATTGTGGACCGATTTTGAAAATTCTTCTTTTATTTGAAAGGGTATACTCCAGAGGTGGTCCCATTGTCACCAAGTCCGGATCTGATAAAGGGCTCCCATGGAAATCGAGGAACATTGTCAAATTTTTCCTTTTATGTATGTTCACCGATTTCTTCGTCAATTGTGGATCGATTTTAAAAATTCTTCTTTTATTTGAAAGGGTATACTCCGGAGGTAGTCCCATTGACAGCAAATCCTCACATTTTATAATTATTATGAACTCTCTCAAATGTAGTCGTTTAATAATAATTATGCAGGTCGTTGCGTCTGGGAGTCATCATTGCCTTAGATTTTTCAGGTAGTAATATTAATTCATCATTATTGTTTCAGTATTTCTAGTTCTAATTTTTTATAGTTTGCGTCTTTCATCTTTATTTTCAACCAGCCGTCGTTTCCTCATTCGAGCAGCGTTCTTACTTAACTTACTAACTTACTTACTACTCTACCCATCACTTAAAATTGTAAAATAATTAGCTTTTAAAAAAAAAAGAAACAAACTTCAAAAAGCGAGAAATAAGTCAGTACATGTATTATTACATGTGCTACCTACTGATCTGGTTGAAGTCGGTGCCAAGCCAAAAAAATTGGTAGTAGATAGATAGGCTGTCCGCTCCCGTCACATCTCAAGTCCCACCGCGCGCGCGCCGGAATGCGTGAGCGTGGGTGGGGGCTCGCGCTGAGCAAAACATCCCAAACGGGCAGACACGTGCGGGGCAGACGTCGTTGACGGCCTGATATTGAATTTTTGATGCGCTATAACGTTGTTGATATATTTGTATAATGACAATAAGTTACAAATTTGTTAACCTCTTTGGCGTGACACCGATTTCAAACAGATCAGTAGGTAGCACATGTAATAATACATGTACTGACTTATTTCTCGCTTTTTGAAGTTGGTTTCTTTTTTTTTAAAGCTAATTATTTTCTTTTAATTCGACAAACTTTACGAAAAGTAGTTTTACTAACTCTTAACGATTCAAGGGTGGAGGTAAGCTATTTCTCATAGCATCCGAGGATAATTTATGGTTCTCACAAAAGTTCGTTAATTGTTGGAATCGGTGGTGCATGTGGGCGAAAAGAGTTGGCTTATTTACTACTTCACTGCAACAATTTATTGCATTACTTAACGCAAATGAATGAAATAATTTGAATGTACGTATCCCACTGCTCTGTATAAATACATTTATGATCCATCAAGAATGCGAGATAGCATTCTTTATGAATTTAGTTCTGTGGTAAACAACGTTTATTGCACTCACGACATCAAAGCTCGAAAGTGACAATTACACCGACTATTATTGTTTACGTTGTTGTTTTGTATTCAGCATCAGGTGTGTGGGTGGCTCTTCCGCCTTCAGGATCTGCATCGTTTTGGGTCGAACGTGTTGATTATATAGAAACACATCGTACTTTATAATTTTCGAAATGAGTAGAGCCTATTCTAATTCTAACTAGAAAAAAACACTTTTACTTTTTTTCCACCGGTTGAAAGCTTTCCTGTCAATTAAGCTGGTTTTTGTAAATCACGGCTAAAAGCAGCTCTCCTTTCTCCCGGATTAATTTATTCACAAGAGATAAGAGATTATTCAGTGTACGGGTAATTTAATTCAATCATGTTTTCATAATCGAGGTTCTCCACAAACCACACACCTTAACTGGGTAAAGTGATACGTATCTGTAATTGTGGCAACGCGGAAGATGCGAGTCACTTGTGTTGTGTCAGTCAATTGCAGTAATTAAAAGCAATTTGTTAAAACACTTTCATTGTTATGGGCTTTATTTAGTATAGTGTTCGAGATGATCATCACAACAGTGTTTTATATCGGTAAAGATTTTCTCCCCTTTTTCTGTCAGTAGCAGATAGTAATAAATGGATTCTGGATTCTTAATTCGCGGCTAGAGGACACGACACATGTCTGCTCAAATAACTACCAAAATAATTTGTACACTTCTATCGGACGATTTTTCGATTAATTCATACCGGCTCTAAACGCTTCGAAGCGGTTAACGGTGTACGAGGGACTCCCTTGTCCCAAGGGGACTTCTTCGTACAGTGCAACGACAATAACAGAGAACGCCTGCAATGAAAATTTGTCCTACCGGGCACCAATAAAAATCGATTCTTAGGAGTACAGTTTCACTTCTGTCGCGCGTGGACTCTACACACAATTTTTTTTGTTTATCTTCTGTAGTCTACTGTTGTTTTATGACTAAAGTCAAATTGTATTTTAGTATGAACTATTACACCAACTTTTCAGTCAATGATTTCATTAGGATCTATACCTGAAGACAGTGAATGGAAGAAAACATCAAATTTGGCTTAGTTATCTCAGACCCAAACACTTAATTTTCTCCCTTAGTACACACTTTTCCCAAACTATCCTTGACATAATTCCACAATCTCATCCTCCCGTCCTATTTGTTTCACTTTGGCAACCCAATCTCATCAAATCGAGATTTATCCCCTCAAATTAATCACACAAATTCCCGCCTCTTCAGAAATCGATCGATCAAGTTGGCCCGGCCGCCGCCGCGGCGCACAGCGTCGTCCTTAGGTCGATATTTTTGGGGGGCGCAGAGGCAGCTTTCGCTTTTACACCGAAACCGATTCTCCCGAGCAGCACGCATTCACGTCGGGCGTCTGCGAGCGCGCCGCTCCTAACCCACATTCGCAGTCGAAAGGGGCGTGTGACGGCGGCGACGGCGGAGGCGGCGATGACGCCCGCCAAACACGCGAAAAACCGATGACGTGCTCGTGTTGTTCATCCGGCGGCGGCGGCGACGAGATGTTCTGCGTGAATTTCGCCAAAGTCAGTTGATGTGCTCGAGGGGGCGGTGTAGTGCTTTTTTGCTGTCTGTATGGAACTGTTGTTGAAATTTTGCATGGATGGAATGCTGCTTTGTTTGTGCCAAAGTGAATTGCTGGGATGCCGGAATCGTTAGAGGATGAGCGCTGCTTTTGTTTTAATTGAAAGGGGCACGTGGGGTAATTGATTGGGGTTTCCTGTGTTTTGTTGTAAGACGTGAGATTTATGACCGATGGTAAGTCGTGTAGGTGTAGTGTCAAAGAAAAAAAACATAATGGAAAAATGTATTGCTTCCTGTGCGACGTGCAGAAGTCTTTCTTTAACTGTTGGATTTGTGCCAGATGATCAGTTCCATTTTGGGGATATCGACTATGAGTCGTCTGAGATCTCATTGCACTGAAGTGGGTCACAAGATTATTATTTTCACATGGAGTTCTAATTACCAATTAAAAAAAAAAAAAAATTGGGGTTTAGAAATAACTGTAGAAACAACTAGTCTGGAACTTCTTTCTTAATATTGCTTTACAAACCAACTTTGAGTTTATATGAAAATTTTGTAATCTCTGAATCCTGAACTCTTAGGTAATTACAATTTTGAAATTTGGAATTTGGAATCCTATGCGATATTTGAATATCCAAAACTTGAATACTGTAATCTTTTAATTCGAGAAATTTAAATTTGATAAGAATTTTGCATTTATATTCTCAAATCGGAATCTAATATCCTTGAAATACAAAAGTAGGTTGTGAACGTAAATATTCTCGTCCAAATAAATTATGTTACCTATAGGCAACTTGATATAATTATGAGTTATTTTTTTATAATCATGCGATACTACAAAATGGTCAAGACAAATACAGCTCAAAGTGGCAAAAGGGATACCTGCAATAAATTTAGGAGGCAATGGAGAAAAATAGGATGAACCCATTCCTACAATTTTTATGTGACAATAGGTCTCCAGTTTCGAGAAAAAAAAACTACCCCATGATCTGAACTTGGAGCGTTTTCATCTCTACTTATTTCGTGCAGTCAGTTTATTCGCGTTCGTTAGTATAAAAGCTTGGTTAAAGGCATTTGTAGCGGTTTGTAGTCATTTAATCAAAATTGGAACAGTTGGATACGTCGGAATGGTACAATTGCATGTCCCCACATGTTCATCAACGTTTAATTGTGTACGAAATAATATCAAACATTGTGTTGTGATCATTATTGTGTAATTTGTAATCACGCATTCTGGCAGCTTGTATTCGCCCTGTGTTTAAAATTAAAATGAAGATATTTCCATGACACCCTGAATTTTGATTATTTAAAAAAAATACAAAATGATCCAAGTGACAACAAAAATCAACAAAATTCACAACAAAAAAATATATAAAAGCGGGAGAAAATCTGTAAAAAAAATTAGACAAAGAATTACCGAAAACGCCACATATGTGGCAGCTAATAGACACGATAATAATGACAAAAAAGTAACAGAAGGCCATCAAACAGTCGAAATTACCACTAAAAGTGACAATGACAACTAAAAAGTCAAAGAAGATTAAAGTATTAAAGATGGCCAAAATATTGACCGAAAATTGCAAGTAGAATTGAGTATCTCAGTTCCAAACCAGGAATAGTCCATTAACCTTGTTTTGAGAAAATGTCCAATATAAAATAGATTTATTTGGGTGTACTTCAGTGCGCTGTCTAGACACTTCAGGGGCGAGAGCAAAGTTTTGAAGCACGGGGGGCAGCCGAGTGTTGCAAAGGAGCCCGAGCTCGAATTCGTTCACGCAAAATGAGACAGAAAAAAAACATCAAATTTTGATGATAGTTACAGCTGTGAAATTTAAGCTGTAGATTATATACCTGTACCTTCTAGGTGATGTATTTTAAAAAATTGCTTGCCAACTAGAATATGTACATATTATTATGTTCATTATTAATATGCTTCGCGAGCGGCGTTGGAATTTTGAAATTATGTTGGTATGTTGGGGGAAAACTTTGCTGCGGTTCATTTTATTTTGTTGTTTGTCTGGAATCGGCCATGTTGGAATTTTGTGTTCACATTGGAGGCATCCTCCGAATAGAAGTTGAGGGGGGTTGGGTCGTAAAATACGTGTTTTTTTTTTTCCGCAGAATCCACTATAAAAGAAGAAATCTGTATTAAAATTCACAACGTAATTAATATGGGCTGACAAGAATAAAGATATTTTTTTCATTATTAACCTTAAATTTGTTCTAAGTGATATTAACGAAGAGTTCTTGTGTGAATTGGGCATTAGAATTAAGTACTTTTTAGTAACTAAATTAAAGGTGCGTTTACACATTCAGAGCCTACTTCGATGAACATTAATATTAAATAGAGTATAGCTGTTCAGATTGTCTTGATGATAACAATAATTATTATCCGAAGAAATGTATAATATTTATCACATATTTACTTCACGCAACACCTGACATTGCAACTGTCAACCTTGTCAAAACGTCGAGCATCGGTGTTAATCTTGCCAATACAAACTATACATCTTCTCAAGCACTAAATGCCCCACGCCCAAATGAAACAAAAATATCTCCCCGTTTATTACAAATTTGATTTATCGTGAATGTATTAACCTCATTAAACTGATAGTTTTTATGGCGGAGCCCCTCCTCCTTTAGCGCTTTTGCTGTTGCTTTTTCCGTTTTATCGGAAACTATTGCTGCAGCTGCTGAAATGTTGCATGGACGGAATGTCAGTAATGTTACGATGAGTGCCAAAGTATTTTCGATGAATTTAATGGAATGGCGCGGAATTGGAAGCGGACCAGTGGTTCTTTTATTTTTCATCGGGGAAGTTAATTGCCAAATGATTCCATGTGCCTTAACCTCAATTATGAACGGGAATAAGTGGTTGTGGATTTGGTTGTCATATGATCAACAAAATTGTTCGTCAAGGGTGTCCATGGAAACCAAACGTGTGTCGTTTCTTATAGAACCGTATGTGTGAGGTTTTTGAGGTTAGTTTGCAAAATCAGTATTTGGTATGAATTAGTAATCTGTCCCACATTTCTTAGACAAGCGATTTCCATAGTGTATGTTATTAGGAAGTCAGTGATAATAATAATTGGACAACAAACAAGCCGCTGAAATGTATTTATTTTTTTAATTGCGGCACCCAAAACCACAGAGTGCTGATCATCATTAGTATCATCCTACCGGAAACTGTGGGACGCGTTTTGGTTTTATTAAGATTCATCATCATATGTCGAGGAAGTATGAATAAACAAAATGACTTCAAACTTGTTGTCACTTATCTCAAAAAGTTTGTATTCAAAAAGTGTTATTAGATAATTATTTATTCTGCCGAATTAGCATGTTTTACCATTAATTCTTTGTTTCTTCTTTTTACTGATCAGTCTTGTCAAACTGCTTTTTCAAACGTTTCTTTGTTGTTCTCTTGGTGTCCGTGATGTTTTTGTGATTATTTCTCTTAGTCTTTGTCATATTTCTTCTTTCTTATAATTATTCTGTCTGTATTATTGTTCTTTTTTACTGTTCCAAGGTCTTGGAATTATCTCTGGAGAAAACGGTTGCTTACCAATTTTTATGAAACCTTTATGGTAGCACCTGTTACGTCTAACTGTTAATTCATTCAGTTTGATTACATTTCTTTACAATGTCGTTTTAATGAAGGACATAAAGCATACATAGCGCCATCTAAAGCAAATAACTGTTACTAAGTATTCGCACAGAAGCCGACTTTTTGATTCCTTATCGAATAATAACCAAACAATAATCCACGTTTTCAAGCTGAAACTATAAATCAACATTGTTTTTTCTGCGACCTGTAGCCAGTATTATTGGCTATCCGCCAACCAATCGACACAAAATCCCCTCAAATCCCTCCTCATCCATTCAACTATCAACTTGATTACCGATTGTTTAACAAACACCTCATCTCAGACCGCGTCGCAGTGTGCCTTGAAATAACTCATCGTCGTTTCCATGGCACACTTTTATCCGAGATCAGTTGGTCCGACGCCAACTGGATCTTTCCGTGTAAAAGAGTTGATATTTCTTCTCAGACACCAGAAATACACTCCTCGTCGAAATTAATCATGCCCCGGCACTACTCCTTAATTAAAATTTATTCCTTGTGACTGCGCTCTACATGAATATTAATTCGGGCTTAATTATTCCGCGATGATTAATACGTTCGGACGGATGTTTTGGGTCAGTAGTAAATTCTAATCGGGAATGTCAAGGGTGCAATTTTTTTCAATTGAAGATGGTAATTTTATTAAGACGAGCGTCTGGGATGGAAATAGTCTGATTGAGGTGTTGGTGGTGTCGGATGTTATCGTCGTGAGAAGGTAATTACAGATTTCTTTATTAAACTGCACGTTTAAATTTGTTAATTAATGTTAATTGGTCTTATCTCCCATGTAAAGTAGCAGTTGATAGTTGTAGTCACAGCGTGAAGAATGGGCCGTAAAATGGACTTTTACGCCCGTGTTATGGGCTTTTTAATTAGCAGTTATTTTATTGTGAGCACAGCTGGCGCAGGTAAAAGTGCCAAAAATGTGCCAACAATTAATAGCTTGTAGTAATTTTTCGTGGTGAACGTTCTTGTCGGCAGTTCTTTTTAGTCGGGAAAAACAGTCCGGTAAATTTAGGACGTAAAAATAAAAAGTTGGTGTTTTACAACGAGATGTCTTAAGTGAATCTGGAGATGCTTTTAGCATTGAGATGTGCAAGAAATTGGTTCTTTCCAGTTACGAGTAATTTGATGGTTCTCATTTCTGGACTGTTAATAATTATCTCCCTCGGTGGTCAGTCCATCCAAGTTCTTTATTAATTATAATTACGATTGTGATCTGTATAATGCGCTTTTAATTTCTTCTGGCACCATCATCTTTAATTTACTTGTGACCCAAAAACAAATTGAAATCTGAAAAGTGAAAATATGAAATGATGCAGTTATAGCTCTGCATCCAAAAAACTTTGCAAAACGGGGTGATTTATAAAGTTTAATACTAAGCCCCTCATCAGAAATTGTAAAAACGCCGGAAGATGTCTAACAATTTTTGAACTGAACTTGAAATTTTAATGTGATGTTTTGACGAATCCGACGTCTAAATTTTTTTAATGCAGTAGCTCTACTTTTGTCCGACAATTTGTTACGAATTCTTTGATTTTAGATTTGGTATTGTGTAAAAATCCATGATTTCGCAAATTGCCTTTAGTTTTCAGGAAATGCCTAACAAGATCTGGCGCTTTATGTATTTATTGAATGTATTGCTTCTCAAAGATAAAAAATTGGAGAGCGAACAAGCTATAGGAGAAACTAAAGAGAAAATCGACGAAGGGGTTAAAGAACTAAAAGAATCTTTGCAGAATCTTGAGAAATTTGCTTTGGTATCTCAAATATTTTTTTTACTTCCTATAGGATTTATAAATATAGTAGGTACGTTCCCCAAAATTTTCCAATTTTTTTCATATTTTTTTAAATACTTGAGTCAACGGAAGGCTTTAACAGGGGGGTGAATACCCCAGCCAGGCACTGCATCACAAAACATCTAGTGGCACTTACGCGATATAATGAAGAGATTAACGTTCTCTATCCTATCTCTAGGATATATCGCACTGACGAGGTCAAATGCGAGCGAAATCGGTCTGTGATTTGACACGGATTTTTTGGTTATAGGACTTAACTTTCCTAGCGTTTCTATGTTATTGTCTGTGTATTTTTATCAAAAGAATATCAAATTTACAAACCAATACTTCTGGGAGTTTGACGAAGCAAAAGAAATGGTGGATGCGCCATGTGGTCTAATTTTTACATTTTCGTCACTATATAGTCCGTTTTTCTTTAGAAGGAACCATTGTGAAAGATAGGGACTTCAACTAACCAATAAGAGGTTACCATTTTGTACCACGTGACGCGTCCGCTTTACACTCGCGCACGACAAACCAACACCACAACTAAACAGCTCGTGTGTTTGTGTCAATAAAATACGGTCTAAAAATTTCTAAACACATTCATTTCGTTGGTTTTTATTACACGCATGTCACTCATGTCAGTAGGTACATGGACGCCGCGGCGGCTAGAGCCACCCCCATAATACGCCGGTGCATTATGGGTTGCCTGTTCCATTTATCGCTAATGTGCACGGAACGTATACCAATGCTGCCATCTACTTCCTTCTTAAAAAACCGGACTATAGAATGTCGAATTATTAGAGTATAACAGATTCTAAGACTTCATAATACTAATTTATCTTATACACCATTAACAAACTACATATGAATAAGCAATCAACATAACCTGACTAGTGCTCAAGGCATCCTGTCTCGGTCTGCCAGGGGCATTTTCCTGCTCTCTGCCCTAATCCCCACTCTTGACCACCTCAGGCGTGCGCGATATATCAACCGCCACCGCGCTAACACGGTCAGACTGACGAGCATCTCACTCTCGAGATAGCGATCCACACATCACATTTTCAACGCAAAACTTTTTCATTCTCAACTTTCATATCAATAAAACAATCTAACTTAATTTTCAACAATCAGTTTCAACATTATTTGTTCAACGTTTGGATCCCCACAATATCCGTGCAACATTTTCAAAAGAATAGCAAACTCATCAATATACCTGTCGCGTTAAACTCACCACCTGCCATCGCGTAGTTACAGCGATGAATTCAACACCAAGTGGATCTCGGGCAGTAAGCAAAATCATAGCAATCTCATCAACACACCTGTCTCGTTAAGCTCACTACCTGCCATCGCGTGGTTACAGAACTTAACACCAAGTGGATCTCGGGCAGTTTTTCAACATTACTTTACAATTGTTTCGACATCACTTTACAATAAATTCAAATGGACCAACAATACTCTTTCCAACGCTAACAACAATACTCAGACTACATTCAAGCAGCCAACACACACTGACAGCATTTTTGTTCTGGTTTTTCAGAGCACCCATTGGTACGATTTCGATCCCAAACTCCCCTACTTTAGATTTGTTATCGAACTGCTGACTACAACCGCTTCAAAATATCAATCAACACATTTCTTTAACTGTAAGCGTTTGTCAACCTTCCGAAAAATATCTCGAAGCATTTTACGATTTTTCGAAAAGACCAACATCTTTCTTTCCCTTTCCTTTCTGAAACCTCAATTCAACCTGTATCATTACGTCCGTCCTTCGAAACTCGTCTCGGCTTTTCTGATAGTCAACACTCTACTTATCGCTTCCACAATTTTATTCAGATTTCAAGTACCATGGGTACGTCGCCGATTTGGCCACTGACGCACCTACACCTGAGCCTCTTTGGGTTCACAATCGCACTTCTGATAACAGATTCTAAGACTTCATAATACTAATTTATCTTAAACACCATTAACAAACTATGAATAAGCAATCAACATAACCTGACTAGTGCTCAAGGCATCCTGTCTCGGTCTGCCCGGGGGTATGTCCTGCTCTCTGCCCTAATCCCCACTCTTGACCACCTCAGGCGTGTGCGATAAATCAACATTCTTTCTATTTTTGATGACTTTTTGAGCATTTCGGATCAAAGGTATTTTAGAAAAATCTTCAGTTTCCAGGTTCACGCTGTATGTAGATAGTCGAGAGTTAGATCTTTACTTGTTCCTTGGCTTCATACTTGACTTAATAGACTTGTAAAGTACTAAAAGTAAAGTTTGTAATCATTTTAAGACACTTAAATCAAAAATTAATCAATCTTTAATTGTGGCCCTTATGTTCTAACACCAAGAAGATATGCAAGGTAAAAATTAATAGTATAATTTTTTTTTAATATTGACAATCTTGGCGATCCCAACCTATACTTCGCTGTCAAGTCCAAGTGGATTGTCAACAGCTGTCAATGTGAATTGGCATTACTATTATTGGCACTTGTTTAGGAGGTGGCTTCACGTGCATTTGAGACAAGCGATTTTGTAGGGCCATTGTGTCTGGGGGTGGCTAAGCTGGTAACACGGGGACGGGGGCTGGCGGTATGAGCCATCCAACCAAGTGCACTGATGACGCGGCGAGATTCGATTCGAGACATTTTGTGGATGGGGAGATTGAGATTTTCCAGTGTCAGAAGGATATCGCGTTCGTCGGTGTCAAGGAAAAGAACGAGCCTGTGCGAGTTGTTTGTGGTTTGGGGGCGTTTGTTATGGAGGTTATTGTGAGGTTAGGGGCTTCAGTTGTAACTGAGAGATGTTTTTGGAGATCGTTCGGGATGGATTAAAATTCACTACCACGTTTTTGATACATGTCAAAAGGATAAACAAAAATACGAGCCAACCGCCGCGAAATTCACCAGATTGTGAAATTTGATTATTTTAATATTACATAAGCTACCTCTAGATTTTTTAAATAACATTTTCTGGAGAAATGGCGGAGAAAACTTTGTTAGCTGATGCCAATATCCCAGCAAATTTCACTATTTCTAGTGTGCCAAATGAATGATTGACTGCCTGGTGATCATTATAGCCAGTCTCGAGATACGACAAGTATGTACTTATGAGAGTGAAAATCAACTAACTTTTACAAATTGAAATAGCTACAAGATGACATTTAATTACAGTAATTGTGACAAAATTTCATTGATATTTACTGCCGATACACTTTGCTTGATGAATAAAGCTGTCTCTCGCATATTTAAGATCAATATAGATTAGAACTTTAATCCTTCTGTGGAGTACTGAGATAAAAACGCAATTAATCACCGCGAATGGCTTAATTGAAACCACTCTGAAGCTCCATTTATGAAGACGGCGAAGTGACCCACATTGCGAATTTCAATCTCCTTTTAATTCGTTTTCCCTGTTGCACACCCGACCATCTGAAATCGATACAGGGTTGTTGTCCCAACTAATTAGATCCTATTAAAATATCAACTCTTCAACGTACCGGTTCTGTGTCATGCTACAGTACTTCCAGGTTTTGTTTTGCATTTTTGCAAAAAAAGGAATTCACAGATGGCGGTCAAGTATGTAAAAATGATAGTGGACGTACTGTGCAAATAATAGCAATAATTACAGGAAGGTTGCAGTTGTTAACATTCCTATGGCATATTTGCGCTGGAACGGAGGAATTTTGTTTAGTCGGCCGATCTTCCATTTATTATCTTTGCACTTGGATGAGCAGCGCGGCGATAAAAAGTGGACTTGTGGGTTTTGTTGCATAAATGGCGAGTTTCCTGCGGGTTGAATATTGGGTCGTTGCAAGTGTTTATGTGGAGTCAATGGTTCGAGGCTAATCTGTTCAGCGAGTTTTACTTTGAATCTTTGAACTGAATTCCTTACCGTGAGTTTACTGCATACAAAGGGATGGGCATTAATATCTTTATAGGAATTGTATATAAAAGTTTGGGACAATACACAAAAAGCAAAGCATCCTTAAACATTTCGATTTTTTTAACTTTTTTCAAAGACAAAGCTCTCGCTTATTTTTTTCTTTTTCTTATATATTTTTTTTTCTTTTATTTCTTAATTCCATAATTCCCAAAGTGTCTTTATCAATGTTGCATTTGACAACATCCCCGTAGAAAGTATCTTTATCAATGTTTGGTTTGACAACACCGACTTAGAAAGTGTCCTTTTCAATGTTAAGTTTAACAACATTGCCTTAGAAAATGTTTTTTATTGTTGGGTTTGACAACATCGCCTTAGAAAGTGTTTTTCGTTGTTGGGTTTAACAACATCCCCTTAGAACGTTGAATTTGGCAACATCGCCTTAGAAAGTGTATTTATCAATGTTTGGTTTGATAACATCCCCTTAGAAAGTGTATTTTCCAATGTTAGACTTGACAACATCGCCTTAGAAAGTGTCTTTACCAATGTTGAGTTTGACAACATCTCCTTAGAAACTTGGATTTGACAACATCGCCTTAGAAAGTGTATTTTTCAATGTTGGGTTTGAGAACATTGCCTTAGAAAGTGTCTTTACCAATGTTGAGTTTGACAACATCCCCTTAGAAAGTGTCTTTATCAATGTTTGGTTTTACAACACTGCCTTATAAAGTGTCTTTACCAATGTTGAGTTTGACAACATCCTATTAGAAAGTGTTTTTCTATGTGGGATTTGACAACATCGTCTTAGAAAGTGTTTTTCATTGTTGGGTTTGATAACATCCTCTAAGAAAGAAAGTGTCTTTATCAATGTTGGGTTTGACAACATCGCCTTAGAAAGTGTATTTTTCAATGTTGGGTTTGACAACATCGCCTTAGAAAGTGTCTTTACCAATGTTGAGTTTGACATCCCCTTAGAAAGTGTCTTTTTCAATGTTGGGTTTGACAGCATCGTATATGGAAATATTTGGATTGAACGAAAACAGTAGGTTCTAGTTTTTATAAATACATATGTTTTCCGACTGTAATATTTTTTATTTCCCCCTTCTAAGTAAATGACACATTACAGGTATTTATGTAACTAAGTAAATGTCTAATTACAGAAACAGACTTGTAAAAGTTTTACGGGCTTGTAGAAGAGACTTGTAAAGTACAACACCATGACAACGCATCGTCACAAACTGTCCTGCCGTCTTTGATTGCAGAATTGTATCTTCTTCTATATATTTAATCGTTGAACATGAATCAATTTGGACCAAATAAAACAGGCTGTACTCCACCGATTTTGATAATTGTTTTTTTAAATGAAAGACATTGACAAGTTCTATGCGAAGATTACTTTCCATTTTCAAGAATTTCACAGGTTTATTAATTATTTGCAAATCATTTTAAGGGAAAAGCGGTCCATTACAGTCATCGATTTAAATGAGCGTGAATCGTTTTAAGTGAGAAGTTCGACAACTGTAGCTAAATATAGATATCTTAGCCCCACCCCTGAGCAAATGGTCTAGGGAATGGACGCGGTGCCCGATGGACGTTTGCGTGCAGTAACTTGATATACCATCGGGGCAAACTGTAAATAAAGGGACCCGCAATAAATTACCATAAAAATAAATTACCAAAAAATACAGTAATAAATTATCATAAAAAATAATTACTGAAAACTTTACGGGGACTAACCCTAACCCTCCCACCAACACCCCTTGAACCAGCCAGAAACTGGCCAACTGAAGGCATATATTATTTAGTTTCTACTAAATTCTATTGTTTAATCAAATGTAGTAGTAATGTCTTCTGTTTCGTATATTCAATGGTCCCCGTTTCTAAATTAGCGAACAATTCAGTCAGGAGCATCTTATACCGCACAATGAACAAGTGTTTACGCAAAACATTGTATAAAAGGAAATAATTCCGTCTTATTTTTTTTTTTTTTTAATTATTCAGACAATGCAAATTAAAAATTGTAATATGTAATATGGTAACCAGTCTTTATTCAACACTATTTACGTAAGTATCACTCGAATTTCGAGTGACGGGCGATCACTAGTATTTATAAAAATAAAAAGTGATTGAAAAAACGTCGCTTGAATAAAACGTAAAGACTAATTTACAACGCTTTTCCCGTAAATAACTATTAATTTTTTATTACATACATTCAAAAAAGTCTCAAAAGAAACATTTATAAAAACATCTAATTTATCTATTTAGAACCAACCTACAAAAAGAAGAATAACGATAAGATAAAAGAAAAACTTACGAAACAACGAAATAATATATTTTTAACAAGAAGTATAACCGCCAAATAGACTATGAGTCTATATTAGGCTCAAGTAGAGCGTGGCTGAACGATAGATAGGTTTATGAAACGAGTTACGTATTATAGTTTTTCTTCAACAGCCAATCTTGGCAATTTGCGGAACTAGAAAACTCGAAACATTTTTTACGAAAATAAAAATGTGGAAGAAATCGAGAACCGAAAGGTGAGCAACCTGAATACTTAATAAACTAAAAAAATACGAATGTGCTTTAGACCACACGACTGAAGTAAAACTTCAGTTCGCCATTGTGAAAGTGCTCTTAATTTATGTAAGTTTATAAATGGAGCTAGAAAATCTTGAATTATTGGATGCAGTATTGATAATGCATGTTTCAGTTTGTTGTCAGCGAAAAGTTGGCAATCGTGTGTAACGACTAAGATAAGTAGCGCAATTGCATACAATACTGACACACGCAAATGTGTGTATGGAGAGACGCGCGAATTCACACCCTAAAAGACGCGGGTTCGAATCCCGTTAAGGCAAAAAAAAATCTATGAATTTATTATTGTAAAATCGTTCGCTTCGCCCGATCACACTTCTTTTCGTAACGCTCTCGTCCCGCATTCACCATCAGCTTACTCCCCAAGTCGAGTGTCCGTAAAGAAGTTTTACTTCAAAAATAAATTAAAAAAGAATAAAATGTTCTGGAGAAAAATCTGGGATGACCGCCTGGAATATTATGTCCGTATGCTGTCAGTAGAAAATTCCAGAACCGCCTGGATGGAAGTAATCGAAGAACATTCGAAATACTTAGTGATAGAAGAAGAATTTGTGATGTATTTCTCAAAGCAATTGTTTTCTACTATATATTTAGAGGACGGTTGAGGATGCAATCAGTCGGAAATTTTGTTAGTTAGTGAGAATAGTGAGTCAGACAGCGCCGTTATTTAGTCCAAAGTTCCGGCGCGATGTGCCGCTGAAGTCGAAATGTAAATGCATTTGATAAATAGTAGTGTAATAAACTAAAAAATAAATTGAACAGCGTATAAATACCAGTAGATAATAATAGAAATGCAATTAAAAAATAAAATTTTTAAAAATCTCATTTTGGAGAAACCTGAGCACTAATGCAAATAATGAACTACAAACAAAAACCGAAAAGTTCAATGATTAATTTTCAAATCTCTTAACTTTTCTCTCTTTTTGTACTTTTTTTATGAAATTCATATTATGTTACTTATTACTTTAATAATGATAGTTATAAACATATTCCTGACACTATAATGTATTGGGTCTTCATAAATAATAATTTATTTATCAAGTTGCTGGTGGATCAGAAAATTTACATGCAGTTGGAGAATTTCGACGTTCAAAGCCTACTAAATATATGAAACATTTATAAAGACATTTTAAAGTTAAAGAGTTTTAAAATGATCGATATGTTATGTGCCTTTTGATTTAAATTTATCCTTTGTCTGCAAAGTGGCTTTCTAAACTACCAATCGCTTCTAGAAATAATTTAGATACTTGAAGTCTAATTTTTTGCTAGATCTCGTTTAGCCCGTAAAATTAGCCGCCTTCAGTTAGATTTCCGTCATTTTTTGCCGCATAGCACTCTGATCGTCACCCGCAAAATAAATCTCATCGCTTCTCGAACCGAAACCCAACACTCCATTCCTCTCAACGAGCTTTCCATCGCCCGAAACGTCATTATTTCCCCATCGCTTTCCCAGTCCGAATTCCCACTCGACCCCAAAAGCTTTCCACCAATTTTTTTCCCGTCCGTCCTTCCTCTCTGCACGTCTACATTACATGTTTATAACAATCGCAACAGTTGTGGATGTTAAGCACATGGTCTTGAGGATGCACGGCATAAATATTGTTTTTATTTTGTTGCGTAATTCCGTCTCAGATGTTCGCCCGTCGCCTTAATCCCACCACGGCTTTTATCATTTTTAATAAGTCAGCGAGACGACCGGATCTGAAGCCGATCGAGTTCGCGTGGTGTATTTTTGCGTTTGGTTGCAGGCATTATGCACGGAAACCTACCACAACACTGACATGCAGATTTCGGAGGCGGCTGGAGGGGCCCCAGCGCCGGGGGCGGAGCCCTGCCGTTTTCCCAAGTTGGAAGAGTGCGCCCACTTTCACTACGAGAGGGTGCAATTGCCGAAGTTGACCATCACGTTGCAGACCAACATCGATCAGTCGCTGCATTCGCAACACAGTAAGTTTATACTATTTTTGTTTTTATTTCAATACTTTCATTTATCCAGTTTCACTCTTTTTTGTTTCCTATTACTGTTACATACGTATTGCATGCAGTTTTTTTCGTTTTTAGAAATTGTGAATTAAACGGGACAGTCATTAAATCATAACATTTCTCCGAGGTTATTATTTCCTAAATGCCATAAATAAATATCCACAAATATGTTATAATATGTAGTTATTAACGTCATGAGGCCGATAAGTGGCAATTATAATCAATCGCGTCTGTTATTTGCGTATCGGCCGAATATCGTTCAGTACTTTTCATAATACCGTCGGCAATACCTACAAAAAACGAATAGTTTAGCATAATTTTTAGACAATTTGAAATCAATTTTGTGTGTTGCTATAAAAACAATGATCAAAAACTTCCTCCTGTACTGTTAATTTATATAACAGCTGTGACTGTTATGAGTGAATTTTCACTCAAGTTGACAGTTTTGATATAATGCAATAACAGGTAGGTAATATGAAAATTTGTTTAAAAAATATAGGACAGCGTTAAACATTTGATTTCTATTGGTACTCTTTTGATCAACAACTTGATTATTATTTATTAAGGCTGCTTTCTCGCTGACACGTTCTTCAGATTTTGAAATATTTTTAAAAAATTTTTGTACTTTTTTTTAAATAAATTTGACCTGTGCT
Source organism: Diaperis boleti (assembly GCA_963583935.1). NCBI lineage: Eukaryota > Metazoa > Arthropoda > Insecta > Coleoptera > Tenebrionidae > Diaperis > Diaperis boleti. The sequence continues at coordinate 18,371,255 of OY757245.1, read as the reverse complement.
AGAATATTAAATTTTATTCTCTTTCGAGATTCTGATTTGAAAACTCAAAAATTAACATGGGTCGCCAAAATTATGAATTTCTAATATTCTGAGTAGAAATATCTTGGAAAATATTTTATTTTATAATTTAATAATTTATTTATTATTTCAATATTTATATTTATAAATCTGAAATACAACTTCAAAAATTTGTCCGAGACGCCAAAATTCTAAGAATTCATGATTCTGTTCCAAGAAATAACCCAAAAAGATTTAAAGAAACTGTTGTGTGCCTCACTTTTATAGGCACGACTGAAGTGAAACTTGCTAAGACTATTGTAGGAATCGAGTTTATATCATTATTTTCTGACCTACTCCATCCCCACCACCAAAGTGTTTCACTTTGATTTCCGTTTCACATTTTCGGACTCACCTCGAATAAGAAGTTTCACCTCAAAAAAATTACGAATCTAAGTATAAAGGTGATTTAATAAAAACTCGATTTCAATCGTGACAGCTGCATCTATCTTCCTTATTATTTTTTTGATTTTAAGGAAACAAAAACCAAATGACAGTTCTTTATCTCATATTCAAAAAATTTCAAAATTAACGAAACGGTGTTGTAGGGATTTTGGTCTAACAATTCAAGAATCGTACATTCTTATTGATTTTCATCTAGTCGCCTGTGCATTTTCCATGTAAAATAAAAAATGCCGCTTTATGAAAATAGTTATACATTTAACGAGGAACAGTCCGACGAAGAATCCTCTGCAGCCGTATTTTTCGGGCCTGGTTAGGTACAGGTAAGGTTTCCCATGACAATGAAGTGTAAAAAAAATTCCAAAGTTAACTAACTAACTAGATGAAAATCATTTTGTAACGCCCCGTATATGTAAGTCCTAGTCAGAAATTTTGAAAGTTCGAAACGGTTTTGGTGATAACAAATTTGTTACAGCAAATTCTAAATTTTAGGACAAGAACAAAACCAATTTTTGAGAAAAATTCAACAAGACAAGGTAGAAGCGAATAAATTGGTCCGGCGCATCCACCATTTTTCAATTTACTTTGATTAATAATTTGATGGAATTTAAATTAGTGATGTTAAAATATTTACCATTTTTTAATAATCGAATGAGAATGAGAATTAACGGAGTTATGGATTTGTCCGTTCTTTTATGAAAGAATCTATATAATCTACCAATGTAATAAAATGCTATTATTTCAGTTTTCCTATTGAACAGAATTAGAAAAACAATTTAATTATAAGATAAGGAAGTAAACAAATTAATTATCCAACGCAGCACTAGCTGTAGAATTTTCCTCTGCACCCCTTATAAGCGCATCAATCAAACCTAACATTTCTCCCATCTGCCCAGCCAACGATGACGATGACACCGAATGGTACATGGTCCAGGTCACATCCGGAGACGAGTGTTGGCTGCTGCAAAGGAACCTGGACAACTTCAAAATGTTGGACGATCAGCTCCACCAGTGCATCTACGACAGGAAGATCTCTCAGCTGCCGGACCTCTCGAATCAGTCCCCGAGCGACGACGACTTGGAGGTTTTCCTTGATCATATGAAATCCAATTTTCACCGTTTAGTAAACGTATTTTCGCAGGAGAAATTGAAAAGCTATCTGGAGCGGTTCAGCGACGTCGCCGATAATTCCGTGAATTGTGGGCCTGTGCTGAATTGGCTGCAGATGGACAATAAGGGCCATCGTTTGTTGGTTCCGAGCGAGGAGAGTCGGTCTATCAACACCCCGGCCGTGGCGGCGGCGTATAGTGTGCGGAGATACGTCTCACAGGTGAGGAACCAGAAAAGATTCTTGAAAAAATGCAGACACCTTTTTCTTTCAATTTAAATAATTTCGGTGCAGTTTTTTTTCTGCGGTTACTAACGCTATCACGTTGTCATATCCACAACAAAGATATTCCTCTAAACGACAAATAATTACCATAACAAGATAAGTCATCTGTTTACACACCCCATAATGCACATAAATCCCATGAGTCACCCCAACAATAATCGGCAATAAATTTCAGGCACGAGACGAGCTAAATCTCGAAGTGGGCGATATGATTTCGGTGATAGACATGGCCAATCCGGGCGAGTCGATGTGGTGGCGCGGCAAAAGAGGCTTCCAAGTCGGGTTCTTCCCCCAGCACTGTGTGCACATCATCGGTGACAAGGTACCGAGAAACATGCCGCTTCCGCCGCCGGTTGTCGGGTAAGTCTTCTCGAGGATCAAGACTTCGTTTAACACCAGACGTCGTTCACAGCTCCTTAGCGTTGACCCCCATCAAACCGGTGCTGAGGAAACACGGGAAGTTGATCACGTTCTTCAGGAGTTTCATCCTGAACAGACCGTCACGGAGGAGGTTGAAGCAGTCTGGAATATTGAAGGAGAGGGTTTTCGGCTGTGATCTGGGCGAGCATCTTTTGAATTCGGGGCACGATATTCCGATGGTGTTGAAGTGTTGCGCTGAGTTTATAGAGAGTCATGGGATTGTCGATGGGATATATAGGTTGAGCGGGGTGACTTCCAATATACAGAAGTTGCGGAACGCGTTCGACGAGGATAGGATACCCAATTTGTATACGGAGGATATTTTGCAGGATATTCACTCGGTGGCTTCGTTGCTGAAGATGTATTTCAGGTAAGATTTCTATAACGAAGTTTCTACGTCCGCGCCGCTGTGTTTACGTGCAAATCTTATTTTAAAATTTTATCATTTACCAAGATAAGAATATTATGCATAATTGGTTATGGGCGAATTCCGAAGTAAATTATTATCTCAAGTCCTTTAAATAATTAAAATTTAAATATATCTAAGTCGAACTCCACAAACTTTAAGAACTGTAAAATTACTAATGAAACATGTTTATATTTAATATAATTTTTTATATTCCTTAAGGGCTGATGATGGCAGAAGTGTTCTGCCGAAACATGTTCCATTAGTAATTTTACAGTTATTAAAGTTTGTGGAGTTCGACTTAGATATATTTAAATTTTAATTTAAATTTACTCCACTTGCATTTAAGAACATTCTTCTTGTTTTCCTTTAAATAATGTTACGTTTCTTAAAGGTAAGTGGTTTGTGATATGACTGGTGCGTCACGAATGTATGTCGTACAAAGACATTTTGTGCTGGACATGTTGGGTTTGTCGCTAATAACCGATATGCAAAAAAATATATATACAGGCCGTTTCAATCGAAACGAGCCACCCTCAATAACTTTTTAGGAAAAGATATTTAAGAAAAATCTAAAAACAGGTCAATTTTTATCTCGAGGGGGACATGTCTTGATGCAATAGTAAGCAGGCTCGGTGCAACCCCATACCCCTGACAGGAGCAACCTCAATTTTTTAAATAGGGAATAGGGGTCGAGTGACATGTCGTTTAAAAGGTCTTTTAATAATTGTTTTTTGGACCACATAATTTTTTTTTTATTTGCGTAGTATAAGTTAGTAATTAAAAAAAAACATTTTTTTACGGATTTGTTTTGTATTTAGGAATGCTTGCAATTAACGATAAAAAGCAAGCTTGCAATAAACATTATTAGACAACTTATTATTGATCTGAATAATGCTGCAATCAAATTTGTCGTCATCCATAGTCATTTATACGAATTCTTAACAATAAGTAAATAAATAAACTGAAAAAATAGTCGTGTTTAATTTCCTGAGCGGTAAAGCAACTGTAGCATTGAACACTAAATTTGATTTAATATCAAATGTTCAAAATGATTGCCATCAACGTTTTTTATTTTACGCAACGTTTCCGGTGTTATTTGTCGAGATTCCAGGATAATCTTTTGTCGCAAATCTTCCAGCGAATCTGGTTCTGTCGCATAAATTTTGGACTTGAGGTGTCCCCACAAATAAAAATACAGGGAGTCAAATCGGACGATCTAGCCGGCCATTCTACATCCATTCTAATCCAGTGGTCGGGGAAGTTATTGTCCAGGAACAGCCGTAGTGGCGCAGGATAATGAGATGGTGCTCCATCCTGTTGAAAGACCAACTCGATCTCTCGCTCTAGCCAAAAACCGATAAGATAATAAATCCGCAATTAATTGTACAAAAACACAGATTGTCTAACATTGTTTTTTTAATTGCAAGCATGTCTAAATACAAAACAAATCCGTTAAAAAATTGTTTTATTTTACTTACTAACTTATCGACTATGTAAATAAAAAAAACTTATGTGGCTGAAAAGACAATTAAAAGACCTTTCAAACGACATGTTACTCGACCCCTATTCCCTATTTAAAAAATCGAGCTTGCTCCTGTCAGGGGTATGGGGTTGCACCAAGCCTGCTTACTATTATTGCATCAAAACATGTCCCCCTCGAGATAAAAATTGTCCTGTTTTTAGATTTTTCTTAAATACTTTTTCTTAAAAAGTTATTGAGGTTGGCTCGTTTCGATTGAAACGGCCTGTATATTCAAGAATTTGCAGATGGACAAATATGAAAATGTTTGATTCTAACCCTTAAATATTAAAGAGTACAAGAAATTCAATGGGAAACTGTTACAATCTGTAAGTCAAAAAAGGAAAAAGAAAAAAAGTTTCTTTATTTAAATAAATAGACATAAAAAGAAAACAAAAATATAATATTATTCAATCGACAATACTTCACAGGCACTACCATTCTATCAAATGTTCAATATTGCACGTAGCTCGACGCGCATCAAACACCAGTGTCCCTGGACACGTTTCTACCACTTCTTCCCCATTAACACACCTGATGTACTTGCGGGGGTTAGCGAGATAAGGGAGGTAGATGGTGGCATCTTGACACTTTACGTCTGGACAGTTCTTTGAAGGAGATGAAGTTGTTGGTGGGACTAATGTGGTTGTTTCTTCACATCCCGCGTCTTGTGGCCAATCACAAACTTCCAATTCTTTGTTGAAATGTAGACCGTCTGGGCAGTCGAATTCAACTTTTACTCCGTTGTCGCATTTGTAGAATTTAGTGCAGTCAGTTTCATGTGGCAAATGGACGGTGTAGTTTAGGGGATCAGGCCAAGGACATTCTGGATCTCTGTTTGGTGGAGGTGTTGGCTTCGCAGTTGTTGGACTGGGTGTTGTTGGCTCAGGAGTCGTTGGACTCGGTGTTGTTGGCTCAGAAGTAGTTGGAGCTGGAGTCGTTTCTTCACATCCCGCATCTTGTGGCCAATCACAAACTTCCAATTCTTTGTTGAAATGTAGACCGTCTGGGCAGTCGAATTCAACTTTTACTCCGTTGTCGCATTTGTAGAATTTAGTGCAGTCAGTTTCATGTGGCAAATGGACGGTGTAGTTTAGGGGATCAGGCCAAGGACATTCTGGATCTCTGTTTGGTGGAGGTGTTGGCTTCGCAGTTGTTGGACTGGGTGTTGTTGGCTCAGGAGTCGTTGGACTCGGTGTTGTTGGAGCTGGAGTCGTTTCTTCACATCCCGCATCTTGTGGCCAATCACAAACTTCCAATTCTTTGTTGAAATGTAGACCGTCGGGGCAGTCGAATTCAACTTTTACTCCGTTGTCGCATTTGTAGAATTTAGTGCAGTCAGTTTCATGAGGCAAATGGACGGTGTAGTTTAGGGGATCAGGCCAAGGACATTCTGGATCTCTGTTTGGTGGAGGTGTTGGCTTCGCAGTTGTTGGACTGGGTGTTGTTGGCTCAGGAGTCGTTGGACTCGGTGTTGTTGGCTCAGGAGTAGTTGGAGCTGGAGTCGTTTCTTCACATCCAGCATCTTGTGGCCAATCACAAACTTCCAATTCTTTGTTGAAATGTAGACCGTCGGGGCAGTCGAATTCAACTTTTACTCCGTTGTCGCATTTGTAGAATTTAGTGCAGTCAGTTTCATGAGGCAAATGGACGGTGTAGTTTAGGGGATCAGGCCAAGGACATTCTGGATCTCTGTTTGGTGGAGGCGTTGGCTTCGCAGTTGTTGGACTGGGTGTTGTTGGCTCAGGAGTCGTTGGACTCGGTGTTGTTGGCTCAGAAGTAGTTGGAGCTGGAGTCGTTTCTTCACATCCCGCATCTCGTGGCCAATCACAAACTTCCAATTCTTTGTTAAAATGTAGACCATCTGGACAATCGAATTCAACTTTTACTCCGTTGTCGCATTTGTAGAATTTAGTGCAGTCAGTTTCATGTGGCAAATGGACGGTGTAGTTTAGGGGATCAGGCCAAGGACATTCTGGATCTCTGTTTGGTGGAGGTGTTGGCTTGGCAGTTGTTGGACTGGGTGTTGTTGGCTCAGGAGTCGTTGGACTCGGTGTTGTTGGCTCAGAAGTAGTTGCAGCTGGAGTCGTTTCTTCACATCCCGCATCTTGTGGCCAATCACAAACTTCCAATTCTTTGTTGAAATGTAGACCGTCGGGGCAGTCGAATTCAACTTTTACTCCGTTGTCGCATTTGTAAAATTTAGTGCAGTCAGTTTCATGTGGCAAATGGACGGTGTAGTTTAGGGGATCAGGCCAAGGACATTCTGGATCTCTGTTTGGTGGAGGCGTTGGCTTCGCAGTTGTTGGACTGGGTGTTGTTGGCTCAGGAGTCGTTGGACTCGGTGTTGTTGGCTCAGAAGTAGTTGGAGCTGGAGTCGTTTCTTCACATCCCGCATCTCGTGGCCAATCACAAACTTCCAATTCTTTGTTGAAATGTAGACCGTCTGGGCAGTCGAATTCAACTTTTACTCCGTTGTCGCATTTGTAGAATTTAGTGCAGTCAGTTTCATGTGGCAAATGGACGGTGTAGTTTAGGGGATCAGGCCAAGGACATTCTGGATCTCTGTTTGGTGGAGGCGTTGGCTTCGCAGTTGTTGGACTGGGTGTTGTTGGCTCAGGAGTCGTTGGACTCGGTGTTGTTGGCTCAGAAGTAGTTGGAGCTGGAGTCGTTTCTTCACATCCCGCATCTTGTGGCCAATCACAAACTTCCAATTCTTTGTTGAAATGTAGACCGTCGGGGCAGTCGAATTCAACTTTTACTCCGTTGTCGCATTTGTAGAATTTAGTGCAGTCAGTTTCATGTGGCAAATGGACGGTGTAGTTTAGGGGATCAGGCCAAGGACATTCTGGATCTCTGTTTGGTGGAGGTGTTGGCTTCGCAGTTGTTGGACTGGGTGTTGTTGGCTCAGGAGTCGTTGGACTCGGTGTTGTTGGCTCAGGAGTAGTTGGAGCTGGAGTCGTTTCTTCACATCCCGCGTCTTGTGGCCAATCACAAACTTCCAATTCTTTATTGAAATGTAGACCGTCTGGGCAGTCGAATTCAACTTTTACTCCGTTGTCGCATTTGTAGAATTTAGTGCAGTCAGTTTCATGTGGCAAATGGACGGTGTAGTTTAGGGGATCAGGCCAAGGACATTCTGGATCTCTGTTTGGTGGAGGTGTTGGCTTCGAAGTTGTTGGACTGGGTGTTGTTGGCTCAGGAGTCGTTGGACTCGGTGTTGTTGGCTCAGGAGTAGTTGGAGCTGGAGTCGTTTCTTCACATCCCGCATCTTGTGGCCAATCACAAACTTCCAATTCTTTGTTGAAATGTAGACCGTCTGGGCAGTCGAATTCAACTTTTACTCCGTTGTCGCATTTGTAGAATTTAGTGCAGTCAGTTTCATGTGGCAAATGGACGGTGTAGTTTAGGGGGTCAGGCCAAGGACATTCTGGATCTCTGTTTGGTGGAGGTGTTGGCTTCGCAGTTGTTGGACTGGGTGTTGTTGGCTCAGGAGTCGTTGGACTCGGTGTTGTTGGCTCAGGAGTAGTTGGAGCTGGAGTCGTTTCTTCACATCCCGCATCTCGTGGCCAATCACAAACTTCCAATTCTTTGTTGAAATGTAGACCGTCTGGGCAGTCGAATTCAACTTTTACTCCGTTGTCGCATTTGTAGAATTTAGTGCAGTCAGTTTCATGTGGCAAATGGACGGTGTAGTTTAGGGGATCAGGCCAAGGACATTCTGGATCTCTGTTTGGTGGAGGCGTTGGCTTCGCAGTTGTTGGACTGGGTGTTGTTGGCTCAGGAGTCGTTGGACTCGGTGTTGTTGGCTCAGAAGTAGTTGGAGCTGGAGTCGTTTCTTCACATCCCGCATCTCGTGGCCAATCACAAACTTCCAATTCTTTGTTGAAATGTAGACCGTCTGGGCAGTCGAATTCAACTTTTACTCCGTTGTCGCATTTGTAGAATTTAGTGCAGTCAGTTTCATGTGGCAAATGGACGGTGTAGTTTAGGGGATCAGGCCAAGGACATTCTGGATCTCTGTTTGGTGGAGGCGTTGGCTTCGCAGTTGTTGGACTGGGTGTTGTTGGCTCAGGAGTCGTTGGACTCGGTGTTGTTGGCTCAGAAGTAGTTGGAGCTGGAGTCGTTTCTTCACATCCCGCATCTTGTGGCCAATCACAAACTTCCAATTCTTTGTTGAAATGTAGACCGTCGGGGCAGTCGAATTCAACTTTTACTCCGTTGTCGCATTTGTAGAATTTAGTGCAGTCAGTTTCATGTGGCAAATGGACGGTGTAGTTTAGGGGATCAGGCCAAGGACATTCTGGATCTCTGTTTGGTGGAGGTGTTGGCTTCGAAGTTGTTGGACTGGGTGTTGTTGGCTCAGGAGTCGTTGGACTCGGTGTTGTTGGCTCAGGAGTAGTTGGAGCTGGAGTCGTTTCTTCACATCCCGCATCTTGTGGCCAATCACAAACTTCCAATTCTTTGTTGAAATGTAGACCGTCGGGGCAGTCGAATTCAACTTTTACTCCGTTGTCGCATTTGTAGAATTTAGTGCAGTCAGTTTCATGTGGCAAATGGACGGTGTAGTTTAGGGGATCAGGCCAAGGACATTCTGGATCTCTGTTTGGTGAAGGTGTTGGCTTCGCAGTTGTTGGGCTGGGTGTTGTTGGCTCAGGAGTCGTTGGACTCGGTGTTGTTGGCTCAGGAGTAGTTGGAGCTGGAGTCGTTTCTTCACATCCCGCATCTTGTGGCCAATCACAAACTTCCAATTCTTTGTTGAAATGTAGACCGTCTGGGCAGTCGAATTCAACTTTTACTCCGTTGTCGCATTTGTAGAATTTAGTGCAGTCAGTTTCATGTGGCAAATGGACGGTGTAGTTTAGGGGATCAGGCCAAGGACATTCTGGATCTCTGTTTGGTGGAGGTGTTGGCTTTGGTGTTGTTGGTTCAGGAGTCGTTGGACTGGGTGTTGTTGGTTTCGGTGTTGCAGTCGTTGGAGCTGAGGACGATGACGATCCTTCTCCCAACGTACACCCGGCTTGGTAGGGCCAGTCGCACACTTGCAGGACCGGATTGAAATGCAATCCACCGGGGCAGTCAAACAGCACCTTATTTCCGTGATCGCATTTGTAGAATTTCGAACAGTCGCTTTCGTGTTGAAGATGAACCGTATAGTCTATTGGATCGACTTTAGGACACTCAGTAGGGATAGGCCAAATTTCTGTATCTCCAGCTTCTATAAATAACACACATTAGTCTAATTATTTTACCTCCGACTGACTACCTGAGACATGAAGTGTGGCAGTTACTGATAAGAGCACCAGCACAATGGTGCTGGAACCAGTGGTCATCGCGTGTCTATACTATACTACAAATATATTTGTACTTATAGTAATAAAGTTGATCACTTATTGTTGGCCAAATACTTTCATCGGGTTTTATACCTTCGGCGCTATTGTTATCAGACTGTAAGCCGCCGCAATAAAATTGATTCATGATAAAGGAATCGACAATTAGTGTTTAGTTTACGCCAGCTTTCCACCCACCAATTAAGAGATTATTTTATTGTTTTATCTCATTCCATTGCGACTTTCGTTCGATTAATCGATTTATGATGGTATAACCACAGATTGGTATCTTGAAAATAGCTTGAATAGATTTTTTTCTTTTGACAAGTCAACAGGAAGTGCTAATCCATATTTAAGTTTGCCAAAAATTATGCAATCCGAAATTTACAGGGAACTCCCCAATCCTCTCTGCACGTACCAACTGTATCAAAGCTTCGTAAATGCTGTCCAGGGATGCAACTCGGCCATCAGAAATTCGGAAAGTGATCACGATCGACTGTTGAAGATGCGTGAAGCTGTCCAAAAGCTTCCACCCCCTCATTACAGGTAGACCAAGATATAAAACTTATCCTCTTGCTAATGGTCATTGTTTTCTAGGACTTTAGAGTACCTGATGAGACATCTGGCCAAAGTTGCCAAACACGGATCTAGCACGGGAATGACTACCAGGAACGTTGCAATCGTTTGGGCCCCAAATCTGCTGAGGTGTGCCGAGTTGGAGGTGGGAGGAGTGGCGGCCCTTCAGGGTGTAGGAGTCCAGGCGGTGGTGACCGAATTCCTCATTTGCTACGCTCACCTGATATTTTGCGACAACCTTCCAAATCTGGACCTTCCCATCGTGGAATCGGAAACTAGTCTGTCACCTAAGAAGTGTCGCCCCAAAAGTCTTGCAATTTCTACCCCCACTAAACTCATCACACTGGAAGAGGCGAGGACTAAGCATCTGCTGAGCAAGAATGAAGAGTGCAACTATATCGAAGTGGGCGGTGGTCCCAAAAACCTGCCCAAGAAGTACCATACAGTGATAGAACTACCATCAGGTATGGTTTGATGTAATTCTTATAAGTTTGATAACTGTGTTAATTTGAATTAGGTGCAAGGAAGAGAGGACATGCTAAAAGATCGCCATTGGGGTGGAGGTCGCTGTTTTCCAAGGGGAGGAACAATTCGCAAGGAAATCTAGCCAAGCCTAGGAAGGCTTCAACCCCTGGAATTGTAGTGGCTGTAAGTTTTTTGTTGGTGTTTGGAAATTAGTCTAACGGGTTGTAATCGCAGGATAAGTCGGTGACAGAGACGGAGTTAACAGACATGAAGAGGAAGTTGCGGTCAGTCAAGTCGGCTGAGAGTTTGACCTCCGGCCATTCCGAGCCTGCTAGTAACGAGATCGACGGATTGGGGCCGCTGTATTCTCTCAATAAACCAACAGGACACAACAGGTAAGTTGTGCAAAATGAGGATATGGGTGTAATTTTGTCCGGCAGAGTAAGAACCGTTGATGAAATTTGTTAGGGATGAAATAGTTAGGATTACTTGAGATCAATAAATCAATTACAATAAGACGTGCTTAATGATTTTTATGACAGATTAATTGTTTTCTGTGATAGATGACTTTGAGATATTAACGAGGATGAGCGCGTTTTTCTGATTTCTGAACCGTCGAAATACCTTTATTCATATTAGTTAATTTTCTATTGCTGTTGCGAGTTAAAACTATTTATTTACACTGCACATACACAATTTGTTTTACTATTTATATATGAAATACAAATTTAGACTTACACAAACCATAACTTTCAATCAAGAACATCGGCCACAAGATTATTAAATCCCAAAATCGGTTAATTTTTTTCACAAAATACAACGAGAAGGGATTGCTCCGTAAAACGCGTTCATATACCGGGTGTAGAATGGATTTCGAGACAGGAATTTTACATGTAAAAAGATAAATCAGAGAATATTGAAAGAAGTACCTAAATCGATAATAATTTATTTTACGCTGGATTCAAGTGTTAAAATAAAAGATAAAAAGGATTTGTGAAGACAGATGTGACATGATAGATCGTTATTACGAAGAAAATGCCGAATATTTTATTGCTATAATATTTTTACGACTCATCACTTGCCTTTTCTTTCTATTCCTAATATACTGATTATCATAAAGTATCGTAACCGTCTCATCATTGCGATCGCACGTCTTTGTCTTCCTAACTTCCAACAATTAACTGATGTTTCGTTCCTTGGGCCGATATCGTAGGTCGTTGGTCATGCGGGGTTGCCAGATTGGAAAAACTAACTACGTCACAAACTTTTATTTTTGCGGGGGGTGGAACTAAGTCGAAATTTCAAAAAAATATTTTCAGTGTATTGCGACCTTTATACACCAACTGATTTCACTCCATTATACAATATATCGCCTACATCAATATGCAGTAGTTAAAAATCACTTGTATACTACCCCATTCATATTAAGATTATTTAGTCTGACTTTGGAACGTGTCTTATTGTTTAAAATTTTTTAACGTAACGCCTGCTTTTTAAGGAGCATATTCAGGAGTAACTCAGTATATCAAAGGTAATATCAGAGGTGAAACGATTTTATAACCGCGAAATCCTTCCAGTAGAGACCTTCGTTTTAATAAATGTTTAATCCTCCAAATATGAATTGAAATCATGTTATGAAATTTTGATCTAAATTATTGTCCCATTTAGATTGAAATTTGGTTAAGGTCGCCTCTATCGTTATCACATGGAAGAAAAGGTCACATTCAATGTAATACAGAGAGATCGAAAACTAAATTAGTCAAAGTTAGGCAAGCACGAAAAGCCGTTTGTGGTAGTTTAATAGAATTATTTATGAAATATCAAAAGGCTTTGATTTCATAGTTATAATTTTATAGATGCTTACGTTTCCTTGAGGAAACAATACATACATCTATCCTATTGTGCAATTTTGATCTAGATCAGATAAAAAAATTTAATTCAACGTCAGATTTTTTAGTGGAAGTGCAGCAATAAAAACTTGCAGTGAAGGTTGTTTATTACGTTATCGCTTCTAAGAACGGATCATACTTAATTGTATAAAATAAATAAGTCATACAATAAAATTTATTGCTTTGACGTGAAATGGAGGGCGGATTCAAGGAATTTTATTTTTCGGAAAATGACAATTTTAACGTTCCAGATCCGTCTCGCACGATTCCTACTTCGACACCCTCCAAACGTCCCAGAACAACTCCGAGGGCTCCCTCCTCGACCTGAGTGAGATCCAGCTCAACTTCGAACTGGAAGAATCTGAAATGCGCATCTTCTCCGAAGACGAAAGTCTAGTCAGCTCGCCGAGAATCCAAAAAGACGCCTATCGTCGAGTTCTTACCCGAGCCCGTCCCGAAGAGTTCAGCAGCGCCACGAACTCCGGGAACCCTTCGCCGAAGAAACAGGCAAGGGTTGTGCTGTCGCCGGAATCGATGTCCCGGAAACGCACCCGTCTTGAAGACCAGCTCTCGGATATCCAGTACATCGACTGTACGACTCCCGACAATATGGTCTGCACCATGGCGGTGGTACACAGCGCACCCCAGGACGAGGTCGTACCGGATTTGTACCAGCCGAAGAATAAGTCGCCGAGAAATTCGGATCATTTAGATAAGAGGCAGTCGTTGAATCTAGAGCGGGAGGTAGGGGGGAAGTCGGGGATCACCAAGTCGTTTACTGAGGTCGACATAGGGAGGAAGTTTATGGATGGTTCGAGTTTGGTGGCCACGCCCACACCACAAAGTCCTGGATATAGGCAGTTGGAGTCTAGCGTGACCACCACGCCTGATTATAGTCCCACGGATATTGTGTATCAGAATTTGAACAACGAGAAGAAGAATGGACACTATGAGAATATTCTGACCACGATTAGCATTACGTATAAGTCGCCCCCGAGAAGCATCGAGGCTAGTCCTGTGAAGACCAATGCGGATTCGGTCTACGAGAATGTTATAGTCAATGTGGAGACGGCTATGGTAAGGCCAACGTTATAATCGCCTTATTATTTATATTGTCGATATTTTAAACTATTTACATCAAAACTCTTTTATCATTATTATTACCTAACATGGGTAACACTACAAGATTTTGACCAAAAACGTAATAGATCGTTCCTCTAGTAAATTGTCGTTTGATTGACATACGTTTGAGGTAAAATTACTATACAAAATGGTACAGGCAATTCTTATTTTATACAAAATGAAAATGGTAATACATAGTCCTTTTTGTCGTTTATCCTTTAGTACATACTTCATTTCCTTCTCTTATCTGTACATAACGTTTTGTTTAAAATACAATGTATACGGAATTTCGCATTTAAAATGACATACATAAGTACTGTCAACCTGACATCCCTGTCAAATTTCTCCGTTCTTTCTACAACACCACCTTTGTCATCTTCCAGATCCCAACATCAACAGCCTCCCTGCCTAGTCAAGAAGCCACCCAACCACTCGACGAATTCCTCTCCGAAACCAACGGCAAAGACACGCGGCCCAAGAGCCTGAGCGCTCTGGACGACTCTAGCAACGACCTAACCCTCAAACCCAACCTGAGTTCGAGCGCCATCTGCGACACCAGCGAGCAAATCTCATTGGTCAGTTTCACCGACCAAAGTTCCAACCAATCGTCACGATCGAACGTCCAATACACGCCCAGCTTGAGTTCCGGCGTGTACCAAATGATGGAGAACTCGGAGAGGATAAGTCCGACGGATCTGAGTCTGAGCGAAGTAGTCCACAGTTCCACGGATAACTTCAGTCAGAGCTCGGCCAGTTTTCCGTTGAGTTATTCGAAGAATTCGAGTCCGAATGTTAGCCCGAGTCCGTATTTTGAGGATAGTGGTGAGATGAAGGATAATATTTTGGAAGCGGATGAGGATGAGGAGAAGAGTGAGGATCTCATTGAGTTCAGTCCGACCGAGACTGATGTTAGTCGGATTAGTTTGAATGATAAGAGGAAGTCGTCGGAAACCGAGACTATGGATGACGGGTCGATCTATCAACAGGTAGGGCTTTTTCTTTAAAAGTGATTGCTTAATAATCTGTACCGACCATCGGGTTTGCTAGAAATAAAAATTCTCTTTCAATAGGTGAAGTTCTTCAGAAGGTCGATACACGAAGTTAACGCTCTTTTGGACCTGGACGAAGACAGCAAAAAGAAAGAAGTCGACGAAGAGAATTACGACTCCCTCGAATCCGACTCCCACGTCTATGAAAACATCCAAGGTGAAGAAATGAAGACACCGGAAGAAAAGGTCGAACTTCCAAAACAAGACGAAGTCGACAGCAAGATCTGCGTCAAGGACCTAACTAGTCGGTTTGAAGACAAATCCCAAGAGACTGAGACGGTGAAGACTACTCGAATGAAGAAATTTTACGAAAAAGACAGTCTGCCACCTTGCTTGAGGGCGCGAAATCTCAAGAACCAGTTGAAGACGCGGTCGTTGGACGAAGAGGAGTTCCAGAAGGAGTTTGGGGGCCGCGTTGCTGGACAACGTAGAAACTCAATGGACGAAGGAATCAATTCCAAGACTAACTCGTTGCCGAAAACTTTGAATCCTCCGAAAGTCATACCGATGGACGAGGGAGGAAAACTGAATTCGATACATCTGGCCCATAGTACGGAGAATCTGAATCTGAGCCCGGAGGAGGACGCGAAGAAAAGGGAGAGGATAGAGAAGTACAAAGAAGAGAGGAGGAAGTTCCTTCATGACAAATATCGGTGAGGGTTTGAATCAACGCCGACGACAATAATTAAAAACAATGTTTCTTTTACTCAGATCGGAGTCCTTCAAGGAAGACAAAGACGTGCTGTTGTCCAAACTGAAACTCTTCAAGAACAAAGACGACCGCCCCAACGTCGAAGAAATAGAATGTCTACCGAGAAGTCGAAGAAAAAGCGTTCGCAGCGACGACGGCGCCGTCGACAGCTTGGAAGACGAAAAAGGTACCTGTAATAAAACGAAATCGGAGAGTCTGAAGTCGCGAGCGGCAGTGTTCGAACAAGCCAACCAAAGACTAAGCACTGATTATAATAAGAACAAGACGAATCGCGACGTACCAGTAAAGAAAGTACAAGAATGCAAGAGTAATTTCGAGAAGCCGGAAGACTTCGTGAGAGTGAAGAAAGATGAGGATGCGCAGAAGTACGAGAGACGAAGGCACACTTTTGAGAGTCGGGAAAGGGAGACGGACACGGAAAGATTGAAGAGGATAAGCCTGGAGAGCCGGAGTCCGAGGTAGTTTTTAAAGTTACTAATGATAATAATTAGGCTCACAATGGGAGTAGTCTTCTCCATTAAACTTATTGAATTAAAATATACAGTGTGAACAATTAACTTTCTATCTAGGAGGTTGTGTGTCAGGAACCATGTTTTTGATATTACATTCATACAAAGATCACTTGATCACATGGTATATTTTTTTCCTTAACCTTCATTGGATACGGGGTATAGGAACAGCTAGTGGTGTTGACCTTTGAATGTGAACTGATAATAGCATTTTATCTAAATGATGGATTTATTTAGATAGAACAGGACCATACTGAAGATTGTTTTATTTCAGGAAAGAAAAGTCATCCCCCTCGTACTGCATCAAGGACATGAAAGCAATTTTTGAATCAAAGTCTAAACAATAAACTTATTCGCGTAGGAGACGCCCCCGCTGACCAAATTATAGCACTTTTGTCAATCAAATTCTTCGTAAGGATATCAAAAGTGACATTTGTATATATTATTTTTTTAAAGCCTTTGTAAAGGACATTACACCATTAATTCAGAGTTGCATTTTGTTTGTTATAAATTTGTTTTCTCTTTGATAGATGCTAGAATGAGAGCGTTTGTATGGTGGAATTTATATTTATTTTTATATTGAATGGTTGCATTGCAAGTTTTATTTAGTTCTTGTTTTTTTGATATTAATAGAATGTGATAATCATTTTGATAGTTTTGTTGATACAGAGCTGATGTTCTCTTGGCCTAGGCGCATACATTTTTATATTCTCGCTCTTTATAGAAACAAATTGCCAAATCTCACTTTTTTTAAGGGATTTTGATGTTCACTAGTAGACTGAGAGTCCGATTTCATGTTGAGTTGCGACGGTATTAAACGGCGGTTGCTATGGAGACGTCTTATCTAATCTGTTTAGTTAAAACGTGTCCATAGCAACCGGCATTTAAAACCGGTGCAACTCTGCATGAAATCGGGTTGCGAGTTCTTTACCCAGAATTTATATTTGTAGCTAAATAAATATAACAGATCACTATATGAAATATTACAAAAATAGAGTTATAGACAATAATGAATTTTTACAGTATTGCACTTTACTCCAACTTAATTTATTACATTGTAACATCATGTACATAGTGTAACTATGCTTGACATGCGAATAATTCAAATTATGTTGAATAAATTATGTATTATTACTTTGTGTTTCTTTGTGCACAAGCTGTATCATAAATAGTCAGCGGCGACTCTTCCAAAGTTGTCACCAAGGCCTTCTTGGCAACCTAAACTAATCAGAAACTGACAGGTGTCTTTTTGCCCCTTTCTGGCTGCACAGTGGAGGGCTGTAAACCCATTTCTGTTGGTAGCATTGACGTCAAAATGCAATTCTTTGACTAGAAACGCAATCATGTCATTATAACCTTCACTACTGGCTAGATGCAGCAAACTGAAGTCCACATTATTTCTAGAGTTAACATTAGCACCATGTTCAATCAACAGTCTACACACGTCCAAGTGCCTCCCCAAGACTGACTCATGTAAGGGGGTGTTACCGCAATTGTCCTTAACATTAACGTCTAAACTATACTTGAGAAGGATTCTCACCACTTCCAGGCTTCCATGCAAAGCAGCAACATGCAACACACTTCTACCATTCTTAGTTCTCACACGGCAGTCACCCCCTCGGTCTACCAACAACTGGAAGACGTCAGCACACCCCTCACGTGCCGCTAAATGCACACACGTCCAGCCATCCTTGTTGTGATAATTAATCAAACCACCACCATCAATCAGCGTTTTAACAGTCCTGCAACACTTCTTGGTGCACGCCAACATCAACGGGGTCCAATCCGCACGCTTCAGAGCATTGATTTGGGCCCCATGTTGCAACAAGAGACTGACCACTTCGTGTTGTAAGAACTGAGCTGCCTCATGGAGGGCCGTTTTGTCGTCGTTGTTCTTGCAGTCCACACCTGATGGGCTGTAGGACAGCAAGTATTCCACAGTATCGATATGCCCCAAACGAGCAGCACAGTGAAGAATTGTGTCCCCGGTGTCGGGGTATTTGAGACAGCTCCAGTGGAAGTCTGGGTGGCTGTTTTTTAGGTGAATTATGGGGGCGATATCACCTGATTGGGCCCTTTTTAAGATTTTTGTGATTTCTGAGCGAGTGAGAGAAAATTCTGGCATCTTAACCCTGAAACTTTTGAGGTTATGTTCCCCTGGTGTATATATAGTTGCCTACGGTCTACGCACACCCAAGTTCTAAGGATCACTAGTAGGACAGGAGAAGGCACACACAAAAACTCCCCTTTCCAAAAACATTTTGGTAAACTTTGGACTTCCATTTATAAACAACCTAAACTAGACATGAATTTACAATGATGTAAATTGTAAGACTGCTCGGACAAAGAGAAGTTTGTTATACAAATAAGTACAAAAACAATATTTTGTACAATGTAGAATATAGTGTAGACTGAAAATGTTATTCAATTGAGGCTGTCCCGACACGTTTAAAGCCAACGAAGCTCTGACAAGTACGACAAGAACCACCGGATTCTTATAAAATATCATTGAGATTTTGAATCTTCGCTGTAGTCGTCGCTGCTGGACCGGATGTCGCCCTCCATCTGGCCGGCGTTCAACGAGTTCGCTACGATTTTTAAGATTAAATATGTCCAAAAACAGTGCAGCACTAGCAGAAGACAAAGGAGGCTGTTGAAGATATAGTAAGCCGGGAACATCGGGACGAGTTTGGGCGCCTCGATTGAAGTACTGCAACAAACGGGTTGATAAAAAGTGGTTCTTTCCACCGTTGGGTGACCTAGAGCTCTGAATTTCTTCTTTCTACATTTGTACAAATCAATGGTGAATTCAGTTCATTGTAAAGATGTAGGTATATTCTCCTGAAAGGAGAATTCTAGGATAATCGTAGAAAAAATGTTGTATGTAATACATTTAAAAAGTGACATTTGGCTCGGTATAACCATTTCTTTATTGCACTAGTGAAACAACAGTATAACAAAAAAAAAAAAAAAAAAAACAAAGACTTAGAACACGAATTCAAGTTTACAAAACGAGTGGAGTAGGTTGTCACGATTTATTGAAAAGTATTTATTTGTAAATATTTTTTAAACCGTTTTTAAATTATTTTTTTTTACTTTAGTCGATTTAGGGATTTTTGTGGCTATTGGTAATGTTCACTTATATGTGCTGTCACTGTTATTTTTGACACATTTTATAATTTAAACTGACATTAGTGACAAGATAATCAACGCTTCGCCAACCTAAAAATTTTCATGAAATGTTTCTGTACCTTAATGGCTAACTAGGGACATCGCAGATGATAACGTCGCGTTCGTTAATATGTCTATTAATGAATGAAAACAAAATTCAGTCAGTTGCCAGTAATTGAATAGAATTTATTATTTATTAAAAATCAAGTTTAACGTGCTAAATTTGACATTTCATAAAGAATTATCTTCAACTACGACAAGCATGACCAAAGTTAACTAATTTTGTTTTCGATCGGTCTTTTTATAATTAAATCATCAAGTGGGGGCTGCTTTTGCACTACAAAATTCTCCACCTACCTACAAAGAGAATTTGTTTTCCATGACTACCTTTGATGTGTATTGTTTGTTTCAATTCAACCTCCGTAAATACATTGGATGAAAAAAAAATTGTAGACAACGCGTTAAAAAGCAAAACAAACTAGAAACTTTGTTTAAAATTTAATGGTCTTCTTTTTAGGGGGAGAAACGCGATTACTCGCAAGAGAACCCCGTTTCTTTTTTGGGGGAGAACGCAAACTGCGAAAGAACCCCGTGGTTTGGTCAGGTCAGTCTCAACACCAGAGGGTGTTGGGCCAACTGGCAACGAGCACCCCTTTAGCACAAAGTTATCCAAAAAGTGACCACCTGACAAGGGCAGATGGTAACGATGCGCGCCATCTACCCGTGAAATGTGTTGACAAACAACTAACCCTTGGACTAACTCTAATTACCTATTTTTACATGTAATCATTATTTACATGCTTTTAAGTGTTTTTAAATAATTTTAGTTATTTGTATACCGGGTGCCGCAAATATTTGTTCTAGAAAACTATATTATAAGGCGGTAAGAAATATTGACCATACGAAAAAATAGTATAGTTGTCTACATAATTTTATCCCTTTCTCACAATGAAAAAAATTCAAAGCCACAGATCAGCCCCCAAGAACACGTCCCCAACACTTACTTCTTGATGATCCAGAAGGGATAGACTCCCAATCTTGTGATGATCCACAGAACGGTGAAAATGCCGAAAATCGTGTCGCACACCTTCTGATAACCCGAGTATTTGGCCATCTTCGCCGCTTCGAGGAAGATGTCGGCACTGTCGTGGACGACCAGTACGAGACTACCAATACGGAACACGTTGACCACCCAGGAAAGACACATTAGGATGATGGTGGCGATGTGATGGATGAACATTTGCCAGAAGTCCTTGCGTTTCACATCAAAGAACTGACTGACGCAAAGAGACCAGTAGAAAGACATGGAGATCATGTAGTACCACCAGATGTCGTTCGTGACCGATTGGTGTGGGAAGCCATTCCTGGAAAAAAGAAAAATTATATCAAGTAGATGTTTCTAAATTGTTAAACATTAGGGAAAGTAATGAAAAAGAATACGAGAGAAAATGATACAAAATTACGAACACAACAAAAAATTTCTTAATATAAAAGATTATTATTAATATAATGTGGCCGAAAAATTAATACAAAATAAAAAAGGAAATATAATGATAGAACAAGAGAAAATAATACACAGATGTTAGTTATATAATGACAAGTCAATCAATCATTTCGTTTCTTATTTTTCAAATTAAAGAAAAATAATCTAAATAGAGATTTTAGACTTATCGTACAACGGTGGTTACCCCAATTTAAAGGGGATGCCTGTTCCAAGGTCAACAAAGACTCATATTTAATATCAAAGCTTGTAATTAATTATTTGTACTTAGTAATGTCAATAAAATTGACAATAAACGGTTTTTCAAAATTCCATTTCCAAGGAAAACGAGGTGTAGGGGTCAATCTCTGGACCCACTGAACCGATTGCAATGAAATTTTGCACACTTTCTTATTTTACCACGTGGGCGCCCACTAAGAAAATGATTAAAGTTTTAAATAAAATAATAAAATAAAATCACCGTGCGAAGCCGGGACGGTTCATCTAGTACAGTACTGCCCTGTTGGGCTAAAACGCAGGAACTTCACTTTTCGTCGATTTTGCGAAAACTACAAAATTATACTCAATGAATAACAAAAATGAGGATGGGATTATTTAAAGACATATAAAATATAGTAAAAATTTGTAATATGTACCTCGAAAATTTCTATAATTTTTTAAAGTTTTTATTAACTTTTCACAGAAAGTGCTCTAAATCATAATAATTTTTGTTGGAGTTACTGCGTTTTAGTCTAACGCGACAGAGTAAATAAAAAATCAAATCAAATATGGCACTAAGGTTAAGCTGTCACTATTGACACTGACGTCACAAGACTGTAACTTCAAAGCTTAAAAAATAGCAAGGTCACTATTAATGTAATCTTAAAAGAAATAAGTAGATTTGCACCCCATCCGTTGACACATCCGTGAACTAATTTTTTAGGTTATGTTACATTGATAAATTGATAATAAATTAAACAAGGTATTTCGAATAATGGGTTTATTTATATTTGCTTTTAAATATACCATTAAAACACTAATGCTGTAACATTTTTAATGTTTGCAATGATTACTTTGTGTCGTTTTAATAGTTGGCTTTAAAATGCCATTGAAATACCAAGACAATTTTATGGTGGTTTTAATGAGAATTATTTCGCTACCAGAATTCACCTTAAATACAGAATTGGAAAAAGCTTATCGTCCGCGTTGATTTTGAGAGTTGAAATCTTTTGTCTTTAGTTAGAATTTCGGCCATTTTGTTTTTTACCAATGCAACGATAAACTTTTCATTTTTGTAACGTTCTCAGTTTTTGTACTCTTTTTGCTATTCTTAGCATGACCTTTCATTTTATGTAATTTTTTTATATTATCCATATTTTGACCATTTTTTGTTTTCAATATCAGTCAATATTTTTGCCAATACATACTCTATATAGATTTTGGTGGCCTATTGTTAATTTCCAATGGAGTCAGGTGGAGAATTTTGACGTTCAAAACCTACTCTATGTAAGCATAATTTATTGGCCTTTCTAATTTATCTTATTTTTTAGGTAAAACTGTGGTCGTTTCTGTCATCAATTGTTGTCGCTTCCCTATGGTTATGACCCAGGAGACATTGTTGTTGATTTATAGCACCGAGGATCCACTATAATGATTTACTGGTTGCATACCCAATGGGCCAATAAAATCCATGAAACCAACTCTGTATATTTTTGTGGCTTCATTAGAAATTTTGTGTGCAATTAAAAATCAATAAAAATGAGTGCTCCACATTATCGCCCCCTTTACGCAAAACCAACTGTAATTACACAAGATAAACCAATAGGCTATTAACATGTGTTCCAGTAAACATAATTCAAGCATTAGGTGCAGACAGCACAGTCTGATAAGAAATTTGCTTTCTTGCATAACAAATTAACCCATTTCTTAAACAAACAACAGTGATGGATAATAGTATTGTTAACCAGCTTAATACTAATTATGGTCTTGAAATATCAATTCAAAGGTTAAAAATAGTGCCGATTATCCGTGCATCAATTATCCGTGCCGGTTCTTCTCTATTTTTTTTTCATTATGTACATATATTGACATTATTTTGCAAATTCGGGGTTACATAAGAAAAATTAAAACAACAACTGCAGCAAAGGAGGAAACAGACTACAGATTACATTGTTAGTTTTCCCATTTTTATGTTATTGAAACGTTAATTTTTTTGTTTTCTTTTTTCTATGTATTATTATGTACACATATTTACATTTTTCCACCTTATTTTTATATGTATGTTTGTATATATGTATTATTTACCTCTTGTACCTATTAAAAAGTTTAATTCGCATTATCCGTGTTTTTCAATTATCCGTGGTCACGCTCGCCCCAGTTACCACGGATAATCGGCGCTGTACTGTAATTAAATACTTATAAAACTAGAAACAAAAGGTGTTATCTCTAAACTGTAATCTTAAGTTACTCTAAAGATGACGTAACACCACATTTTTTAATCCACCTGTCCTTATCAAAAAACATTAAATATCAGAAAGGAACTCAAATTCCGTAATTGATAAAAAATGAATCACTTTGATCAGTGCATTGTCAAACATGTTGCAACGCGCAAAGTCCTTCATCGGCCGCCCCAAGCCACCCCCAGACCACTATGAATTGAGCGACTGCTCCCACCTGCGTCGCCCCGACAACGCCCCTAACAGCGCTACGACTAAACCACCAGTGGAGAAAAAGCTTAAGAGAAGTCTGTCTTTCCGCATTCTTCGCAAAAAAGGCGGTTCTACCTGACCAGGGAATCTCACTATTACCATGGTTGTGTAAATTGGGGGCACAATAAAATTTGTTTTCACAAACTGATTGTGTATCCTTGGCATAGATTGAGATGTTGACTCACCAACATTCATTGATGTCCCACAGCCATGGCTTGTTCCAGAGCACGACGAGGCCGTAAATGAAACTCAGGGTGTAGTAGAGACATCGCCAGGAGTTCTCGCAGAATTTCGTGAGAGTCGAAGGTTTGTTCTGACCTTTGCGCAGCCTCAACCAGCGCTCCACCTGCCGCTCAGACAAGTCCACTTGTTTGGCCAGGCCTTGGATCTGGAATGGGAATTACAAAATTGTAGATATAACCAAACAACTGAAACCACAGCCATCTAAGACATTATTATCATTTCCAAATATTATGATAAGCTCTACATCTAAGTACCTGTTTATGTTTCCACCTCTTGGACGTGATGTATGCCTTCTCCAACACAGTGTTGAAGGGTGCTTTCTTTGGTTTGGTGTTCTTAATACCTATGGAAATCCCCACGGGGGCGAACCAATACCTGAAAGCAATCACCCCATGAAATTCGGTCAACGGTAAACATAACCTCAATTTACTTCTCCAGGACGTAGCGCATCAGGAGGACCACCAGGGCCATGGGCAGGGGGTAGAAAAGGTGTCTGTAATCCGCATGTTGTATTTCCGTACTCGCATCCGGAGCTATGTCCTTCCATGTGGTATTCGGGGGCAACCAAATATATTCGCTCCAAAAGGTATCCATAACCGTTCGGTACAACCCAGCCATGTTTCTCGACTCGGAATCACACACAATCCGCTAAACACTAAAAGAACATGTTCTTAACTTAACCTACGCACCGGCGGTGATCAAATTCGGAATTTAAACGGAAAACAGACAACACCCTCTAATTACTCATGTCATTTTGATTGCGTACTGTAATTACAGCCTGTCGGAATTTTATCAAATATTTGAATAAAAATACAGAGTTGAGTCATAAATTTCGAAAGACAAGTATTTTAAGTGGTTAGGATAAGATTTATGCGAAATTACTCCCGGACGATGTACGGAACGCCAACAGGAATCAACGTTGACCGCAGGACGTAATCGCTAGGTTAGAGCAAAGCCGGAAAATCGATCTAATACCTTTGTTGGGTCATTAACTTTCGGGTTGCTGGGTTGTCTGCTTAGGGGGTGAAGACGCTCCTGGACACGCAAAGTTTGCCCAAATCCATACAGAAATGTTGAGAAGGATGCACCCGCTGAAGAGATGGATGTAGACAACCAACTATACATAATAAACTGAAATAAAATTGAGCAGTCCACAAGAAGAATAGTACTAGTGTAGTAATGTATGATTATGACATGGACACATCAAACAGCAAATATAAAACATTCTTCCAATCACTTGGCACTTCTTTTTCTCTCTTAGCAGTGACTATCTAACTATCTTCCTAGTTGTGTACTTCTTCTTTCTTCTCATTTGTCTTTTAGAAGATTTGTCTTATTGATGGTTGTGTTCAAAGTTTTTTTTCAGTTTATTCCTGAATGTTTTGTTTTTGATCTTGTGCTATATTTTTCACTTCTTCTTGTCGTTTTATATCCTTTTCACTTATAATTCTAACATTACATATCCCTATCCTTACATTCTCTTTCCCTTACACTTCTCATTTATCATACATTGCTTTCTTTGTGGTACCAGTTTACTCATATTTTCGGAAAATTGTTTCTTAGTTAATTTTTACTTTTATTACTTGATTTCCTAAAGTTTTCCCTTTCTTTCTCATCCTCTTGGTCAATTTTTGGTTGTACAGTTGCGGACAGAAAATCTTGGATGTCATTTAAAAATTCATAAAGTTGTCTGTGCTTTATTGTCACTTTGACGTTTGAAGATTTGTTAACCACTACTTATCATTAAATAGTATATTGTGCAACTAGTGCGGAAAGTTGTCGACAACTTGCCGCACGAGTTGGTATAAAAATTTTCAATACTTCTTTTAGCTTGTGGTCATCTTTCATATCTACCGTACAATAAAAGGACTCTAATGTGCAAAGGTTGAATAATTGAAGAAGAAGAAGACGCTTCGCGAGTTATATTGTATTTGGAGAAAAAATCAAAAAAGAAATCTTAAGCTGCAGTTTCACGGCGCGTGGTTCGCCGGGTATAGTTCCATGGCCCGTGGTTCGCTCCGATTCATCGCAGATCAAAGAAGGCGAGCAGGCAACACACTAGGTTGTGGAGACATACTGTGTTCGTGTCTCTCCTTTACAACGCATCGAATGTATCAAGTATCCTAACTTCCACCTGTCATCCAGACAATTCAAATGACGTAGATGGTCGAATTTTTCAAAACGTTATGGTCGGAAGTCCAATGGGTCTTCTCACCGACCAAGTACGGCATCGTTCGCCCGGAATATTCTTTGAAGACTCTTCTTTACCCCCTACCGATCGCCTTTGGTCTCCTCTCCTTACGTTACGTATTAAATAGGTTTGTTCGTGACAACTATGCGAATTGAATCAAACTCATCTTATCAGGTGTTGTTTCGCTCCATTTGGAGTCTACCTAGGACTGAAACCCACTAGATCTAGACCAGCAATCCCAAATCCACTTCTCGAAGTCGCTTATCCAAACTGGAACAGGATGTCCCGTTCTCAAGTGAGACCCATTTCGAGTATGTACTTCGTTTTACTCCAATCGTAGATTTTAGGTATAGCCAAACAAGTCGATATGAGTGAAAGACAAGTTGAGAGGTGGATGCGACAAAGGAGGAAGCAGGAGCGCCCGTCGGAACTGGTAAAATTTTGTGCGTCCTGTTGGAAATGTTTCTATTATTGTTGCTTGTTTGCCTATGGGTTGGTGACACTGCTGGATAAACCCTGGTTGTGGGACATCAGTCAGTGTTGGTAACTGCAACTTTCCTTTCATTTCTAATTTATTACCTAGTTCCGCCCCAGGAGCGACTTTGAACACCAGGTTGTCACCAGTGACATCTGGTGGTACTACATGTTCTCGCTTGGCTTCTACTGGTCTCTACTCTTCGGCCAGTTCTTTCTCGACGCCAAACGCAAAGACTTCTGGGAAATGTTCGTCCACCACATAGCCGCTATCCTCCTCATGTCCTTTTCCTGGCTTACCGGAGCCTACAGGATCGGTACTGTCGTCCTGGTACTCCACGACTGTGGCGACATCTTCCTCGAAGCAGCCAAGATGGCGAAGTATGCAGACTATCAGTTGACCTGCACTGTAGTCTTCAGTCTTTTTGCCGTCGTATGGATTGTGACTAGATTGGGGATCTACCCGCTATGGATCGTCAAACAGTTGGCAATATTTCTGCAGCTATTTTAGAAGTTTTGATTTGTGAATGTTTGCAGCACCGTTTTCGATGTCCCAAAACTTGTTCCGAATTTTGCAGCGTATTATATCTTTAATGGATTGCTGCTCACGCTGTTGGTGTTGCACTGTTATTGGTCTTACTTGATTATGAAAATTATGGTTGCTATGGTGTGGGCAGGAGAAGTAGAAAGAGATATTAGGTCTAGCAGCGAGGATGATGAATGAGGCCGTACTTATGTGTTACCGTTATTAAAGCGTTTAACAATGTCTGAAGTATATTCTTTACTGTTTAGTGGTGCAATTTTTGGGAGACTTAGAAAATCGGAATGTCTTTGTAGTCTTTATGAGCGAGATTTGTCTTGGTCTGTAGGCTTACATGCAGTATCAAGACCAAGACCAATCTCTTACACGCAAGAACCAGTTCAGTCATTAAAATAAATATTTCTAAATAAAAATATATTACAGTATAAAAATATAATTTCAAGGAGATTGGTCAAATTTGTAAACTAATAATAGTTAAAGAGGTAAAGGTCGGATTCTTCATTCCCATTTCGGGGCAGGCCGTTGTAGGCTTAGGCGCCTTTTCGCCATAGTTTTATTGAAATTAAATCACATGGAAATTCAGTTCTCTACCTAATACTCTTGCTGCAAAAATTGTATCTAGCCAGAGAGGCAAAAGTACAGAGAGACCGAAAACAAAATTGAATTCAGTCATAGGTCGCCGTGCATGAAGAGTCCCTTGTCATTTCATTAATAAATCTAATAAACTATGACAAGCGACCTTTTTTTGCATGGCCAATGGTGACTATTTTTTTTTTCGATCGCTTTGCTTCAAGTCTAACTAAACTTCAAATATTCCAAATCAAAAAAGGATGTCTAAAGTTTTCTGTCCGAGATCGTATGTAACAAAAAAAAAGATAATTAAACTAAAGAGAGAAGATTCAAAAACAATATATACACAGTTCAAAAGGATAAATAAAGAAATATGGTAACGACTGGTTTGAATTAATTTTTTGTGTACTAATTTTATTATTGCTGAATTTCATGTCTCCCGCCTGTGTGCACTGATTGGATAAACGTCGCCCATTCGAAACTCCCGCCTCTGCGCTGTCACCGCTCTTGTCACCTGTCACTCATCCAACCATCGCGTTTTACACTCCGAACTGTGCAATAACCTCCACTCGGCCCCTCGCGAGATCAAAATGGGCCCCCCTTCAACTCCCAGCGGCCCCCGATGAGCCCCAACTTCACCTTCGGGCCCCAAACCGCTCCGCCAATCCAGAGCGCCCAAACCGGAAGTACGTCAAAAACAAATACGCATCTGCATTGACCGGCCATTTTATTTTCGGCGGTGACAAGTGCGTGCATCGAGCGTATTTACAAATACGCTTATTTTTAAGGTGTGATTGTGTGAGGGTGCGTGAGAGAGAATGTCGGTGGAATATCTGCAAGTGGCCGAAGATGAGGGCGAGGAACCCATCGAGCTGCCCACGGAGGACGACGGGACTCTGCTTCTTAGCACCCTCTCGGCTCAGTTCCCGGGCTCCTCGGGACTCAAATACAGAAATCCGGAGACGAAGGCGATGCGAGGGGTGCGACTGAGCGAGGGGCGGCTGCATCCGCCGCCGGAGATCGGATGGGGCTCGCAGATTTTTTACTGTGTTTTTCCCAAAGGTTGGTTTGTTAGGGGCTGTTATACGAGGGGTAGTCACTGCTAATCAGGGGGTAAAAAGTCATTTCCTCTTATTAATTGAGGGAATGAAGAAGTCTGGTATTGCTATAACTTTGACATGAGTACATCACAGCAAGTCTTGACTTATTTTTGTCATCGACTCAGCTGTCAAAATAGTTTATCATGATTATGTCTGCCAATCCCAGATTAATTAATTTGAAGTGTTCTATTTACTGTTTTGGATATAAACCATAAATCAAAATCATTATCTTGATTACATTATTAGATTATTAGATATACAAGGTGTTACAAAATGATTTTCATCTAGTCGCCTGTGCATTTTCCATATAAAATAAAAAATGCCGCTTTATGAAAATAGTGATACTTTTGATGAGAAACAATACGACGAAGAATCCTCTGTAGCCGTGTTTTCCGGGCCTGAGTCCCGTATCTTCCTTGAATTAATTTAATTAAATGACGTTTATCATATTATTTGACAACCAATGCATTATTGACAGAATTAGCAAATGCAAAAAGAATAGAGCGGCATAGAAAAATTTATATCTAAAAAATTCCATAGTTAACTAGATGAAAATCATTTTGTAACACCCCTTATATTTCAAAATATTTTGACAATACAACCCAAATTGTAAAATTAATCTTCTCCTAGAACTTCTAACTGTTGAATAAGTAAGTATAACATTCAAACCAATTCATTTATTTATTTCCAAATGTTTCAAATTACCACTGATGTTGACGTCGTCAATTTTAGAATATTTACCGTGGTATGGTTGGCACAGCGGCAGGCCACTGAAATGTCACTTTTCTTTTAAATTTCACAAATATAAATTCACGTGGAAGCCGTGCTAAAAATATAAACGGCATTTGCAAGTCTTCATTTTCATTGTGAACATTTCTTGGACTGTTTACTCAAAATATAGGTAAGCCCAAACTGTATTATTGGTTTTAAATAGTGTTAAAGCGAAATGGATCTATTTTTGCAAGAATTAGGTGACACGTGTTAACTTAAAAAATATCAATTTTTCCAGTTTTGTTGCATGAATAATTTTTGGTTAGTGTAGGAATGTTTGTTGTTTTGCTTCATTAGATATGACAATGCTCAGATATTTTATTGTCAACACAGGGTCGCGGCATGCATAATTTGCAGGCCTTTTTATGTCCGTTTTGAATGAATCACAGGCCTGTATGTTAAAAAATTGATAAAGTTGGCCAGGCACAAAAAAACTGCTTGTATTTATTTAAAGTAAATGCATATTTATGAAATGTCAAATTTAATATGTACAGCTTTCGTCTCATAAATCTCGTACAACCTCATTTTGACATCACGACAAATTTTATTGAGATGACTTTTGTAATAATCAAAAGCATTAATATTATAACTGGTGTTTTTTAAAATTCGGCGTCGAAGTTGGCCATGAATGTGCCATCGAACTGACAATCATTAATTTGACATCTGAATCTATATCTAACCTCGCTATTAATTTAATTAAGCGACTGTTCAACACGCTCATACTCCTACCTTTGCAGTGGAACCTCTTGGATAAAATTAGGTTTTTCTGAACTCACATCCGCATGTCTTGTGAATTCACATAACCGTCTAAATGATACCAGGCAAGAAATTGTGTCCTGTTCACATATTATACTCATAGTCAGCGCCAACTATGACACCAAATTTAAAAAAACACCCGTTAGTATATTAATTAAATTAATATTATATTATAATTTATTTTGTACGAGATTTATGTGGCCATAACTGTACATACTGTGATTTGGATATTTATTAAATATGTACATAATTCTATTCATGTAGGATAAGCGATTTTAGGCGCATGGCCGATTTTGAGTTTTTTTTTTTTTTGATCTGGGGTACTTAATGGAATATATACAATAACAGAAAGAACATAGAAGAAAGGAAGTACATGATAAATAAAGTACCGATTTCAATTAAAACGATACCAAAATTAAGTAATCAAAGAAATCTTTCTATCCCCACAATCAATAAAAAATAATCATCGGGTAAGTTGAAGTTGAAAGAGAAGTGAGACTAACGCGAAAAGTAAACGAAGTAAAAAAATCTTGGAAGTAAAAGTATGCTTTGTAGAACTAGATAAATAAAAGGAAACTTGAATAACTACGAAATCGATGATCTAACGAAGACTTAAAAAGAAATACAGGTCAAATTACGGGTCAATTTAAGAAAGGAAAATAAAAAGAAACACGAAAATAGAATACCAATTAATTAACAATAATGGAAATAGAACAAGAAAGTCAAGTGGAAAAGGTAAAATACAAGATGCAAAAAAAAAACAATAAAAACTGTAGACCCTTGCTAAGGAGAGCCACACGTTCAGTTTCAACTGACAGTTTGAACTGTTGTGTTGAAACTGTACAATGTGAAGCACACATACGTACAGTTCAATCCTTCAGTTTTTACAATAGATTCGAGGGAGAAGGACGATTTGGCCGCTCTCGGTTTACTTTATGTAATTTTACAAAAAAAGTAAAAACCGAAAAAGCTTAAGCAGTGGTGCAAGATTGACACAAATTGAATTGAGAAACCCGCAACGATCAGTTGAAACTGAATTTGTGTGGCTGCCCTAACAAAGAGAACATAGCTAGGTAAAATGAGGGAAAAAATCGCAATCTCAATAAAAAGTAAATATAATTAGCTTTTTTAAAAAAAGAAACCGTCTTCAAAAACCGAAAAATAACTGAGTACATGTATTATAACTGATCTGTTTGAAGTCGGTGCCAAGCCAAAGAGGTGAAACGCGCGCGCAGTGAAACTTGCCATGTGGCGGAAGCGGACACCCTATCTATCTACTACCTATTTACTTGGCTTGGCACCGACTTCAGACAGATCATGTAATAATCCATGTACTCAGTAATTTTTCGGTTTTTGAAGTCGGTTTCTTTTTTTTGTAAAAGCTAATTATTTCACAATTTTAAGTGATCGGTAGGGGAGGCGGAAATATTATCGAATTACAAGATATCGAATACAAAATATTGAACACAATTTGTATCGAAAATACAAATTATCGAAAGGACAAAATGTCGCAGGTAAAAATTTCACAAATTTGTTTTTCCGTGGATCATTGAATAATTGGTGCCTTGCGCTTTGCGCTCGACCCCTTAAAGAAGCATACTCCAAGAAGGTCACATTTCCCTGTATGTGAAACTCGAAATGTGTACAAGGCAGATTGAGTGAAAATCTGTTTCTTCGTGGATCATTGGTGCCTCGCGATTCGCGCTCGACCCCTTAAAGAAGCATACTCCAAGATCATATTTCTTTGTACGTGAAACTCTAAATGTGGACAGGGCAGATTAAGTGAAAATTTGTTGTTCCGTGAATCATTGAAATTGGTGCTTCGCGCTCGACCTCTTTAAGAAACAAACTCCAAGAAGGTCATATTTCCCTGTACGTGAAACTCGAAATGTGGACAGGGCAGATTGAGTGAAAATTTGTTTTTTCGTGGATAATTGAAATTGTGTATTTCGATATTTTATATTGTTCAATATTTTGTAGTTTTGATGATTTGTTTTTCGATATTTTGTACTTTCGAAATTTTGTATTTTAGATATTTTGTACTTTCGATATTTTGCATTTTCGACAAATTGTGTTGGATATTTTGTATTCGATAATATTTCCGCCTGCCTCGGTGCACAATTGACGGAAGAATTCGGTGAACAAACATAAAAGGAAAGACTTGAGGATTTCCTTTAATTTCCATGGGATCCCCTCATCAGATCCGGACTTGGTGGCAATTGGACCATCTCAGGAGTATACCCTTTCAAATAAAAAAAGAATTTTCAAAATCGGTCCACAATTGGCGAAGAAATCGGTGAACATACATAAAAGAAGTCGGTAATGAAGGAAAAATTTGAGGATTTTCCTCGATTTCCATGGGATCCTCTCATCAGATCCGGACTTGGTGGCATTTGGACCATCTCTGGAGTATACCTTTTCAAATAAAAAAAAATTCAAAATCGGTCCACAATTGACGAAGAAATCGGTGAACATAACGATTAATAGTGATCAACATAATTAGTGATCGTAGGAGCCTCTGACTCCAAAATTTTGAGTCGATTCTTGATCGATACAATTGTGTAAAAAGTCATCGAGTAATGTGAATTGACGATTAATGTGAACAGTAAAGTAAAAGAACCGATATACGTTTAGCCAACTGCGATCACGAATTTTGTTGCTCACTCGTTACATACAGCCGAACATAGAACCTTTTTTTTTTTAAGTCGATAATAAAAGCAAATTGTAATAAAAACTGGGAAATGAAATATAATACTACGAATGGAAAGGCCTAACGTAAAGATTTCAAAAACCGTGTTTATTTTTCCTGAATGTAAAAAGTCGCTACTTTATTTTTTTGTTTTCGGGTTTTCAGCTCTCCAATTTTTTGCATTTCAGCTTCTTGGATTTTAATTTTTCAAGCTCAGGTTATCTCAGGTCTTCATACGCAGATTTTGCCAGTTTTCCAGGTTCACAGTTGCTCTCTCTTTCCATTTTCAGGGTTTCAATTTCTTTTCAGATTTTCAGATTCGCATGTTTTCAGGTTCTCGGTTTGTCAAATTTAAAACTTTTTTTGTCTGATTTTTAATTTCAGTTTTTCAGATTCTCGGTTTTACATGTATTCACAGTAAAATTTTGTTTCTCAGGTTTCTAGATAGTTTTGGCTTAGGTTCTCAGGACTTACTCAGATTTTCAAGTTTTGAGTTCTTAGACTTTTAGATTTTCAATTATTCCGAAATTTGGGTGGTTTCGCAGGTTCCAAGCTCTTAGGTCGCAGGTTTCATTTTATTGGATTTCCAAGCTTTAAATTTCTTTGATTTTTGGTTCTCAAGTTTTTAGACCATTTTTCAGCTTTTCCCTATCTCAGGTTTTTAGATTGATTGCCAGTTCAAGTTTTTAGGCTTCCAAATTTTTATTATTCGGAGATTTTTAAATTTTCACGTTGCAGTAGGCTTTGTTTTTTAGGTTTTCAGGTTCTGTTGTTTGGGTGTCTTCTTGAGTTCTCGGGTTCTTAGGGTTTCAGAGCTTTTAACTTCTCCGTCTTTCAGTTTTTCAACTTCTCAAGTTTTCGGTTTTTTGGATTCTCAAATTCACAGGTTCTCACGTTGTTACATCCTTTCTTTTATGTTTTCACATTTTGTTTTTTTTTCAGGTTCTTAGTTTTTCAGGAATTTCATTTAGTACGTTTATGTGCCCCGAAATGCAGATTCTGTAATTCCTAGGCTAGTTTACAAGGGTGAACTACAGAATAAAGCCAGCCAATCTAGAAATTCTTAATAGCTTCGAAAGTATGTTAAAATTGCTATTACATGAAGTGATTTAGAAATACCTTTCATTAAACCTTTCACTTCAAAGGATATCTATTGGATTATGATCTTTCCCATATCTGTGTTCTGTTAAATAAATTACTGGCTATCTTTTGAATTAATGCAAATTGATCAGTCATTGTTCTAACATTAGAAATTAGACCAAAAGTTGATATTTTAAGAGGTCTTACAGCTATTTAGTACTGACTTACCCTCTCATTCGTGTAAGATCAGCGGAAATTAAGGGGCGTAGATTACCTTCACAAACATAAGTACATTCTGTCTTTTCTTAATTCATGTGCAGTGGATTAAATTTAGTCAGTGTGAACTAAGTAAAGACACTGTTTTTGTTTATCTAGGCAATTTACGACCCTACATTCCACACTTTTGATATTTATTTAACGAATGTGTACTTATTTTTAGAAAATAAAAGGAAGTCGGATGATAACTTAGAAAATTCGACTGCAAAAACAAAACGGATGGAAACCAAGCTGAGGTGTACAGATTTAATAGTCTTAGGCTTGCCATGGAAAACGACAGAGCAGAATCTCCGAGAGTATTTTGAGACATTTGGCGAAGTGTTAATGGCTCAGGTATTCTTTAAACATTTTTTGCTTTCTAAATCTACTTTATCGGTGCGTTTCAGGTCAAAAAGGACCCCAAAACGGGGCAATCCAAGGGCTTTGGATTCATCAGGTTTGCATCGTATGAGTCACAGATGCGAGTGTTGGCACAGAGGCATATGATTGATGGAAGGTGGTGTGATGTGAAAGTGCCCAATTCTAAAGTAAGATACTGGGTTTTTAATCTAGCAGAGAAATAAACTTACATAAAATTTACAAGTTGGGGCTTATTTCTCTGTTCGATTTGTTCCAATCACTCCACATGCAATACACCATTTTTAATATTCGGCATTGTTTTCCAGGAAGGTCTGATCCAACAAGTGCCGTGCAAAGTCTTCATCGGCCGCTGCACCGAAGAACTGACAGCCGACGACCTTCGCGAGTATTTCGGCAAATACGGCGAGGTCACCGACGTCTTCATCCCCAAGCCGTTCAGGGCGTTCAGTTTCGTTACTTTCCTGGATCCGGAAGTAGCGCAGAGCCTATGTGGGGAGGACCACATCATCAAGGGCGTTTCGGTGCACGTCTCTAACGCCGCTCCCAAATCGGAAACCAGGGGTGGAGGTTATGGGGGTGGCGGCCCGCGGGGCGGCAACCACGGGAACAACAGGAGCGGTCCCGGGCCGGACGGGCCCGGGATGTACCAGCAGAGGTACAATCCTGGCCCCAATCAGGGCAGCTGGAATAATCAGGGGCCCAGAGGCAATATTGACATGCCCAATCTGCAGGCGTTGGGTGAGTGGTGGGGGTGGTTGATGTTGAGTGGTGGGGTCTTTACGGGTGCGACCACTTCGATAGAACAAAATGTTTAGATTAATGTAAATGGTTTGAAATCAGAAACTTAGTTTTCTTCTTTCGGATTGCGGGCACACGCTAAAAGACCGATTTCAATGACCGAATGAACGGGCACATGGTAACTTTTTATACAGTCGAATCTTAATATTGATCAACTATTTTTGACTTATTTTTGACTAGCGTGGTTCCACTGTATAAAAACGAAATTAACTCGTACTTATTTTTTACTTTGATTTCGTTGCTTTAGTGAAGCTGTTAACACCTGCCTCCTTTGTGAACTCCTCTCCCAAACTCCCACTGACCAAGATCTAACTTTCCACGGAGGTAATAACTTTAATTTCGTTAAAATTTCGCTTGGCTATTAGCGCTGTTTCGTCCAGTGATCGTAGGTTGAGATATGGTTGTTTGTTTGTATGATTTTTGTTGAATAAAAAATCCTAGATGTTTGCATGTAGCTACCGAAAAAGACTGATGAATGTGATGCCGTCCTATAGGTATAACCGGTCAAGGGCAGCAGGGTAGTAACCAGCAAAGCTGCAACCCACTCGGTTTGGGTTTGAATTTGAGCGCTTTACCAATGAATCCCGCTCTGGTCGCTGCCGCATTGAACCAAGCCGGCTGGGGGCTTATCGGTAATTTGCAGAATCAACCCGAACCTAATTTCAATCAGGGCTTCAACAACGGCCCCAACAATAACAGCGGTAAGGGTTCAGTACACTGTTGCTTAGACGGGTTTGTTGTGAGTAGAGTGCAGTTAAGGATTACGGAACTAGGGGGCGTGTTTTAACATTTGGCGGGGACGTCATTATTTGGTACAGAGAGATTGAAAACTAAATCAGAGGTGGCCATGCGCGAAAAGCCGCTAGTCGTAAAGCCTTTATGAATAAAATGATAAAATAATATCTCAAACAAAATATTGCTGTGTTTCTTCTGATCTTCGAATGCCGCAGCTTTTTTTCTACCTCCCGCACTTTTGTTTTGACACAATTGGTTTTCTCATTCTGTGACACTTTAAAATTATCTTTACAGTGCACTCAGAAACCTAGTTTAAAGAAGAAAGTGAGAATTTTCATTTTGTAAATATAATTTACGAGCTGATCAGTGTTATTTAATGTGCCCTCAATAGGGAAAGGCCTGGCAACAGTTGATAAAACTACAAAACAAAGAAAATCAAACCAGTTGCTTGACTAATTAGGTATCTATGACGTCACCTCAATAGGGTAAACCCGAGGAAATACACAAAGCCTAAATAGCTCTGTCATTCTCTATTTGCACTACTCGCTCACCGTTTTCTCTCATGTCCCCTGTTGACGTTTCGTGTTGCAGGCAACACGCCGAACGGCAGTAACCAGGGCGGTAGCAGCAATCCGGGATTCCTGAATTGGATGAATCAAGGTGGCGGTCAGAATCAAGACGGCGGCCAATGGCCGCGACCGCCCCCTCAACAGGCTCAGGAGAAGGGATTTCTCAAGTACGACTAAATCAAATATATTTTAAACTTTCACCCAATCCAGTAACATTTCTCTCCTCCATTATTATTTTGGTCGTCTTCTCTCTCGAAATCGCCCACTAGTGTGTGTCTCAAAGTAAAATAATAAGCATATAAGTACACAGGAATTCAGAGCAAACGTTTCGGAAAGCGCAGGCTGTGTGAATGCGTTTGAAATTTCGTTACATTACGTTGATGATTGTTAACTGGAGAACTAGTCAATTTCGATAAAATATACTCACAGAAAGGTGTGCGCGTCGATTGGGGAATTTTGTATATACTTGTTGCGTTCTGGGGGCTTTCCGGAAGTTTTGCTCCTCGTAGATTAGAGGGTAGAAACATGTAACACTGTTTTGTTGATTTTTTTTATTACGGCGCAGTCGGCGTCTTTATTTTTATCCTATTTCTACCAGCAGTGTGCATCACGACTATTGGAGTTTCTCGACGTAAGATTTTTACTAAAAAAATGAAGTTGTATCGTGACTGTATTTTATGCGCCTGTTTATTGTGTTTGACTGGGTTTTTTTAAATATGTAAAAGAGGTGATCATATTATATGAGTGCAGATGATCTGTGTTTTGTTTTTATTTTTTAAGAATAAAAGTCCCTGTAATTGTTCTTGGCTGTCGCGGCTCGTACTTGGGAGGGTGTAGTTAATTTCGCCTTAATCCTTAGATCAGTATCCCACTTCTGATGACAGGTAATTCTGCTGTACTACCCTATTGGATCATCGTGAAATTTACTACAGTTCTAACTTTCTGAATACACTTGCCCGATCGGCAAGGACTATTCGAAGTTAATCCGAGCGCGTCAGCTCCTCCTCTTTCCTGTCTCTTGGTTTATCAAGTAATTAGTTTGCATGAAGAGACTAAGACTACTCTTAAAACAGAGTTTACAAGTGTGGTGAATGGCAAAGAACTGTCTAAACGCTGAGTGTTGAGTGCGTCTTTTTGTGTAGTAAATAAATGCTTAAATGGGGGACGAATGGTGGAACATGCAGGGTGTGAAGACGTCTGGCTGAGTAAGTTTGATTCAAATTTATGGAACATTAATACACTTGGTTGACGCAAAAGCAACACCCGAACAATACAGACAAATTTGAAACTCGTTGTGGTGTGAGGACTAATTTCAGTTTTCTGTAGGTTCCTGGGACTGCTTTTGATGGCCGGAGAGGTTGGAGGAGACAAGACTGATGTTGTTTGGAAGGTTTTCAAGAGATGTTTAATCAAAGTGTTGAATAAAAATGTTATATTTATGGGTTGTTTTATTTATAAAGTTAGAATCTTTCTGAATCTACAACAAGGGGGAGCCCAAGACCATTATTTTAAATTGAATTTGATTTCTGCATTAAAAAAGTCTTTTTTACCACAAGGGCTGTTTGTTTGTTCTTGCCGGGTGCAGAAAAAGCCATCAAGGTAATTTTTTTCCTTCCCTGTTTTCTGGTTTCTTTGCTTTCTTGCGTGTTAATATTTCTTGGTGAGTGAACGTGTGTACATCTGGTTTGCCGTGAGTACCTCAGATCACAAAAGTGTGAACAAAGATCTCATAGGAGATATAGTGTATCTGATAGCACTGTATTTTTCTTGTGTTTGCATTGGTTTTGCTAATTTTCTATGACCACGCAGCAGCGGTGATCTTGCCAGAGATAATTTTTTTCGGGACGCTGCCAGTAGTGCGTGACCTGTGGTAGTCAATTAAATCTGAAATGAATAAAACTATAAATTCCATCCCATAAATTAAACAAGATGGGGGTTCCTCAGGGACCAATTTTGATTCATGTTCATAAACGATATTATCGAAAACCATTTTTCCATTTTATTTTCAGATGTTTCGTGACGATATTTTGTAAAACATTTATTTCTTAGCTTGCATGAATATGTTGCGTGTCCCTTCTCTCAAGCAAACACCGATGTTATCTATGATGTATAATGAGGCATGATTTATTAAAAAAAATTTTCTCTTCAATACAATACTTTTACAAAATTGGACAACACCTCTTTCCTAAGTTTCTCAAACAAACGACGGATGTTATCTGTGTTGGCATAAGTCCTTTATCGGTACTGGAAAGCCAACAAACCCGATTTGACCCGAGGAATAAGTGGGCAGACTGGTGACGTTTCTTGCAGTGATCCAGAGTCTCCTTGACTTAATCCAAGTCGCTCCAGACGCTCCCATTTTACGAGAATATTATCCCTCCTGCCTTCAAAGCCACCTTGAGCAGTTTGAAGTAAGATAAAGTAAAAAGGTTCACGGTCCATGATGAGGACGTCGAACTCGTTTTCATGGTGCTCCTTGAACTTAAGCCATCGCCGATATGGAGGGTGAGCTTGGGCAAGGAGAAGCCCTCGACGACCTTGGAGTTGATTCTATTTCGACTTGACGGCTCTCCTTCACGAGGGGATGTTTGCGGCATTCGCGAGTCACGCCGCCTCCGTACAGAGGGGATGGAAGGAGATCATCCGAGATTAGGGCCTTGCCATGTTTTTTGCTGAAAGCACTCTGACTTTTCTTGTACTTGAACCATCTCTTTTTGATCTGATCCATTGCCAGCACTAAACTTTAATGACGGTTTTGAAAAAAAAAAAACTCCATATCTACGTTATCGTTTTTGTGACACACATGATACGACTTCAAGGTCGGCAAAGTGATCAATAATGCAAATTTTTGTAAGGATGACCGGTGTTAACACTTGGGAATTGATTGATTGCTTATAATAATATATAATTAGCTTACCCTCGCTGTTTTTTGGTTGTCAGTTGATGCCATTTTTTATTTTTTAGCAAATATTCCAGCAATCATTTTCTTCTCCGTGTGTGTTTCTGTCGTTCTGGCCTTTAATGTTTTTTACATTTTTACTCCTGGTACTTAGTTCTTATTATTCGTTCTGTACTGTTTTAATTTATTATTCTGTTAATGATAATGTGTGATTGTGTGCTGACTAATTTGTCGTGATTATCCGTGATTTAAAAATACTTGTTTATTATACCTACCCTACAACATTTAAGAATGGTAAACGATTTTGTAATTGTATGTATGTTTGTACCGCGAACAAAACTCTCATTCGAGATATGGTGCAACTGATAGCACCATATTTTCTTTTGTTTGCAATGGTTTCATTAACTTTCTACGATAATGTCTTGTTTCTATATCGTTGAGGTTATCTTAGAGGAGATATTTTTTAACAAACAATATGCCAGTAGTGTAAGTTATATATCAATATGATTAGAAATTTTCATAAGACACTGTCAGTAATGTTTTTTCTATGGTGGACTCCATCCAAATGACAAGGACTTTCCGATCATGTAATAAGTCAAGGCATAAATAAATAGAAGTTGATCAGGAAGTTGCAAATTATGTAATTATTATTAATTAATAAATAATATTGGAATAATTCATCCTTGAACCTTTTATATTTATTAATATTATTAAACAAGAAAGTGGGGTGCTTCAGAGCTCAATATAACTTATTCGCAGATGATGCTTTTAATGTCCTTTTTTTTCAATTTCTCCAGGTCTTTACGTCTTCAGTTTTGTTTCTTTAATTCTCATGTTTCTTTCCGCTATTTCAAACTTTCGTGCTTTTGTATTTCGTACTCTCATAGAATAGTCGGTGGGTTTGTGTTTCTCTCATTATCACGACGATCAATATTCATATTTCCTAAACTAAACAACCGAAGTGTGTAATATCATGTAGGTATAAAGGTAATAAGACATCATTACTTAAAAATGCCGCTGAATGCACCGCCACTTTATAATACTTGAGCTCCAACTTTCTAATTTCCTTATCTCCAACCCTAAAGCTAGGAAACGTCACAGTGCTATCCTCAGGTCCAGCCACCACGATCTCCTTCACGAGGGCGAGTCACATCACTGTCGATGGGGCCCTTAGAGGGGTTTTGTTGGGCACAAAGGGGGCGGAAGGAGATGATCTCCTGGGAGGAGAACTCGTATTCCGTGCATTTGATGATTCCCTTCAGGATTAGGGCCTTTGCCGTGGTGTTTTCTGAAAGGTAGGTAATCAATTTATTCTTATTTGTATTTATTATGTATTATCTATATACCGAAACTCAAGTAATTTCTTTCATTATAGAGAGAGTTGGTATTTTAAAGCTGAAATCTTTTATTTTGACATTTTCACCTGTCTTTAATTTTATACACTTAAAGTTGAACAGTAATGTCCTTAAGATTTTCATTGGGCAATAGTGTGAGTTTATTTATAACATTTTGTGGCTTCCAAAAATTCCACCTTTTTAAACAAGTGTTGTAAAATTGAAATTTAACTGTCCACAAATGGTCTGTAAAATCCCGTTCCCCCAAATTTTAATTTGATGACAATAATAAATGGCCTCCCGTTACGGTGATTGACCTTTGCTGATAAAGAAAAACTTTCGCTTGAGCCTATGCTACGGTTTTGTTTTTGCGATGTTTTGGCGTACGGTAATTTTTCTGCTATATTTTGAAACATTTTTAACTCTACAACCGTAGAGTTTATGACAAAAGTGTATTGAGAAAAATTGTTGCTCTTTTCAAGCTCTGTTACTGGTTAAAATTTTGATACCTATTTCTGTTACACGTGTTCAATATAACGGGGGTTTTATGTTTTTAAATTTGGCGTTATAGTTGGCAGTGACACTTTGTATGAACGGACCACAATTTTTTAAACAATTGCTTGTGTTAAAAAAAAATACGAGTAGAACACGACTGAAGTAAAACTTCAGTTCGCCATTGTGAAAGTGCTCTTAATTTATGTAAGTCTATAAACGGAGCTAGAGCATCCTGAATTAATACCGTTTGCAGTATTGGATAATGCACGTTTCAGTTTGTCGTTAGCGAAAAAGATAGGTAGCGCAATTGCATACAAAACTGACACTCGCAAATAGGTGTATTGAGAGAAGTGCGGATTCACAACGGATAAGACGCGGGTTCGAATCCCGTTACGGCAAACAAAAATTCTATGAATTAATTATTGTAAAATCGTGCATTAAAGAAAACTTCCGTTCGCTTCGCCCGATCACACTTTTCGTAACGCTCTCGTCACGCATTCACCAGCTTACTCCCCAAGTCGAAGTGTCCGTAAAGAAGTTTTACTTCAATAATTATTAAATTTGTCAATTTTTTTATTTAAAATGGTTCTCTCACAAGAATAGAATTATTTTGTGGTCGAACGTAACGCAATGGCAATACTCAATTCAAACTGTTTTCAAGAATTCCGCAAAGAATTTCCCGATGTAGTGCTTACATACAACAGTT
This sequence comes from Diaperis boleti, assembly GCA_963583935.1. Taxonomy (NCBI): domain Eukaryota; kingdom Metazoa; phylum Arthropoda; class Insecta; order Coleoptera; family Tenebrionidae; genus Diaperis; species Diaperis boleti. Next base: position 18,329,457 of record OY757245.1, on the reverse strand, counting down.
TTCATTACTGTTGAGAAATATTTGCAGCGGCCGTAGCGTCGGCCAGTTGGTACACCCAAAGGGTCGTAAAACCTTTACCTGACTGGCCGCGCTCACGCCCGCAACCAGTCGAAAACGAACTCTCAATCAAACAACAAGTCAAAATCCAAATCTCATTCAGACTACAACTCACTATTCAACAGCGGCAAGGGCATAATTCAATCTTAAAACCAGGACAGGGTTTCTTTATTCAAATGCATTACAAAACCAATCCGGGATAAGAAACGTTCAACATCAATCTGCAACTATTCGTAATATACAAGTTTATTAAGTTCGCGAGTGTTTCAATACAAATCCAAAACATGGTCCTTCGAGTAACACAAATCTACACCCCAAATTCACTACAATTACAATGTAACCCATTGTGTTCAACTCTTTCGTGAGACTGGCTCGTATGATCGTAAAAAGCGTAGTGGAGCAGAGGAATTTGTCGAAAATGTAAGGCAAATAATGGAAGAGGCGCCACGAACATCTCTACCTCGACTTTCACAACTGCCACTTGCTAGAACATTAAAAAAAAGAATATTGACTTGTATCCCTATCGTCTGCAAGCAGTACATCAACTTAACACATTTAATGGGAACTTGTTAAACTTAAGTTTCTTCCCGAATGAGGCCTGGTTTCATTTAGACGGTTATATGAATTCACAAAACATGCGGAAAAACCTAATTTTAACAAAGAGGTTCATTTCAAGACGCAGAATTATTGGGCCATTTTTTTAATGGAACATTGTCTCCTGCAAGATTAGTATCAGTACCGCAGTTGTTCAAAAAGTCCGCAAAAGTCGATGGAGCACATTTTGATTAATTGTTGTAAACCGTATTTCCTCATTAAATAACTGCTTTTAATCGCTTTAATGTGTTGAACTGTGGATTAATTAAATTACAAGTGAGGTTATATATAAGTTCAGATCCTTGTATTATAATTAATTAATTAATTAATAATTATTGTCACTTTGGTGGTACGTTCACAGTTAAACTTTCATGGCCAACTTCGACGCCAAATTAAAAAAAAAATCCATAATAATATTAACCCAAATAACATGATGTAACGTAGCCTGAGCCGGGCGGGTTCGAGGATTTAAAGAAATTCTGGTGCACACCGTAGTTACTATTACGATAACACGCTGACCGACTTGTTCACGGTGCTACCGATACACTGTACCCGTTCCGTCGTTCGTTCGCTTCTTATACCCCTACTGGTATTCTCGATTTCTTTTATTCCGGAAATAATGAGATCATCCTTTCGGCGCGACTGAATATTCTTGAAGGATGAGATCATCCTCTTTGTGCGAGCGTCGTATAGTATGACATCAGCACGACAGAACCTTCTCGGCCGATGAGAGCATCTTATGTGAACAATCAATCCCAGACGTTCTCACGGTCTGTTGACTGTTCTAGATCAATGCTCTTACCATATGTGGTCATTCCATCGTCATCGCGCCGTCGTCGCACTAACAACGCACAAGGCACACTGCACACACTATTTGTCTTGACATTTTTCTTTTTAGTTTTTACAGTGAAAAAATAGAAATGACAGGTAGGTATTGATTTAAGGTCATTTTTATTCATTTGTTTTCACATGCTACTTGGTTTTCATGGATCTCTTTGAATTAGTTCCGACCTTTCGCATTATCAGTGATTGAAAAACTGACAAAAGAAAAAGATCGCCAAGAAGCAACCATGTTTTTTTCAGATTTAGTAATGCTGCAGTAAGAATTTATTTCAATTTCAGCTTTCTATGCAGTAGGTTTAAAGTTTCTGGCGAAGACAAATTGTTCATAGTGAATAGAGATAGTTTGACAGTTTTAGTTATGATGGTCCATTACGACGACATCCACAGTGTTTCGTCTAACGACACATCCATCGAACTGTGGATATGGGACCATTGCACTTTGTATACACGAAATAGGGTAAATTAAAGTAAGAAATGATTGGAAGGCCCTAATCCTTAACAGCCCCATCTAAAGCACAGAATGGGACGAGTTTTCCTCCATTGTGCCAAGGCTCATCAATGCCACAACCGCCACCTCTTAAAGGAGATTTTTCAACTGATGAACAACTCCGAAATCATCAGGGCGAGCAAACCCCAAGGGCTTCTCCTCCCCGAATCTGACTCTCCACATCGGGGGCAGTTTCAAGTTCACGGAAGACCACAAGAACGAGTTCGACGTCATCATCATGGATTCCAGCGATCTGTTCGATTCGGCCGATAATCTCTTCACGGACTTCTATTTCAGTCTGTTCAAGGGGGCTTTGAAGGCCGGAGGGGTGAATTGCTCTCAAAATGAGGGCGGTTGGACCGATTTGGAGAAGGTTAAGAAGACTTACTGTAGGGAGCATATGCAGTGACAGGCCGGATTTTTGGTGGCTGAACTTGAGGGTGGCGACATTACGATTCCTAGATTTAGTGTTAGGGATAAGGAAAATAGAGAGTTGGAGCTGACGTATCGTAATCCGGGGGTGAATTCAGCGGGGTTGGTCTTGCCAAATTTTGTAAGAAAAGTATTGTGTTGTCGAATTAAAGAGCTTTATTTTATACCTACATACAATACAAATTCATATTTGATAATGTGTTTTATCTCAAGAGGTAGAATCATCTTCCGATGATGACGGGATAATTGTTATTGGAGAAGACTGGAGAATTTAATGATTTGCACTGTTTAGTCTTTTGTATTGCCTCCATTTGGGGTGCAGAGAAATGCACTGTTTTTGCAGACTTGGATTTTTTTTTCAAAATTTCAAAAGTGGAAATACACGGATCAACCAACTGGCATTAATAAATTTGGATTAACGGGAAAGGTAATTGCAAAATTTTTAGGCCTAGAAAATTCTGACAGATATACAGAGACTGCAGAGAGAAGGTTATCGGCCACATATTATGTGTATGGACGAGCCAATATAACGGCCTTAAAACGCCACGGGGGGTCGAAATCAGTCTTTGTGACAGAAGGCGATATTGCCGATTCCAGAATAAATTGGAAACAGCCAACAAGATTACGGAGCAAATCAACCAGAATTCGGTCGTCTGTAGTCCCTGTGCTTTTACAATATTGGAAGAAGCACATGGATTAGAAACTTTCTCAGTCAACACATCAGATATTTTTTATTATAAGTCAGAACGATGATATTAAATTTGGTTCAGGGGCGAGGGCGAATTTCCCGCGTCGTACATATTTGTTTCCGAAGGCGCTTCTCGATCTTGTAGTCTTTAATGCTTCGTCACTTATTCGCCTTTTCGTGTTTCTCGTCGTTGCTAACAGGTCGAAATTCTACACTGACCCTTTCATATCCCGATTGAGCCCCCAATTTGTGTGATTATATCGTTTATTTAGTTATTTCAAAATAGTGCACTTACATTTATATTTTCTTCAATAAACGATATAATCCTATACTATTTAAGGTGTGTATAAAGGTAATAATAAGACATCTTTCTTTACAAAATATATTCTTTATCTCCTCAAAACAATACTTTATTGACAAAGTTTGGCAACACGAATGCCGCAGAATGCACTTCCGCATTATAATATCTCAGCTCCCATTCCCTGACTTCCCTATCCCCAACCTTATACTTAGGAACGGTAACGTTACTACCCTCAGGTCCAGCTACCACAAACCCGATCTGTCCCGAGGGATAAGTGGGCACACTGGTCACCGCATACTTAACCACTTCAAAATGCTTCTTGCAGTGATCCATGGTCTCCTTGACTTTGTCCAAGTCGGTCCACACGCTCCCATTCTGCGAGCAAATCACGCCCCCGGCCTTCAGTGCCCCTTTGAGCAGCTTAAAGTAGGATTCCGTGAATAGGTTCACTGCCGGGCCAATCGGATCGCTGGAGTCCGTGATGATGACGTCAAATTCGTTCTTGTGCTCCTCCATGAATTTGAAGCCGTCGCCAATGTGGAGGGTGAGTTTGGGGGAGGAGAAGCCCTTGGAGAGGAACGGGAGGTGGAGTTTGCTGGCCTCGACGACCTTGGAGTCGATCTCGACTTGGAAGATCTCTTTCACGTGGGGGTGTTTGTGGCATTCACGGGCCACGCCGCCGTCGCCACCGCCGACGATGAGCACCTTGGCGGGGTTGGGGTGGGCGCACAGAGGGAGGAACGAGATCATTTCCTGGTAGGAAAATTCGTCGTATTCTGTGCATTGGATGATTCCGTCCAGAATGAGGGCTTTTCCATGATGTTTGCTGAAAGGTGATGATTAAATATTTATAAACTTCCGTTATAAGACATTGCAATTTTAAAAATGTATTCGTTTTTATAAACTTACACCCGTTGCGTTGTGTTAAGAAGTATTTAAAACGATAAAGATAGCATTATCTTCCAGACGGTTCTCTAGACTTAGTAATTAATTATTCCAGTCATGGTATTTTATAAGTAGGAAAATTTATCCAAATCAACAAACAACACCAAATCTGGTTTTGCTAGAATGATCCGAATTCCTGTGCACCTGCTTGCAAAAATGACCGCTCTTGTAAACATTGACTCAGACAACCTTGACTGCCACGTGCTATTATAATAACGAAAATGGTACTTACGTTTGGAGGACCAAAACGTCTTGATACTCTGACTTTTCTTTTAGTAGCACTTCTTGAACTTGAAGGCTCATGCACTGGCCTGGCCACAAGTCGTTAATCTCGCTGAACCATCCGTTCTTGATCTGATCCATTCCGAGCACTGAACACTAATGGCAGTTTTTAAAAATTCTGGTAGATATATGCGTTTCCTTCCAAGTTATCGTCTTGGTGGCACACATAAACATGATACGAGTTCAAGGTCGGTAAACCGATGAATAATGCTAATGTTTGTGAGGATGACCGCTGATAACGCTCGAGAATTGATTGTTTATGATAAAGTTGTGAACGAGATTATCGGACTTTGACTGTAAAGATTTAGGCGAATATTTTAATGGGAGCAATTACAATTTTAGTGGACGATGGAAAATTACACTATTTCATTGAAGAAGCGTGTTGAAAAGTCACAAAATGTGACAGGTGTCTGAATCAAAATATTTTATTTATTGGGTCTGTAACGTTTATAATAATAAATCCCGAAGGACAAACAGCCAATTCTGAGAGTCGATGCTCCGATGTTCTCGAAAAATAACTTATTTATCTGCTTCCTCGGTTACCGTTTAGGTGTGCCGTGGTAAAAATAAATATACAGGCTGAATAACAAAGGACTTTTGATGCCGTATATTGTTTATTTTAACCCAACTTGGAACGAGTAATATATCATTATCATCACTATATTAAAAAAAAATGGTTTTCGTGACAGGTGTATAGTGTATAAACCACGGTTGAGAAGCGTTTTCTTACCATGCAATATTATTGCCCGCGATGCCTCGCATCTTGGGCAATACAATAGCTCGACTAAGAAAAGTCTTCTCAACCGTGGTGTATAATTCTGCCGTACTAAACGAAAATAACGTAACTACATTTTTTACAAAAAGTGAAAAAACAGTACTATTCGCTTGCAAACATCATAAATGATAATATTTTATGTATTTAAGTACAGCTACAAAAAGCAAACCATTTAAAAAATAATAATAAAATTTAACGTATCTACATTTCTCTTCATTATACTAAGCAGAAATAACGTATCTACATTGTTCTTTCTTGCGTCCAAGATTTATAAACATAAATAAAAAAATAATAACGCAAGTTAAAATTAATAATCTATTGAATCATCTAAAGTACCAACTCCACTAGAATTAAGAGATAAATGTTTGCAAAAAGTAAAACGGGTCGGCGACAAAATTTTTTATTTTTTTTTTCGTTCCGGATCAATTCCTCTTGAAAACATTTTTGGTTGGGGTTCCGGCAGATTTGTACTTTCTTCATGTTATTTGGCCATTAAAAAATTCAAAAACTTCTTTATATTGTAGATCTCCACTGGCTTCGGTCATATTAATAATTTTGGTTCTGTTCGATGTATGTATTTTGCACACAGACGACATAGTCTTCAAAGTCGTACACTTAATTTTTTAGTTTAGTCTGCAGACATAAACGTATGTCCAGATTCAAAATATTTCAAATCTATTCTGGAGCAACTTTAGAATGAATAAGTAGTTAGTTATGTACTGTTTTTGCGAAAAGCGCTCGAACAGGCCGATTTTTGTTTTTAAAGTGCCATCTTTTGACATAAAAATTTGGTTGATGACGTCATCTATTTTTGAACTATAACACCGTCATCAATTTTTTTAAATGACAACCCCCAACTTTTTTTGGGTTTTGGATGCACTTTTCAATTCTCTATTCAACAAGAGTAAAAAATTGATGGTTTGCATAACTTTTTTTGTTGAAAAAATTACGTTTTACATCAAAAATAAAAATTTTATTCTTTGAAAAAAAAAAAAAATAACGATAAATTTGGAAAGCAAACAACAAAAAATGAAAAACCATTTAACAAAATTTAAGTTTTTAAATTGCCACCAGCCAACTATTTGACACATTCCCAGACATGTTTTAACGCTTTGAACACTTTGTTCAATTACTTTTGAACTAATCTGCGCCATTTCACCACGGATTCGTATTGAAATAGTTTTTTTTTCAACAAATAAAAAATTAATTTTTTCAAGTAAAACTTGTAATGTAAAAAAGAAGTTATAGAAGGTAGCACTTTTTGTTGAATAAACAATTGCAAAGTGCATCTAAAACCAAAAGAAAAGTTGGGGGTTGACATTAGAAAACTTAATGACGGTGTCATAGTTCAAAAACAGATGACGTCATCATCAAAATTTTTATGTCAAAAGATGGCAATTTGAAAGCAAAAATCGACCTGTTCGAGCGTTTTTCGCAAAAACATTACATAACTAAATTATCAATTTTGTGCGCAACTTTCTGATCACACTGTATATCAGAAATGAAAATACCCCAATTTTTGTTTTGCGCCGCGCAATTATTAAGCCAAAACGTAATGTTTTGAGTCTCGCGAATTCTCAAAAATACATAAAATGTAGAAGTTATATCCTCCATCTCCTTCGTCCACTTACAGCTTCGTTCCACACGCATGATATTATTATATCTTTTTATTTTTACCAACAGAAACAAAAGACTCGATTATTCGTGGGGTAAAAATAATCTTCTTAAACATGTCGCATCGTGGTAGCATTATTACCGGAATAAAATTATAATTAATTATTAAAAAAAGCGTATCTGCTTTTTAGTCAATAAAGACAAAAAATACAGTAAAACGATCTATGTAAATTATATTATATTATATAAATATTATATTAAAACGTTTTCTTTAAAACTTGGTAAATTTATATTTAACAAATTAAAATTGAAAAGGGTTGGCAGAAGTGTAAATGCAAAATTGCAATTTTCTCATTTGTAATCCACATGTAGATACGTATGTTTTCGGTTAGTACGGCAGAATTAGTGTTACTATGTAGCAAACAGTAAGATAATGTGCAGCGTAAGTTAGCAGCGCACTACACAAACAGGCTGGATGAATTGGACAGGAGGACCACAAAAAATCTTTCAAAACAATAATTTACAAAAATCATGTATTCGTTTTGTGAAATACATAATGGAGCAGGTATATAATAATAAATATATAAATAAATAAATATCCCCGCATATGTATTTAATTTGATAGCTGACAAAATATTTGCCTAAAGCTTGTCGTTTTGGTAATTGGGGCATGGGAGGGAGGCATCAAGGACTCGCTCGTTTGATGTACGTAATGGACCTGACCAGCAAGGAACCTCGTGAAGGTCGGAATCACCGGGAGCTCCTTCTGGTCAATACGAAAAAAAAAAAAAACAATATTGATTTGTTTGTGACATTTTTTGAGATTTTGACGACCCCAATTTGTCACCCCTTTTTCGTAATGTTCAAAAAGGGCGAAATTGAGTACTCTGTTGGATAAAAATGTTACAGTGACCAGGTCAAAGCTGTTCTCGTATTGCCGTTCTCGAATTACAATGACAACTTGTAGTCGCAATTTCTTGCGCTCCACCACGAATGTTTAAAATAAATAAAATTCACTTATCGTCTGCACTCAACACGCTGGCCCCAGCTCTTGTCTCGCACGTATTATATTCTCATTGCAAATTTTTCGTTCTTCACCACGGATGTATTTTAGGTGCTCCGAAAATGGATAAAGTGAAAGTTCCCAGGGCTAACCCTTCCAACCGAAAAGCAAAATGCAAGCGGTTTTTAAAGGAAATCTCGGAAAGCTCAAGTAAGTACCCACTGAATCTATTCCGTCGTCATTCCTCCTTGTGAGTTACTTGAACATGAACATAATTGTTTACCTTTCGGACTTTGCATCGCGCCCTTTATTTTTACAAAGATTCAGACCACTTCTCGATCACTTGAGAACCCAGGGTGTCACCTGAGTCGCCTATTTAGACGACATTTTAATCATTAGTCCAAATCACTATAAAACATTCGAAAATGGTTATTGACGCATTAAACTTTTGGGATTATATTACATTTGAGAAAAGTGCTTTACAACCATCGCAGGCTTGGTTTGGGGTTTATCTTCGATTCGACCTAATTATTGCAAAACAGAAAGAACGTTGTGTTAAAAGATACTATATAACACAATGTAAACAGCCAGTTATTAATCCAGGTATCGGGTATTTCTACAATTATTGAGTCCGCCTCTCCTAGCGTCGCTATCTTGCTTCGAACCCATGCATCGAATAGCCCGGCCCGCCCCGTCGGCCGGGTCCAAGTAGTTCTAGTCGATCAGTCAATCCAGTGGACCAGTTGGACTCCTTGAACATAGTTGTACTCTCTGGTCGCAATAGTTCAGGAGTCAGGGCGTGCTTGGATATACAATCTCTGTTGTTGTCCATAACAGCCGCCCCCATCAGGAGTTGGATTCCATGAACCATACCAGCCCCATCAGCAGTTGGATTCCATGAACATAGTTGTATTCTCTGGTCGCTATTGTTCAGAACTCAGGGCGTGCTTGGATATACAATCTCTGTTGTTGTCCATAACAGCCGCCCCATCAGGAGTTGGATTCCATGAACCATAACAGCCCCATCAGCAGTTGTAAGTCGATTCTTTGATCGCTATAGTCCATGGCGTGCTTGGATTATTACAATATTTGTTGTTGTCCATACTAGTCCCCTCAGGAGTTGTGTTTACGTGCTATACTTTGTCCCTCGGTTTCTGGACTCTTTTCTGGACTTTTCTCTGCTCACATGTGTCGATCGGTTTCTGAAATTGCACTTGGGTATTTTGTGTCGACTTCCCCTTAAATGGACTCGACTTACATCAGAACCTTTTTTGAAGTTTGTAGTTTAAAACTTCAGTTTAGACTGAGCTGCTCAACAATGCGCATTTGTATACTTATTCATAATAAAATATATAAAGATAGGTCCTTAAAAAAAAACACACACACACACACAACAGCTCTCTGGTTCGGTGTCAGCCCTTCGTAGGAGTCAACAGGTTGGATTACATGAACATAGTTATATTCTTTGATGGTTTTCGTTTAGGGCGTGCTTGGATATCGCAATCTCTGTTGTTGTCCATAACAGCCCCATCCGGAGTTGGATTACCTGAACCTAGTTATTCTCCGATTATTCTCTGATCGCTATGATTCAGGGCGTGCTTGGATTATTACAATCTCTATTGTTATCCATACCTACCAGCCCCATCCGGAGTTGGATTCTTACAATCTCTATTGTTGTCCAGAATACTTCATAACTCCCCATCTAGAATCGCTGCTGGGCACTAATTCAGCTGGGTCAAAAGGGCTAGAAGTGCCCATAGAAGTCACGACACTATCATCATGTCTTGATCCAATCTTGTCACCGGTCACCCACCCTTAGCCAACTACATCGTCTTAGTCCCGTCGGTCTTTAACGGGGAAGTTTTCAATTTCAATCCTATTATTGGACCCTGCTGTGAAACAAATTAGTGGCGATTGCTCCTTGGCACTTTCCTTTTTTTGGACAAGCTTTTCCTGAGCTCTTCAACGCCGCACAAGAAACCAAGAAGCCACCTAGCTTCTTCAGAAATTCCTCTTCGGACGTTACCTTCTTTCAAGCCAGGACTTCGGCTACACCGGTCCCAAACTCTCGGTCCATCTGCACTCAACCGACCGGGTTCTATCTTCCGGCTTAAATAAATATTCGGATGAAGAAGAAGGTGGGTAGGCGATACCAATTGCTGGACGCTTAAGTAACTTTCTGAGTAACTCATTTAAGCTGGATATCCGGTTAGACAATTTATAAACAATGTGTCTTCACACGAATCGACTCAAGGAGCCCCTCTTTTACGATTTAAGTCGCTCAAAGCGATCCAATATATTTTCAAAATTATTATCCGATAATGAACATATCCGCATCAGCAAAACACGATTTAGACTGGTGGAGTGAGTCACTATCACACAGTCGGGGAACGAACCTATGTAATAATTTTGCCCTAGAAATCTATTAAGACGCTTCAAAATCTGGTTGGGGCGCTGTTATCAATGTTCTCGAATTAATGGCCGCTTTTAATGCCTTAAACTCCTTTGCCAAAGGAAGGTCCAACTGTCATAATCTTCTTAGTTTCGACATACATACAACACATAGGCAGTGTCAGATTCCTCAGGTTCAACACGGTTGCCAGGGATATATTTTGGCAGTGGTGCGAATAACGCAACATTTTCCTTACTGCTTCCTATATATGTACATACGAAACATAATGTTCAAGCAGACAAAGAATCCCGTTTAAAAAAAAAAAACATGAATTATGTAATTCTGCGTTTCAACAAATTTGTAGACATTCTGATACCACTTGCAACCAAATTAAACGCCAAATGCGTTTAATGTACCTATTTCGTGGAAACCGGACCCAGACTCTATGGCAAATAACGCATTTATATACGGTATCTTTTGAAAACAATTTTTTTATGCCTTCCCACCATTTTCCTTAATTTAAAATTGTTTGAGGAAAATAGTAGATTAAAGGACGACGGGCATACTAGTCCTACCAACTTGGGTTACACAACCCTTGTACCCGGTTTATCGAAAGCTATTACTCAGCAACCCCTTCTTCAACCAACTAAGAATCCACTTTTAATTCCTTTTAGGAACAGTCATCCCCTATGGAGAAAGATTATCCTAAAGGTTAGAATTTTATCAGGACCTCAATTATTGAAAAGGCACATGCAAAATCAGGCTTAACCGCCATAAAATCGTCAGTCTCCGCACAGACAATAAAGTCTTTATAAAGTCTTTATTAAATCCATAAAATACAAATACATGTAAGGGACGTGTCACAATTTATAATAAGAAATCACAGAATAAAGATTTAAAATTTTACATATACACAAAATAAAAGGAAGTAAAATCCTTATTTGAGTCTAGTCACGCATTCAAAGAAGTCCATTGTATTATAAAGACATAATTTTGTCAATAAGGTTTTTATTTTTTTCTTGAAAACATTGAAATCCATATTTTTAAACTCAGTCGGTAAAACATTATAGTAACTAACACCTATATCACAGTTTTTCTTTAGTTTGACGTAAGGTTTTATTAGGTTATTTTTATTCCGCGTATTCCAATTATGTACGGTAGAGTGGGACGCATAGTTTTGTATATTTTCTTTGACAAATAAAAGGTTTTGAAAAATAATTACCCCATATAATGTCAAGATGTTATACTTTGCAAAGAGTTGTCTGCAACTTGTGCGAGAATCGGACTTAGAGATGGCTCTTATTGCTGATTTTTGTAGTATAAAAACTTTTTGCAAGTTATAACCGGCTGCATCTCCCCATGAAGTTGTGCAGTATGTGAGATGAGAATGGAAGAATAATGAACCAATACAGTGTATACCTTCACAAATGATGAATATTTTGTAAAGATCTACACTGTAACTCGTATTCAGATTGCATAGACACAGTTACCATATCCTTCAATAATCAATTTACATCTGACGCATTGTATTCAACTGTGAATTCAGCGCAGTCAGCACTTTCCTTCATTTTTGCAATTCCTGAAGAACATCACAATTTTCTTAAAAGGTTTCGAAATCTTAGACCATCAAAACCCAAATACCAAACAATCTGGGATACCTCATCAGTTCTCTCCTATTTATCAGAGTTCTATCCTCTAGAGACAGTCTCAATCTCTATAATCAAATTAGGACCTTATTAGCTCTAATATCAGCACATCGACCACAGACTCTGTCCAAGGTTAGACTGCACAATATCATAAGGTGTGATGATAGAGCCTAGAGATAACCATACCCGAAAGAATTAAAATCTCTTCGGTTAAGAACTCTTAATCAGTATTAATTATTTAGTTTTTCCCTGAAAAACCACATTTATGCCTCGTATCATTAATTGAATCATCCATATCTAGGGCTCAGAACTTGCGAACCCAGAACTATACACGTCTCAATATTAACCTACAGGAAACTGATTTCTCCAGCCTCTCCCCAAAGAATTAGTAAATGAGCTAAATTTGCCCTCTCCTCGGCGTGCGTTGATACTACTTGTTTTTCAAGCTACAGTATTATTGAAAAAATCGAAAGACTGCCGGGCTGGATCACTAGCTTTCAGATGTCACCTTTGTCGTCAACTGCAAACAGTTTTGCTAGAGACATAGTAGGCTAAAGCTATTCTATAATGTTCTGTTTTATGTACCATGGAAATCAAATTAAATTTGGGAGTTTCATCTTCCCGGTTACAATCCCTAGAGCGTTAACTTTGAACGTCTACAAGTTGTCATTGTAATTCGAGGACGGCAATACGAAATATAATTGATAGATCAAGTGACTTACCTGTATGGAAAGTTGATCGAAATAATATGAGTATTGCCGTTCGAAGAATTACAGTCCCCCCCAAACATCTCCCTCCCGTGGGGCCGTTAACGCTCTAGAACTACCCTCAAATTCGCACTGAGAATATAATACGTGCTAGACGAGAGCTGGGGGCAGCGTGTTGGGTGCAGGCGATAAGTGGATTTTATTTATTTTAAACATTCGTGGTGGAGCGCAAGAAATTGCGACTACAAGTTGTCATTGTAATTCTTCGAACGGCAATACTCATATAATTTCGATCAACTTTCCTTACAGGTAAGTCACTTGATCTATCAAATATGTGTATTTATGTAAAGGTTGAAATTTGTCATAATGCACAGTTAGATTCTGTGTATTATATTATCATAATGGATTTTTTTTTGTTGCCAAGCTAAAACCAAAATTCTTTTGAGGTAATTTACGGGTCAAAGTGGTACAAATAAGCGTTAAAAAATAATCAATATGCACTATATAGTTTGTACACTGTAGAGCAAAGAGCAATTTCGTTTATCGGTTTTTGATAATACCGGGGAACATTATTAATTCCTGGGTTGTTACTTAAATGGATAACAATTTTATCACAATTATACTGTTGTTGTCTTGGGGCATTTTATATGTATTGGTGTGTCCTTTGCATAAATTACGATTTCGAATTACATGCAGCTGTCCACACAGCATCTACAAATCGATTTTGATTTTATTTCTAATTTTAATCATTTGATAATGTTTTGTCAGCGCTTTTCTCATACAACGCAAATTAATTATAGTTAATGTCAATTTATCCATTATCTTCATTTACTATTTATCTGCTAAATTGTTTGCCATCCATGAGACATTCTTACGTTACGATAAACCCCATCGATTTTTTGTATTCGTTTTGTAAAATACGTAATCGAGAAAGTGGTATATAAATAAATATATCAGATTAGATAGATTAGGTGTTGAGGGGTGTGAGGAAATTTGATCACCTCACCGACACTTAGACCACACCGCGGGCCCATTGTGTCACCCCCTCGTGTTCCTCACTCTTGTCTCTCATCCAGCTATCCGACATTGTCGAAAAAAGTTAGGGTTCCAGGCGAAATATAAATATATAAACTTTTCCGCTTATGTATTTAATTTGACAGCTGTCAAACCCAATCTCAAAATTTGATGTTAATTCATGTTTTTTCTCACGAACACAATTTTATCACAATGTATTTTTTAAATTATTATAACAAACTACGGCTGAAGAACATTGAAATGATGAATAAATGTTAACCTCTTGTGAGTTTTTAGTATATAACTAATCCATCTTTATAATTTTTTAAACAAATTTTTTCACAAATTAAATAATATTTTTTTGTTCATTTTACTTTAATAATTTTAATTGTAACAATCAAATTTAAATTAGATATATTTAAATTTTAATTTAAATTTACTCCACTTTGATTTATCGACAATCAAATTTGTTTTAAGAAAATAAAAAACGGCTGCGGTCGGGGGACGAAGTTCCTTACTGCGCATGTAATTCGATATAGAGATTTAGATTGTTTATATTAGTATTTTTTGGCATTGAGCGTTTATTTTTGGTTCTCCTTCTGTACTCTTGTTGACGCTGAGCATATGAATTCATTATTGTTTCTCTGTAATGTATATAAATTGTAAATAGTAAACACTCGAATCACATGTGCATTAAACGTATGTAAACAGTAATTGGGTGATTTTGTTCGAACTGTTACTTTTTTGATTAAAAATTATTTGCTTCTATAATTGGGATGATGGGAGTGGTTCCTAAACATGTTCCTATTGTAATTTACGTTTATTAAAGTTTGTGGAGTTGGACTAGAATATATTTAAATTTTAATTTAAATTTACTCCACTTTTGATTCATCGACATTCTTCCCGTTTTTAAAATATCGAAAATATCGAATCACATTTCAAATTTTTCTTGCCACGGTACTGACTTAAACTATAATATAATACCATATTATGGTACTGAAAACCACGGTACTGACATTTTAAATTTAATTAGCAACTGTAATTGTTTGGTTACGAATTTGATAATATCCAATTACAATATTATTTAGGTTAGTAACAAGTATAAAAACCTATTACTTATAATAAAAAAAACAATAATTAATTAAGTTTACCAATACCACGGTACTGACAGGTAAATTTATGACATACCTTTTTGAAAAATAGACTTTTAAAATTACACAAACTTGTTGCACTATTCCATAGCGCACGCATGATACGAATTCCAGTTCAAAAATTCGCTTAAATATAAGAACGAAAGTTATTGAGCCAGAATTCAATTTGGAATCAATATATTGAAAAAACATTTATCATTTTTTTTTTAAGTTTGATTATAGACATTAAGATTTACGGGTTAATTGGTTTGAATCATTTATTGCGAAAAAGAAAATAATGAATTTATATATAAATTCTAGAAATGGTCATAACACGGTACTGACATTTAAATGATATACTGTAAGGTTTGTCTGGACTAGAAGTTATATTACACAGAAAAAGTGATGAAATATGTCCGTGAGGAGGATCGTATTAATAGAATATTTTTATGAATACAACGTTATGGTATGACCAGTGAGAGTAAACAGTACAGGACATTAATAATAATCACTGAGAATACAATCACCCAAATACTCGTATCAAGTTATACAATTTTATTAACTTAATCTGACCTACATAATTCAAACATTAATTGCTAAAATATGTATCACATTGATTACGTTACAACATGAAAACGAATTTTTTAATAAAATTAATTATTGCAATAATAGCTTTTGGATCTACAGTTTCACTTTTCACTTAACAATTACACGACTTGAAATAAAAATGATAGCTGGACAAAAATTGTACACAATAATTTTAATGTTAAAAACTATACTGCGTAATGGTGTTAATCATAATTTTTTTTAATTTCATATGGCATTTTAACTACTTTTTTTGGACTTATTGATAATTTTTGTGTCAAGAGTTTCTACATGATTGTGCTTTATTATAGACAAAATTAAAAAAGTCGAGTCGCGGAAAATACCTAATGTAATTTAAACTCGGTGTGATGACAACTACTTCCAAGTACGCATCCTTTATGCTGTTGATATTGTTTTCACCAACTATCCTTGAACGACGCGGTCGACTTTCATTTCATTTGTTTTCTTATGAGAAAACTAGGAAAATGCCCGGGTTAGACCACCAATATTTGCTGTAAATCTTAGACAATACCAGCATTTAGATTTGGGTAATTATTAGGTGGCTGACCCGACAGACGCTGTCCTGTCCAAATTGCAATAAATTTATTTTTGGACAGATTGCGAAACAAGACAAAAGTAAAAACAAATGTAATTCAAGGGCTCCCTTGGGATAGGGGGGCGTATCTACCATAGGCGGGGCCTTGGGGCAGGGGGGCGAAGCTACCATCTGAACCGCCGGCGCCGTAATACCACTTCTCTCATTTATCCGCATTGGTTTATGATTCACTTTGCAAAAAAGCATGTCGATCCCTTGCTATTTAAAAAACAAAAACAAATCGGGAACCGTACATTTTTTCCGGGATAAAAAGTGGTCTATCTGCTATTCCAGACTATACTCTATTTCTGTGCCAAATTTCATCCAGATCCGTTCAGCCGTTCTGACGTGATTGTGCAAACATCCATCCATCCATCAAAACTTTCGCATTTATAATATTAGTAAGATTACATTATTTAATTTTGTTTATAGTTCAACACAGTCAGAATTTTCAAATTTTTGCTTGTGTAAACACTCTGTCATGCAATAATAAAATGTCAGATAAACGTCACACTAATTTTAAGCAATTTTAAGACTTGCCGGGGTTGTGTCGAACTATAAAACGTTGTATTACACGCATTAGTTATTGTATTATTGTATTACAATCATATAATAATATACTATTTCCTATTTTTTAAGATTTACTCGTTCAGACAATGGTATTCTGAACATTGTAATATTTTCTATATTATGTATATCTAAAAACAGATATTTAAAGTTTTAGTAATATTATTTCTGCCGGTTTAATAAGTTCGACGGTGTTTCCCTTCCCGTCAAAGTATTGCTTAAGCTGTAATAAATTGCGTAAAGTACACGTCACAAAATAAACTGAACGTATGAATTACTGGCTGCATACTCTCTTTGCTTACAAATTAATAATAACTAGTGGTCGTCCAGTGGTCGAAATTCGACCGTAATTAATTAAATTTGTAAGCTTGAACGTTATTGAGGATCTTTTCCAAATAGTACACATCTATACTCATTGCATATAATTTTATTCTATTACTTTTGCTGCGAGCGTGTAAAAATACGTCATTAACATGTGTTTTTTGCCCTAAATCCCTGCAATACCTATGAAAAAGAAACATCTGAAATCACAAAATTCACAGCTCAAAACTACTTCAGTGCCCTATGCAACTCTTTGACCACAGATTATTTATTATTTAATGTATTTGTAACACATATTACATTATATAGATTTTAGCTTTCTACTTTACTTCTTCATATAAACTTTATCTATGCTAAATCTCACTCCTCCGTGCGCCCAATATGGTTAAAAAGGGGTACAAAAGTTTCGCATACAAAGTATGGAATAAAATTCATTATATGTTTATTCTTATGTGTTAACAATATTCCTCGGACAGGTCAATTTTTATTTGTAAATCTCTATCTTTTGACATAAATTACACCTTCCTTCTTATTCTTAAGGGGCGCGGTTTAACCCCGTTGCACTGAAGCTTAAGCTTATTGTGCCGCACTTAGTGCGGTCTCATGTGGGCTGTAGGCCTATCACAGGTCTTTTCGGCTCTTTGGTTTCCTTGAAATCCCTCATGTCCCGACACCCATCACAAAGGGGCACTCTATTGTATTCTGCTAGTTTCACCAGCGACACTTTATGTATCTAATATGTATCCATCCGCCTGTTTGCACAGCCCCTCCTCACTATTTCCCCGGATCAAAAATGTCCATTGCAGTAATTTCTGCCTATTACACGGTTCCCAGGAACCCAGGTTAATAGTCATGTCATCTCCTGATGTTGCTCCAGCCACCCCTGTGGGATCCATTGTTACTCTTCAGTTTCCGAGTATCGACCCTCTCTTCCCTTCCCGTCATGATTACCTCGAAGGGTTTACGAAAGTGATATTCGGTCTTAAATCTGTCCGATTGCATGCTCAGTAAGCAATCGTTCCGTATTTTTCCGAATATCTCGGTATGGTGTCCCCTTCTGACGTGGAGTTTATCATATGCGGCAATTATAAGCCGGTATGCTGCCTTCATTGCGTCCGATTTCACCACCAGATGTAGCTGAGGCAGGTTCAGGAGCACTTTCATGGCTGCAGTAGGCGTTGTGTTCATTGCTCCCGTTATTCCAAGACAGGCAAGTCTTTGCAGCTTCCCTAATAGCAGTGTAGCGTTTTGAAGACCCCTTATGCCACCAAACTAACGAAGAGTATGCTACCGTGGGATTTATGACCTTAGTGTAGAGCCAGTGAACCCATGCCCTATAGGCCCATAATAAACTAATTAACATTAACACTAATAGATTTATTTTATTAAACACTATTCCATAGTCATGGTGCAACTGCAGCTCACATTACATTACATGTTCCTCATCTCCTCTGCAGAGTTGTTGTCTTGTGGCACCTTGACAATATCATCAACGATTTCTGAATTGATGGTCCTATGGAAGATTCTAAAACGGGACACCAAAATGCCAAATGTGTTTTCTATTGTTCTCCGAGCTCGACTCAATCGATAAATCCCTATGTCCATTGTTATTTTAGCCATTTGGTGCCTTGACATATTATAGTGGGGATAAATTGTAGAACATGTTTCCCTCACGATTATACATATCGTGGATACCCTAGAAGTGACAATAATTTGTCGACCGATTGGACGGTGATTCTTGTGAAATTAAAAAAAAAAAAAAACTGGCTCCAAGGCGCATTTCTTGCAACAAATTGTGATAAAAGCCTTGTTCTTTGCGCTTCTGCAAATAAGGTTGCACTCAGTAACGTCTAAGGCATTCCACCTGAAGCAAACAAAAACTATTCTGTAAGTGGGTACACAGAGAAAGCGGTTTGGGTCATTTTTACCTTTTTAATTTCTTTTTATTAACTCGAATGCGACACTGGCATACAATAAACAACCAGACTTTCACGGCTCGTCGTCTGTCAATCACCAGAAAGTCACCTAATGCACATGTCCACTTCGAAACTTTTACCGTCCACTAAATCTAGAAAATCAAATATTTACAGTAGCTGTTTTCGCGGAGCCGATCCCAAAAAAGGCATTGTACGGGTTCCACTCAAGTAAAATTTTGCAAAAGCACAGATTTTTAATTCAAGTCAGATTTGACAACTCGATGACGTTTTACACAATCGTATCGAAAATTTTGGATTCAGAGGCTCCTACGATGACGAATTTTGTTGCTCACATTTTATTTCATTAATTTAATGTATTTGTAACGCATATTAAATATAAATTTTAGCTTTGTGCACTTCTTCTCCATATGAACTTTAACTATGCCAAATCTCACAGTCCTCCGTGCCCGCAATAGGCTTCAAGAGGGGTCCAAAGTGTTCGCTTCTATAGAACTTACAAAAGTATGGTGTGTGGTCTGTTTTTTTTTCTTTTTATATATCAATTTGTAATGCGTGTTTCATTTTTTCATTTAATCGATTTATTGTTCTTGTAGTAGAGTTTTGGTCGCCTTTTGATTTCCATTATTTTACTACTTCTTTTACTATCAATGTTATCTCGATTGATATATTTCAGTCTTTTAATTAGGTATCGATTTTCAACTTCAATATTTTTGTAATTCCACAGTTTTTATTCCATTTCGGCCTCTGCTTGTTGTCTCATTGATTATTTATCTTTCAATTGGCTTTTTTGATCAAAATGAATTTTCCTTACAGATATGTGTCTTTTTTTTGTAGAATTTCTTGTATATGTTGTTATTTTCTCATCTGATGTAGGTAATGTTTCTTCTTTATATATCCATATATTTGTTATACACTTCTTGCTTCTTGTGAGCATTTGTGAAAATTCATGAATTTATTATTGATTCGGATGTATTGTCTGCTTAATTTCTTTGGATTTTATTTAGTTGTTGGTTTGGAAAGAGACAACTGAGAAAGGCAGTTGAACTCTTCACGGGACACTGCTGTCTCATGAAACATCTCACTACAATCGGGGTGAAGCAAAATTGCAGGATGTATAGGGAGGAGAAAGAAACTTCACTATATATAACGTGCTAGTGTCCAGCGCTTGAGGTCCAGAGGCTTCGACCTTCGGGTTGACGTATGTTGAAGCGAATGACATAAAACATAACCCCATGGAGCTTGTGCTGAAGTTCATTAACAGCACAGGCGTTATAGAGTAAAGTTGCTAAGTGGGGTACAATACCACTGATATAAACTAAGAGGTGGAGGTATAGTGTAAAAACAATAATATTAATTATGGACTAAAGTATACAATGTGGTATTTTTTTCAATATCTCCAAAAGTAAATAAATAAGTTTTGTGGGCAGGAAGCCGAGTCGATCCAAAAACCCCCAGCTGAATTGTAAGTGTTCTTAAAACCAGGCGACCTTCAACAAGAAACACAACAACACGACGTAGTAACTGGTGAGAACTTCCCATTTTCCATTCTTCACTTGCAATTCTGTTTCTTCTCGCTCACTCTCACGCACTATTACCCTCTTTCATTCTGCATCTCTTTCATATCATATTCTTTCATTCTCTTTTTGTGTTCTTTTTCACTTTCCACAACAGTTCTGAAAAACCTCAACTTCAATTAGTCATCGTCCCAACACCCCAACTCCCCCCATTGAAAAGATACTTTGCAGGATGGACAAGCGACTAAAGGGACCTACGATCAGGCCTGGATCCGCAGACGGCGCTTCCCAGACCGAACCCATCAAGCACCAGAAGGCGGCAGCAACAAACCAACCAGGTTTTTACCCACGACGACGATCCTGGTACTGGTTTTCTGCGGTTTCCCAGTGCTGCAACATGAATGTTGCGATCATGTTCCAGGCCAAGCACACCAACCAGCCCCGACAAAATCCATCTATGATTGTAATAACTGTCGGCAATAAACCTATTTGTCTGTCTGTCTGATATAATGGAAAATCAGAAGAATTCACAACATTTTCGAGGTGTTTCTGCAATTGACATGTTACCAAAAAAGTTACAAACGATGAATCAGATATAATTAATTTTCAGCCATCTAATTGTTATGGATCATACTAGGTCTGTTACATAAACAAACCATATTTAAGAAATATTTTATATTTTGACAGTTTTTGAATTTCAAAAAAATTAAATAGTACATTATTATACGAGTTTAACAAGAGAGTATTATTGGGACATGAGTGCTCCAATAAAACGAATGTCACAATGCCTTGTTAAACCAGTGTAATATATACTCCGTTTTTTTTTTAAGAAGGAGGTAGATGGCAGCAGTGGTACACGTCCCGTACACATTAGGGATAAATGGAGCAGGCAACCCATAATTCATTGGCATATTATGGGGGTGGTTCCGTCCATGTACTGACATGAGTCACATGCATGCAAAAGTAGGGTGTAATCAAAAGCAACAAAATGTGCTTAGAAATTTTTAGACCGTATTTTATTGACACAAACACACGAGCTGTTTAGTTATTGTGTTGGTTTGTCGTGCGCGAGTGTAAAGCGGACGCGTCACGTGGTCCAAAATGGCAACCTCTTATTGGTTCGTTGAAATCTCTATCTTTCACAATGCTTCCTTAAAAAAAAGGACCATAGTTACAATTTTTTTTTTACTTTGGACCTCTTCTTAAACAACTGGTGTTTCATTTGATGCAAAAGCTGTTTTTCGATATAGAAATGGCCTATTGTACTTTTTTAAAAGAAGGATAACAAAGCGATTTCATATTATGAATACATAATAATATAATGAATTTTCAAATATTTATGTTAATAAAAGCTGCTACATTTGATTTTAGTACTTTCAATATTCCTTGGCCCAATCTAGGTCTTTTGGAACAACTGAAAACTTTATTAAACAAACTAGCGTTAACATCGTCTCTAAATGGGGTCGTCCCCCTCAACTGAATTTGACGAATTCAACTATAGCATCTCGTAGACTATAATAATATAACATGAAGTCCTAAAACGTGATCTGTTCTTTAATAAAGTTGTTTTATGAGATAACAAAGCCTATCAAAAAATCCAAAAACATTTTCAAACGCTGTACATTTACCGCCTCTTGTGATTAGGTTTATGATTTACAAATAAAAACAGGGCCGGGATTTTGTTTCTATGTTGATAATTATCAAGAGGGATAATTATCGCTTCAAGAGGGATAATATCCCATCTGAAAATGCGATTTTGTTTCGGTGTGGATAACGGTCTTGATAAATTTTTCGAGTGTGAGCGGTGTTGCCACCTATTTTTTCAATACGCAGATAACTTCACTCATGTCATTTGACATTTGTGGCAAATTTAAAAATAACCTATATTGTTGGTTTATGGTAGTGGAATAAAGAAAACTGCGAATAGTTAAGTATTTGTAGTGACAATTACACTTTTAGTTGTTTAAACGGATTCATATAGATGGCCGATGACAATAAGAAACGTGGCGGGAGACCCTCCGACGAGCAGAAAACTCTTCTGCTCACTTTTATGGAAGAAAATCTCCGTTTCGCTCGAAACCAAGTCAGTGACAGCGTCGTGGTTTCGAAGTTGTGGACAAAGCTGTTATTGATGCTAGATTCGTCTGGGGGCGTTAAGAAAAATAAAAAGCAGTGGCAAAGAGTTGGTATAATTTTACGAATATAATAAAGCTTGCTGACATTTCAATAAGTAAAATTGTATTTTTAAAATATACACATTTGTAAACTATAGTTCTGGGTTGATTGGAAGTCGGCGGTAAAATCTAGAGCGGCACAACTGAAAAGAAAACAACAACAGACGGGGGGCGCTGGGCCCGCTGAGGATATAGAGCTCAATGAGCTCAAAGGCCTATCCGAAAGGGAACAACGAATTCTGCAGGTGATCGGGCCCCATTATCATGGTGACGGGAAGACGGTGGAGTTGGGTGTTTTCCTAAGTGAGGTAAGATTTTTATTAATTAGGATACATTATACTGTTATAGTAATTATTATAATAAAAAACAATAAATATTAATATAATTTATATTTTTAAGCTTAATGCACCATCTTCCCAACCTATCCCGAAACCTGCAGAACCCAGTTGTTCCTACCAAGATCGCCAGGTATTTTAATGCAATTTTTAAATGTAGTTTTAGTCATTTATTTTAGGATAGTCCGGTTAGCCCCTATCTAGAAGCGAGTCACCTACTGCTCCTACTACCTCCATAATTCCGCCTTCCGTTCCCATCTCAAAAAAAGTCCAAGTGAGGAAGACATTCGTTACAAACATTCGTTATTAAAAATAGAAGAAAAAGCTAATGAAATTCGGGAGAGGCAAGCAATTGCCCTTGAACAAATTTTGCAGGTTTTGGTAGAAATAAAAAATAAATTGTAGTTGGTTAACTTTATTCCTCTTTTCAATTTAAATTGAAACGTTTGTTTCGGAGAACGAAACGCCTTAAGCGTTTTAATCAAAATAATTGTGGACAATTCTGTTCCTTTGGTCATTAATATGGTGATTGCCATCATCGTCCTCTGGTTCTTCTTCATGGAAGTCCGCCATGATTTGCCGTTGAATTTCGCCTTCTGGAGGCAACGGCAAATTGCGCTCCAACATAAAATTGTGCAGAATCGCACAGGCATTAATAATAGTCCCAGCCTTCACTGGGGCGTACTTCAGCACCCTCTCTGATAGCAAACATCGAAATCTTGCCTTCAGCACCCCGATGCATCGCTCAATGGTACTGCGCGATGACTTGTGTGCCTGGTTAAATCGGGCTTCTGGCGAATTGGGAGGCGCATTTCTTATGGGGGTAAGGAGAAACGGGCTGAGTGGATAACCGGAGTCGCCTAGGGTAATTAAAACAAAAGGTGTAATCTAAATACAATGTATTATTTTAGTTTGTACCGATTAACCATGAACTCCTGTCTCCACCATTAAATCGGGTTTCGAGCACCCTGTATACAAGGCTGTTGCGCCACATGTGGGCATCATGCGTGGCTCCTCCAAATATGGCGTTCAAGCCTAAAATTTTTAAATCCATATCACAGATCTAAAACAGGGTGAGTTAAACATTTGCAATTTATCTCAAGAAGAGCGTTACAATTTGGACATTTTTTGAATGATATCCCTTGCGATTGAGGTACTGGTGCTCGATGGCAATGCCAGGGTGGCCGATGGCAATATGGGTTCCATCGACAAAGCCAATCACCCCAGGCATGAGGAACCTCTCCATGACTCTGTTATAAGAATAATAAATGAAAATTGAGAAGAAAAACTAAATGGTTTGTACCTTTGCTTTGTTGCCATATAACCTTGCGGTTGAGGAAAGGTTATGAATCTTCCCATATTTTGGCAAATAGCATTAGCTACCTCGTTGATGGCTTCGGATATCATTGATTGCGAGAGGTTTATATAGCAGTCCTGGCCAACGCAACGTTGGTAACTGGCCCCTGCAAAAAACCTCATCGCAGCCAAAATTCTGGTTTCTTTATTGACTCCATGCCTCCTAGAGCGATCTTCTAGATGCGGTTCTAGGAGTTGGATCAGCTCTGCCATCGACTCTTTGTTGAGACGAAGTAACTCGACAAATTAAAATTATTTTGAAAATTTAATTCTTATAATATTGTTCTTAAAAAAACATTATTACCTTTGATCAGGCAAATTGAAAACCTGGTTTTGTTCTCTCAGGCCTCTTTTGAGCCTTCGTTGCAACTGCCTGTCCTCATTTATTTCAAAATAAGGTATAAAACGAGCCATACTTGATTCGCGTTTAAAACAACACGGAACAAAACTAAAAGCTATGAAAAAACAACGAAAACACGTAACAAACAACGGAACAAAACTAAAAGCTACTAAAGAACAACAGTATACACAACAAACGACAAAACGTAAGTCGTCAAAAAAGTGTAAACGACTAAACGAACGAGAAACAACTTGTAATACAAAAAAAAAACTGGACAACGAACAATCAACGGCTTAAATACCTAATAAACAACAAAAACAACGAATTACGAACTATAACAATACTAGATGGAACGAATCAACTTCTAACAGTTCAGAGAAACACTTTAATTGCACTTTTTTTGCAGAAGCACAATCATCACAAAACCTACATTTGAAATGTCATTTCGTTTTCGACCCTATTGATAAATGTTTATCGGTTGCATGGTCTGAGTTGAAAACTTATCCACCGGGAGATGGGATAAATGTGGAATCAAAATACCGTTTGGGCGCGGTATTGATAAATGTGACGTCACCTCTTGATAATTATCGCTTCAATACCCCTATTGAAAAGAAACAAAATCCCGGCCCAGGAGTATTATCAACGTTTTTCCTATATAATAGATAATACATTTCTTAGTAAGACATTGAAACTTTTTATCAAGATTTTAATCAAGCATTTTAAGTAATATTAATATTTATTCATTCGTTTTTCCTCCAAAATTATTCTCAATCTCATTGTTACGAATGATGTCAAAGTCTAATGTATTTCCTAGTCCCTCAACATCATCATGCAGATTCAACATTTTGAAATTATAAAATATAGATATAGAAATGTAGACAATTTGCGTTTTGTCTAGACAAATCGCGAATTGACCAAGCTTTTTAGACAAAGTCCAAAGTGGATTACAAACTTAATGCATTTCGGCATTTGTCCAGACAAAACACGTTCTAAGTAGAATTAGGCAAGTCATATTTTTAATATGTTTATTGTAATACGTTCATACAAATAAATACAGGATTTTAAATTAAAATAATTCTACAACAGGTAGATTTTCAGACTATGTCACTTAGAATGTCAGTAAATTTTAGGCCGTGAAGAATGCTCAGATTTTTTTTCTGAAAAGTTTTAAAAATTTTATAGTAATGCCAAATGTAATGGAGTTAAAAAAATGATAAAGCCGCTAAAGAATCCTGAATAGTGAATCCCTGATTCAGAAACCGGAAAATTCGAAGTCTTAAAAAATTAAAGAATAGTGCAATTCTAGAGTCCTGTAGTGATCTGAAGGGTAGTAAGGAATCTTGGAGTTCAAGTTTTAAATACTTTTGAGGAAACTTAACGAATTCTAAACATTCAAAATTGTTTGAAATCCTGAGGAGTCATTTCAAGGTATTCGTATTTTCCCAGTTTCTAAGTTTTATTTCCTTGGTTTATACTTTTAAATGTTATTTTAAATAAAGCATTTTCATATAATAATAATCTGCTCTTTACTCAATAATTCACAATAATACATAACTAAGTTAATTAGTCCAGGCAATGGTTTTTGATCGCAAAAGGACAGAAATGAAATTTGGTAAAATTTCCTACAAAAATCATATTGAGACGACGGCGCGACGGCCCGGAAGCGGATGATGTCATGATGATCTCACCACGTATGGTAACGTAATTAATCTGGAATAGTCCACATGAGAACGTCTGGGAATAATTATTCACATGGGATGCTCTCATAAGTCTAGAAGACTCTGTGGCGGTGATCTCATGCTATACCACGCTCGTACAAGAGACTGATCTCATTCATCTGGAATAATCCATTGCGTCGGAAACATGATCTCATGATTCCGGGAATAGAAGGAATCGAGAATGAAGCGAGCGGTATAAGAAGGGATCAGAAGGAACAACGGAGCAAGTCAGTCTATTGGAAGCATCGTGAACAAGTGATCAGCGCGTGATATTGTGAAAGTCTGTACATTGTGAAAAGTTAGTCTTAGTAGTCTTTTTAATAAAAGTTTGTAAATACGGTGTGCGCCAGAATATTTCTTTAAATCCTCGAACCCGCCCGGCTCAGGCTACGTTACATTGGTGTCAGAAGTGGGATTTAAAGAAGCGGACGTAAAAAAAAATATTGAACCAACCGGTACGTGACGCATGTCAAAGCAACCTTCTGGAAGAGTCACGAGAAGTAAAACCATGGAGGCTCTACAAGGACAAATGGCCGCTCTTCTAGAACAATTAGAAAAGAGACGACAAGAAGAAAGAGAAGAACAAGAAATAAGACGACAGGAAGAAAGGAAAGATCAAATGGCACTTCTAGAACAACTAGAGAAGCGACGACAAGAAGAAAAAGAAGAGCAAGAAAGGAGACGACAAGAAGAAAAACAAGAACAAGAAAATTGGCGACAAGAGGAACAGAAGAGAATTTTCGATCAGCTAGACATTTTGCAAAACACTTTTAAAAAAGACGTGGAAGAGAAGGTTCAAGTTGTGGAAAGGAAAGTTCTGGAAATTGAAGAAGTTGTAAAAGAAGAAGTTCTGGAAATGAAAGAGGAATTGGAAAAGAAAGTCAAGGAAATGGAAACAAAGCTGAAAAGGATAACAACGGGGCAGTCGGTCGTGACACAACCGTTATCACAAAGGCTAAAACCTCCGACTTTTGATGGTCAGACCTCGTGGTTTATGTACAGGAGGCAATTCGAGGCAGCGGCCGAAATGAACAACTGGGGTGAAGAAGAGAAAGCCACTGCACTGGTGTTATCCTTGCGAGGACAAGCTCTTCAGCTGCTGCAAACCATCCCGGAGAGGGAACAAAAGAACTACGTCGCCGTGGTCAACGCTCTCGAGCTGCGGTATGGATACCTCCACTTGAACCAAGTGTACCAGTCACAGCTGAAGTCACGAGTTCAGAAGAATGGCGAAAGCCTGCAGGAGTTTGCGGCGGACGTTGAGAGACTCGTACATCTGGCCTACCCAAGCGCCCCTAGCGAGTTCCACCACCAACTTGGAACAAGCGCGTTTATTGATGGGGTCCGCGACGGTGAGTTGCAGCAAATGTTGACACTAGGTAGACATCAAAAATGCGCCGATGCCCTCGTGCATGCCCTGGAGTTCGAGGCGGCTAAAAACGCTTGTCGTCCGGCGGCTCAACGTCTGCGAGCAGTAACTATGGAGGAAGCCCCGAAAGACGGAAACGACCTGCTGCGAGAAATACAGACGTTGCTTGAGGAAATGCGGCACGGAAGCATGACAGGCAGACCCAGATGCTTTAATTGTGGGAGAGTGGGTCATCTGAGGAGGGACTGCCGTTCAAGGAGATCGCCGGAGCAGACCCATAGAAATCCGGAGTCCGGCCCTTCAAGCTTAAGGCACTCGGAAAACTAAGTCCAGCTAGCGCTTTGGGGCGTGTGCTAGCTGGCCCCACAAAAGCCCCTAGGGTGATCTCCGTCTCGCAGCTACGAAGAAGGAACGACAGTCTGTTGCTGGAGGGTCGAATCAACGGAGCTGGCTGTTCTATGACCGTCGACACCGGAGCGACCGTCTCGATCGGAAGACCAGACATCTTCAAACCGCTGGGAGATTTCCAATTGGCAGAGAGCGACCTGGTGTTAAAAACAGCAACGGGAGAAGCAGCACGAGTATTCGGGGAAGTTGAGGCAAGACTCGAGTTGGGGAGGTTCGAGTTCATTCACAAGGTTATTGTAGCTGATATAGTAGACGATTTCATCTTGGGTCTTGACATCATGAAGAAGTTCGGATTCGTGCTGGACATCAAGAATCGCATGCTGCTAGTTGGCAACGAAGAAATCTCCCTGCACTCTGCGATACCATCCGCCGACGAAGTGAAAGTGATGGTCTCCGAAACGGTCCGTGTACAGAAGAATTCGGAACAGATCGTGCTGGCAGAGTTGGAAGAAGACCCTGGGGGATACCGGACTGGAATAGTAGAACCGAACGTGACCACCAACCCGGACGTGACACAGAAAACACAGATCATGGTAGCAAGAACACTCGTTGAGGCTAATGGACGAATTCCTATCCGTGTAGCGAATTTAGGCGAAAGTGGTGTTACACTACAGAAAGGGCAGACGATTGGACTATACCATCCTGTAATACGGGTCGTCCGTTGCGAAGAACAACCTGTTGGGTGTAACAGAAAAGAGGCTCACCGAACGAGTGTAGAGAAGCTCTTCCTAGAAGACTGGAAACACCTTACGAACCATCAATTAGAGAAGGCCATGGCATTTATCCGCAAGGAGACTGACATCTTTGCTACAGAAGACCGAAGCACCAGCAGAACCAACATGGTTCAGCACAGAATCAACACAGGAGATGTTGCTCCGGTCCGACAACCGCCAAGAAAACTTCCGTTCGCAAAACACCAAGAGGTGGCTCAGATGGTGGACAAAATGAAAGCAGACGGAATAATTGAAGACTCCTCAAGCCCGTGGTCGTCACCAGTTGTTTTGGTAACGAAGAAAGATGGCTCCACTCGCTTTTGCGTTGACTACAGACGGCTGAATGATGTAACTAAGAAGGACAGCTATCCGTTGCCACGTATCGATGACACTCTAAGTCGGGATCGCTGGCGGCACATTACTAAGAACTTGAAAAAAAAAATGATTTTAGCATATTAGTTCCTTCTTTATTAGTTGTTTGTGTGGCTGTGTGCCGATCAGTCGAATATGGGAAAACGTAATATAACGCCTCAGAATCAATAACACAAGAGCCCAGGGGGCGCCCTAAGGCCCCATATTCATGTTTTAATAGTTATTCTGCTATTCGGGGCGGAGACAAATCCAACAAATCAAAGATCATAAAAATAGGTCCAGCCCAAGGGGGCCCCCCTGGGCCCCCATTTCCATGTGAAAAATGCTTTACGACCAATATTTGGTAGGTATGAGAATAGGTGCAGCTCCCCCCCCCCTTTGGTTTATAACTCAAGAAGGGGTTTCATGATATTTGATTTGTTGGATTTGTCTCCGTCCCGAATAGTAGAATAACTATTAAAACATGGATATGGGGGCACAAAGCCCCCATATTGATTCTGAGGCCTTACAAAGTTTGCCGGGTCAGCTAGTATATTATATATTAGAAAATATGGCAACAAAATATGTAATTAAAAAAAATGTAATTAGTCCATTTGTTTAAAATAATTGTTTAATTTTTTATCAAATTATTAATTAAAATTTAAATATATCTAAGTCGAACTCCACAAACTTTAATGAGCGTAAAATTACACAATGTGGAACATGTTTCGGCAGAACACTACTGCCATCATCAGCCCTTAAAGAATTTTTAAAACGATATTTGCCTGTCTAGGCTAGAAAATGGAAAAGTAGGGATTTTTCAATGCAAACTCTTATGTTCGTTGTATTTGTCTCCGCCCCGAATAGCAGAATAACTACTATTAAAACATCGGAAAAATTACAGGGGGGCCCCTTGGTATAGGGCAACGACAATAACAAAGTCCCTTGAAAAGGGGGGCCCAAGGGGGCCCTTTAAGACATGTTTTTTTTTCGACATGTGGAGCCCTTGAAACAGGGGGGCCCAAGGGGGCTTTTTGAGACACGTGGGCCCCCATGAGACATGAGGCCCCCCTACAAAAGTGAACAATGAAAATCTTTTGTCGGCCGAAAAAGTTTCGTTTATCACACGGCCCGAAACTGTTCTCGGCTACGCCTCGCTTCCACAAACTGTGCTCGCACTTGCAAAATGACATTTTCTGGCCTTGTAATAAAATATACTACATATGTTATTTCCAACGGCCGGTTTCGAAATTTCCCCCTCTTTAAGAATCTGTTTTTTTATTTTTTTACCATTGATAGTTTTCGAGTTATTTGTAAAAAAAAACCTTTTCTGGGATTCTTTAATTGTTAACAATTTTTGCAATTGTTAGTGTGCGGGTTTGAAACTTTTGCACATTTTTCTAGAGATTATTACGAATCCAATGAGCTATCACACGTATCTTAACTCGCAGTACCAAGACGGTTTTTAATTTCTGAACCAGACTACAAGATAATTCGCAAATGTGAATTATTGTTGTTGACATCAGCCGTTGGCATAGAGGAACTCTACGTTGGCTTGTTGTTGGGCGGCCTCCCTGGCGGCCTCTATCAGAGACTTGCTAAACTAAACCTCTACGCTAACCCCGATTTTTGCCCGATCTTGGCAACCAGACAATCTCAATTATTTTTAGAGGAAATTGGCAAAACGTGAAATAAAAAGTGGCTTAAAACTACATAGATTGAAAGACAAAGGTATTATGCACTGCTCAAAAGTATTTTTTTCTAGATTGATCAGCTAATACTCTGTTTAAACTACGTTGAAATGTGTTTGACTTTACTCCTAAATACGTGATGTTTATTATTTTTTTCCCTTATGCACGACGCTCTAATTTGAAGAACTGAGTAAATGGGGCTATTTGGTGAGCTTTATTTTAAGTTGTGTAAAAATCTCAACTCGATTGCTTTCTTGTGATCCGTGTTTTCCTCTAACAAAAACAGCATGTTTTCGTTGTAAGAATGGTTGCCTAAATCGATTTCATTCGCCCCCTTAACAAATAAAGGAAGTGACCTGAATCTCAATAATTTATGCGAACCCCTAATAAATAGTAGGTCCCGATAGACGCAGTAAAGACGATTGGTTGACCCAGTGAAATAAGTTCACACCCACTTTTGTATTGGAACAGCCTCTCGATCCTTATTTTTTAGCTCCATTTTAAGTAAAACCACGGGTCAAAATTTATTTTGGTTTTCGGATTCGGAATCAGCATAACGGTTTTCATAAATTAAGTCACAATCTCATCAATTTTTTCCAAACTTGACTGGTTTCTAATTTTTTTTTTGCAAAACCACTAGCACTAGGATTTTCAAAATAACATAGAGTAAAAACTGTGTCCTGTTCTTTGTTGTGTCAGAATTTCATTGGAATTGCTTCAGTCGTTTTCCTTACATTGGTTCTCATAGTTCTTATGGAAGAATAACACGGAAGGATCCCACCCTTAATAAATACAGTTTTACATCAATTTTAAGACAGGGTGTTTTACCCTGTACCCTGTCTCTATCGATTTTCTTTTAAAATCGTTATCTACGTCAGTTTGTATAGCAAGCATTCTACCTTAAAAACAGGGCAAAATCCTTAAAAAAGTGTTGTGTGCTGAAAAGGCCCACCATTCGAAGGCTTTTTTAATATGCTTTAAATAAAGGAAAATTTCTTTTAAAATGTTCCTTTTTAAAAACAGCAGAATTCTTGAAATATTTTCTTTTTGAATATACCTTTCAAAACAATGCATAAATATGGTAAAGAGAGTACGTATTTGCCAGTTTTTGAACGTTTATGATCGTCATTAAATATTTTCCCACAAAGAGAGTGTCATCATAAGTTATTAGTTTCCAAAATTTCTGGGTGGGCTCTACAAAGTGGCATGAACTTTGAGTTGGAACATCCTGTTTATTGTAACAGGAATTTACAACAACCCAACCAAGTTTAGTTTCTTGTAGAACGTTTTGTGCCAAATATTCGCGATTAGGTTTCACAAGTTGAAAGAAAACTTGAGCACCGGTTAATAAATAAATTGTTCCTCTTATATGAAAAGTGAAAAGGAATTTCACGGAAATTTGAGGTATTACGACTCTCGATACATTTGACGCATTTGTAATGGAGTGATTAATGGCAGCAACCTATAGAACAATAGGTTGTAATTTGAGTTTTAACAATTTTGCTACGAAATTCAACTGCCACTCTCTAAAAAGCTCTAAATATGTCCTTTTACCTAAATGTTAGTAAACTTGGACCTGTGCTGTGGGAAGTACAATTTTGCAAAAATAGACAGAATTTATTTTTAAAACGGTTGGTGGTTGTTGACTACTTGTACTTGCTCTTTCATTTGACTGTGAATGATTTTCATGCAATAAAGTCTTCTGCAGTTCCTCACAAATTTTGCATCGAGATCTCGTTTGGAAGAAAAAAGTTTTTAATTCTGTTTAATGTGCACTAAATATCTGCAATAGCACAGCATTTATAGTGAACAGGTTTAGGATATTTAGGAACTATAAGAGAATTAATTAAGAAGTGCTAAAAACACCTCTTGTGGGGGTTAGGTAAGTCGATTGATGCTCTCTAGATCCGCTTTTTGGGTGAATCACTCCCCAGTAAACACAACCACGTGAGAAAAACGTAACAAAAGACGAGTACCAACGGTTGTATAGACGTTACGATGTCGCTGACTTCAACGTTACTTTCGACGTGTTTATAACGTCTAGTTAAACAGGTTTTTTTTTGTGATTTTACCACGTTGTTAAGACGTACTGATTTTCCGTAAAAAAAAACAACGTGAAAAAAACGTAAAACAAACGAGTACCTACCAACCGTTGAATAGACGTTACGATGTTGCCGAAATTAACTTTACTTTTGAGTTGTAAAAATGACGTGTTACAAACGTCTGATAAAACACGTCTCTTTCAGGTGTTTTTACCAGGTTGAAAAGACGTGTTGATTTTCTGAATTAAACGTCATTTTCGATGTCTCAACAAAACGTTCTGTGAACGTATTTTAAAGATATTATAAAATACGTCTTTTTTAGGTGATTTTAGGAAATAAGTATATTAAAAAAGTCTTGATTTTCATGACAAATATTTATTATAAAACAACAAACAAAAATTGTTTAACAAAAGTTCAAATCTATTATAACGTATAAAGGTGAATAGAAAATATGGAAATAATTACTAAAAACTATAATATCAACTATGTACTACTAATATTATAAACTATATAACTATAACTATAATTACACTGATAAACACTGTTTTTGTCACACGAACTTTGTGATGATTTTTGTTCATTTTGGTGTACCCTCTTTTAAAAAACTATATTGTTTTGTTTCTGTCACATCCAGTTTTTTGTGACAGCTATATATACATTTCTGATATAATTTACGTATTTTTGTTAGAAAAACTTTATTTAGGCCATTGTATAACTATTGCATTAAATAAACTTATATTTAATTGACGTTTGCTACATTGTAAAAATGCCACGAAAGTGCTATAACTATCCGGACAGTTTTTGTTATGTGTGTGGAGTATTAACTTTTCTACCTCAGCGTCGAAAACTTACAACTTACAAAAAATCAAAGAGGGAATATTTGTTGGTTTGCAAATACGGTAACTAATGAAGGATAGGAACTTTGAAGGAAAACTGAATTATCAAGAAAAACTCGCCTGGAAATGTTTTGTGAATGTTGTGCAAAATTTTCTAGAAAACCATAAAGCGGAAAATTACAAAGACTTAATTAATGAACTTATAATCTCATACAAAGCTTTGGGGTGTAATATGTCCTTAAAAATACATATGCTGGACTCTCATCTGGATTTCTTTCCCGAAAATTTGGGTACTGTGAGTGATGAACAAGGCGAGATGTCTCATCAGGACATTTCCTTAATATCAAGGGAAATGGAGTCCATCAAAATCTATAAGAAATAACTATAACTAACTATTGCAAAAATAAAAAAATCCTTACTAGGTATATGATTGTCGTAAATGATATAAAATGACACAATTTACCAGGATATGTTGAAGCTGGAGAAAATGCTGACATTGGCGATGCATAAGACGTCGTCGGGGTACAGCAAAAATCCTCTCCAAGGTTTACAGTTTGACGCCGCTTACCACCAAAAAGAGACTCATCACCAAAAACTTGCTTTCTTGAGAGACTTTCCACTGATGAGTTGTTTCGTCTGCAGTTTCCCCAATCTCCTTGATGAGGTTGTTGACCTTTTTATCATGTGTCATAATAATCTGCAAAGAAGCTCAAAAGTTAAAAAAAAAAAATTAATTAGAAAAATCGTAAATATAATATCATATATGTATATATCTGTCATAAAATGGATCTTAAAAACCTTGTAAGAAGGCCAGGTCTTACATGGTCTTACATACTTTTGACGAAAGTCATAAAATCGGTACACTTGCGGAATAAATTTAAATTAAACTGGTTAGTAATATGCATAAAAAATGTATATTTAGTTACTACTTTTAAATAAAATACTGTACTACTTACCTTTACGACTTTTGGAGGCTACACAAATCTCAAAACTTGGTAAGGCAAACGAAAACGAAACGAACTGCACGATCTCAGACGAAAAATGAAAATGAACAAAATCGAACGAAGCAATGGCCAAGCACAGATGACACATCTGGAAAGAGTTCCTTGGTTTCGTTTCGTTCGGGGTGCAAGGCGCAATAAAAAAAAGCTGTAAATCACGTACATTTTGAAACTTTTGTGTCTTGGAAGCAGCATGTTTGTTTGTCGCCAAAACAAATTCGATTTTCATTGAATTTTCATTGATAGTACCATTGAATATCAATACTCTAACTATTCTAACTAGAGTATTGATATTCAATGATAGTACTGATCTATACGTTTGGTTATTATTTATTTTCGACAATAAAATTACGCTCGCGTCGTCGGTTCCTCAACCTTCAGCCCCCATCATAAACCAATATTCTTCTCAAAATTCCAGCCCCTAAACGGTAAAACTTCTCAACGTATGTTTCAAATTGTCCCTTAATTATAACTGCTTTCAATTTCGTTTTTAAAAACTTTTTATTCCCTGACCAATACCAAACTCTTCTCGGTCAAAGACACATTCAAACTTCGCGACACGACTCTCAAAAGAGATTCGTTGTTTTATTTTTAATCTTTTCACTGGTCTTTTGACACCTTCACTTACTTCACAGCGTTTCACATTACCAGACATTATCAATATTTATTAATTTCGTTGATTAACCGTAATAATTAAAGATCTTAATTTTTGTTTTTAACTTTAACAAACACATTTAAATTAATATTTGGAATCACCTGTCTTCGTAAGTAAATATAGCTACCTAGATTGAATTATTTCTTTGCCGTTGGGTTAAAGAGCTTTTGTAATTTTTTATGACATTGACATCATAATAGAATAGGGAATGTCAATTTTATTTATAAATTTTAATTTAATAAAGATTTTTTCACTACTTTTAATCAGTTTTCCCTAAAACACCAAAACCAATTTTTATTATAAATACCGACGCACGATTCGCCAACAATGTTGGCATCATCAGGGTGATGAGTGAATCGGAAAACTGATTAAAAGTAGCTATCTACCACCAAAAGTTATCCAGACAATTGTTTCGTTTTTGAATAATTATATGAATTCTCAAAGAGCGATTGTTCATCTCTATTGCGAACTAGGCGGGAGAGATGATCCTAAAACATTTCAACCACGAGAAAACGTCAAAATTTCAAGGTTGTTTGGGTAAAATTTGGGGTGCCAAATGTTTACAAGAGCTAACTTAGTTGTTACCATGTTTCGTAAAAATTATGAAAGAAATGCTGGCTTTACTAAATATTTCTATTGTTTCTACTTTTAAATTCTATAACCATTCTATTTTATTTAAAATGTGATTCAAATAAAAAATGTCTCAAAGAGGTAGTCATTTGTTTATTTTTAAAACCTGGAAAACCACAAAATGATCCTGAATCATACAGACCAATTTCTCTGCTATCGTGCATTTTCAAAACATTCGAGCGATTAATAAAGAGACGTGTGGAACATGCCTTAGAACAAGGCGCCCACTTACCAAAGCGGCAAATCGGATTTCGACGAGGTAAAGGCACGAACGAAGCACTCGCGCATATAGTAGGGGATGCTCAGGTGGCTCTGACGGAGAAAAAAGTCATGGCCTGTCTGTTTCTTGATCTCAGGAACGCATATAATGCAGTCAAACTAAACCTGCTTAACACCAAAATGATACAGACAGGAATAGCGGTTCCAATGGCGAATGCCATAACGGCGTTGTATTTGAACCGGAAAGTCTTTATCAGAGATAGTGACAATTACCTGCATGGTCCTCAAGTAACGTCTGAAGGTGTTCCGCAAGGTTCAATTTTAAGTCCTTTATTATTTAACATACACACGAGACGCTCATGAAATGTGGGAGGACTGTGTAAAGGTAGTGCAATATGCGGACGATTTTTGTTTTTATTGTACGCAACAGTCCTATCAGGAATGCGTTAGAACGTTGAGGTACATGGTTTACTGCCTTAGGGAATGGTGTTGGCACAATGGTTTTGATTTTTGCCCGGAGAAGTCTGCAATCATGTTTTTTCAAAGAAGCAGAGATCCGATAGGTACAGAACTAAAATTTTCTGAACTCATTATACCGGTAGTGCGTGAGCACAGATACCTGGGTGTGTACATAGATCGTGGACTGCTGTGGCAGAAACAAATAGAGCACGTGCTGACGCATGAATATTGGTCCGTAAAACCGATGCCGCCTCTGATCCAAGCGTTCCTTGAGACAACCACTCAAAACAACAAAATGGCAACATTCCCGACTATTCCGGTGTTTACTAAGTCGTATGATGAGTTAATAGAGCCAATGAGTATACGGATACCACGGTATGGGGACAATCCATCTTTTAACCAAACGGTGTTACGATCCGCTCTACTGGCATGTGGAACGGAGATCACATCCATCTATACCGATGGGTCAAAATCAGAGAATGGGGTTGGGTGTGCAGTCTATGTAGCTCAAACGCCGGCAAGCCAAATATGTTATCGTTTAACACCGAATTCATCAATTTTCACGGCCGAAGCCTTAGCGATCTTGGAGGCATTAAGGTGGGTTTATAGAAACAAAATCAACAATGCGGTCATAATTTCTGACTCTCAGGCAGTATTACGGGCCCTCCAGGGGGACCCTTACTACCTGGAACACCACCTACTAATAGAGATAGTAGGGTTGAGCGCCTTAATAAATAAAGAGTTGCAGCCTGTAAGGTTGGTTTGGGTAAAAGGACATTGTGGAATACATGGTAACGAGCAAGCTGACAAACTAGCAAAAGATGCGGCACAGAATGGGATGCCGCTGGAACTCGATACTTTCCAGGATACAGGGTGAAATTGACGATAACGGGAAAAAAGAATGGGCAGGGTTTTGCGCCACGTCTACAAATCCATATTGCATGTCGGAGAGGAAGCCAATGGTACAGTTTTTGGGCTGGACAAGCTAGACCATTCGTAGCGACCATGTTGAGACTACTAACAAGTCACAGCTGTGCGCCCGCTCATTTGCATCGTACTGGAGTAGTAAACTCTCCCAGGTGTGCCTGCAATGAACTTGGAGACTTAAATCATCTTTTTTTTGGGTGTGAAAGGTTTAGACACAATATAGGGGTGTTAATTACAAAACTTCAGACCTTGGGGATACAGTTTCCCCAAAAAATCGATACTCTGATGAACACATACGATTTGAAAGTGAACAAGGTTCTATATCAGTATGTTCAAAGTTGTCAAATTAGGGTGTAGAGAGAAGTCCAATTGTTCCTTATATGTTGGTCCCGTGGTCCTGTTGTGTGTTTTTAAAATGCCCAGATAGACCCCTGGACGAGAAGAGTGTATTTCCCTGTGTCTATCCCGGCGTAGCGGAAATTCTTCTATAGGTTACGAGGAAAGGTTAGGGTTAGTAGCATTGGTCGTGGCTGAATAAAGCTCTCGTTTGCAGCTTTAAGGCCAAGGGAAAAAAAAATGTTCGAGGATTTAAAGAAATATTCTGATGCACACCGTAGTTACAAACTTTTATTAAAAAGACTTTTGTACAAACTTTCACAATAACACGCGCTGACGACTTGTTCACGATGCTACCAATCGACTGACTTGCTCCGTCGTTCTCGATTCCTTCTATTCCCGGAATCATGAGATCATGTTTTCGGTGCAATGGATTATTCCCGAAGAATGAGATCATTCTCTTGTACGAGCGTGGTATAGTATGAGATCACCGCCACAGAGTCTTCTAGACTCATGAGAGCATACTATGTGAACAATTATTCCCAGACGTTCTAGATTCCAGATTAATTACGTTACCATACGTGGTGACATCATCATGACATCATTCGCTTCCGGTGCCGTCGCGCTGTCGTCTTTATAATATGTTTTATAACCCGCAACAAACAATTTACAGTGGCTTCTAAACTTGGCGCAAAAACCGCCCATATGGAATCTGTAAAAGACGCCAATGGAATGCGTTCCTTTGTAGTACATAAATGTACTATATAATTATGACTATATAAACAGGTGAATTTATTGTAAAAATTTCACGAGAAATTAATGTCAGAACTGAACGTCAAAAATTACTTATATTTTACCCACATACATTCAAATAAAAAATATAAATTAAGTAGGATTATTATACATTATGTATTTTAAAATCATCATTTTTATCTGCGAAACCCCTTAGTGACTTGAATGCGTTTTTATTTGTAGTATAGATGACTAGAAAAACACGTGTATTTAATGTTAAAATTTTACGAGAAATAATAGTCAAAAATAATAGTTTAGACTTCACCGCCATTCGTTCTTTTCTATTTTATATAATTTGATTTAAGTTATGATTTAAATAATAAATATATATTTTTTAACATGATTTTTTATAAAAGAAGTAAATTGAGGTAAAGTAAAATACAATAATAAAAAAAATAAGGGAAGTAAATTGAAAAACCTCCTTTTAACCCCAAAAACCCATAGGGCTACACCATGATGATGATTTTTTATACTCTGCTGGAACTCTTTCACTCCTTAGGTATTTTTATTTTTTATTTGATTAGAAAAACACGTGTACTTAATGTAAGAATTTCACGAAAAATAAACGACGACAAACACGCCTATATGACACTAGAAAAACACGTGTATTTAATGTAAAAATTTCACGAGAAACAAACGTCAGAACTGCACGTGGAAAATAACTTATATTTGATCAACATTATGTACCTTTCGTTCATTAACAATATTGATTAAACGTCTTTATTGCGTCATATATAATATTTAAAAATAACGTAATTTTTTAACGTTGAATTGTCGTAATTTGTAGATACGTAGTCATTATTTTATTGTAAATCAACGTTGAATTTACGTTGCGTAAAATACGTTGAAGGTATTACCAAAATATAACGTGATATTTTCAACCAGAAACGTGTTATCAACCACATACACGGCTTTTCCACGTTAAAACAACGTGCATGTGTTCACTGGGTCCCAGTCTATTAGTTAATTCTTTCTACAATGTCCCTCCATTTCTTCCTGTCCTGCGTTTTTTCTTGCACCTGCTTTGCGTCGATGTTCTTTTATTTCTTGCAGCCATTTTGATCTGGATCTTCCTCGTTTTAAAATTTTGACGAAGGAACTGAAGAAGGATTAATACTCTAATTTGTAAAGTTTTCCAAAACCATAACGAACAAAATAGGAAAAGAACTACGCATATTCATCGTTCGAATCGTGAGTTAAGGTCTTGAGTTCATACAAAAATTTCAAAGAAAAAGCACTTTCAGTTTATCCCGAATTTTCCGATTTTCCGGGCAACTTTTCCAATTTTTCTTTTCGTAAGAACTTTAGGGAGTGAGTCGATTTTGGCGATTTTGGCAAGTCCTTTCAAATCGCTTCAAGTTTTTTCAAGCCACTTCATCTCTCTTCAAGTCGCTAAAGGACATTCCAAGTCTTTTCAAGTAGCTTCCCGTTCCTTCAAAATATTTGAAGTCTTCCCAGGTCGCTTCAAGACTCTTCAAGACATTTCAAGACTTTTTTAAGTCGCTTCAATTC
Source organism: Diaperis boleti (assembly GCA_963583935.1). Taxonomy (NCBI): domain Eukaryota; kingdom Metazoa; phylum Arthropoda; class Insecta; order Coleoptera; family Tenebrionidae; genus Diaperis; species Diaperis boleti. Next base: position 18,289,164 of record OY757245.1, on the reverse strand, counting down.
CCTTCAAAACATTTCAAGTGACCTCAAGTTCTTTCAAAACATCTCAAGTCTTTTCAATTCGCTTGAAGTCTTTCAAGTCATTTCAAGACATTTCAAATCCTTTCAAGTCGCTTCAAGGTATTTCAAGTCTTTTCAAGTGGCTTCCAGTCCTTTCAAGATATTATTTGAAATCTTCCCAGATCGCTCCAAGTATTTCTTCAAACATTTTAAGTCGCCTCAAGTCCCTTCGAACCATTTCAAGTCGGTTCAAGTCTTTCAAGTAGTTTCAAAATATTCCAAGTTGCTTCATTTCGTTTCAGTTTCCTCAAGTTGCTTCAAGACATTTTAAGTTTTTTCAAGTCGCTTCCAGTCCCTTCAAGATATTTGAAGTCTTCCCAGGTTGCTTGAAGTCTTTTCAAGTCGCTCCAATGTTTCCAATCCCTTCAAGATATTTCAAATTATCCCAGGTCCCTTCATGACTCTTCAGGACATTTCCAGTCGTTTCAAAGTCTTTTCAAGTCGTTTCAAGTTTCTTCCAGTCGCTTTATCTCTCTTTCAGTCGCTTTCAGTCCCTTCAAAATATTTTGAAGTAATTTCAAGTCTTTTCAAAACTTCAATTGCTTTCAAAACATTTCATGTCGTTTCAAGTTGCCTCAAGTCTTTGAAGTGGTTTCAAGACATTCCATGTCTTTGCAAAGCCGATTCAAGTTACTTCAATTCGCTTCAATACATTTTGAAGTCTTTTCGAAGTCGATTCAAGTTTCTTCAAGTCGCTTCATCTCTTTTCAAGTCGTTTCAAGACTCTTCAAGACATTTCAGGACTTTTCAAGTCGCTTCAATTTCCTTCAAAACATTTCAACTCACCTCAAATCCTTTCAAAACATCTCAAGTCTTTTCAATTCGCTTCAAGTCTTTTCAAGTCGTTTCAAGACATTTCAAATCCTTTCAAATATTTTGCCTACGGAGCAAAAATGGTCAATTGAGCGGCAGACAAAACAACTATCTACAACTGACCGATTGACTAATGGTATTGGAAGGGCAACCATTTTTTCACTTAAAAATTTTGAATTTGGATTGAACACGAGAGTGAGTTCTAGTTTTTAAAGGAAAAAAAATCAATAAATGGTTGTTATTTATCATCCATTTAGTCAGTCGATAAGTATAGTGGACAGGGCTAGTATTCCATAAATTAATTAATTAATAATGAATAATCCTAAAATAAAAGTTTGCTCGCTGTCCATAAAAAAACCTAAATGATCCTTTAAAATGTTTTGGTTAACACCGTTCTCTTTTCTTCTAAAATAAAATATTTAATATGAATCATCTGTCACTTTTGCAGATATGTCAATAGAAAATTTATTGTGAAAGTGGGCCAAAAATTAACACTCTTAGCAAACCATCCACTTCGTCCAGACATGTCGAAAACCCCATTTCTAGCGCAATTTGCGGTTTCCGAAAGTCATGAAACCACTGCTGCCAATTTCACTGCTTTGCATCTTTCACAACGGTACGAATTAAAAAAATTGCGAAACCACATACTGTAGATTACAACAAATAATTCGGCAGGTGTAATAATAATTGAATTAAATAAACATATTTCGCAACACGTGTACGAAAGCAGTTCCAGTAAACTGCAACAATTAATGTTTATTAATAACAGTAAATATTATTGACAAGAAGAGAAGGTCGTGCTTGCGTCCGCAACATAAATAATAGGTAAAGGTCTTAATGCGAGCTTATGGAAATTAATGTTATTGATTCATTATTGCTGATGAGTTTTCGCACTGAGGTCGTTATGCATTTTTTTTCTTTCAACTCTTTAGAAAAAAGCTGTTCGTTGACGCTACTAGCCGCTATTGTCTCCATACAATTCGAATGTTATAATAACACGTTTGTTGCAATTACCTGCAACCTGTCGTATTATGTCGTCAAGTTAATGGTAACAAATAGTTATAATTAGTAGGAATTCGATAAGTTCATTACGATAGAATAATTCCCCAAAATCTATTAATTTCCCGGCTTCTGGTGAACGGTACTTGCTGGAGAATTCTGTTAAAACCATCAGTGTCGTAACAGTCATTACCGGAAACCACTCGACAAACAATAAACAAAATTTCTATCAGTCTTGCACAATTATGTAAAGAGTAATTTTTAATATAATGTAGGACCCATGACGCAATTTCTAGGATGTTATAAATGGTATGTGCAAAAACGAGACTTGTTAAACAGTCGCCGGAGAGAAATGTTAAGGAAGTGTGTTATGATGTAACGTGAGATACTCGCCGGTTTATTGTATGCACCTTTGCTGGTGAAAGCATTTTGGTGGCATGTTTTAGCCGGAGGGATTTCTGGGTTATTTTATCGGCGATCTTATTATCCAACTAGCTAACCCGGCAGATGGTGTCCTGCCCTTATAATTTTTAATGTTTTTGTTTTTGATGTGGCGACAGGGGACTGACACCGATTCGAATGCCGTCACGGAAAACGGCGTCTATTTTCTCCCAGGTATGTGCGTGGCGTAGTAATCTCTGAAACTTCTACTTATCCGATTTCAAAAATTCTTCCACTAATATTTAGAATGGGCCTTCAGGTATATTATCAGCTAAAATAAAAGGGCCCTTCGTGGAGACCACTTTTGCAAAGTAAGTCGACGAAAGAACGGTTGGGAGAATTTGTTTTTTTACGTACGCTGCCTTAACGATAAGAGATATGCTTTGTATAGAAAAGTTTTAGAGCTTAAAAAGCCCTATAAAAACGACATAAATCTATGCATATGTTACGGTCAATTCAAAAATTGATAAAAGGTACTTCTACATGTTCGATAGAACAATAAAAATTGATGCATTCAAAAACAAATGTAAATTTGATAATTCATATTATTTTGACACGTAATAAAAGTTTCCCATTGTTATTTGCTTTAATACGTCAAACTTGATGAATTAATTTATTGTGTACAAAATTTCCATTCAAAAGTCTTACACAAAGATACAAACAATTAATTTAAAAGTACACTTAGAACACCGAAAGTACTAATTAGAAGTCAACTCTACATTTTGAAATATTTGAAATAGAATATCTTAAAATTACAACAAGGTAGTCATGTTGACTATAAATATAACAAAACTAGATTTATAATAATCAAATAAAGGAAAAAATCGTAGCAATTCCAGAACAAGTTTAATCATTGCATTAAAGCTCATTTAAAACATTCCATCATAATAATTCAATGGAAAAGTTAAAATGAAGTATATTAAGAATTTTACGATCAATTATTACAAAAACCTCCTTATTAAAGCCATCAAAGCTATACGTAGACGCAGATGCATAATTAGATTAATTAACAGACATTAGCCTCTTAAAAGACACTCTTGTTCATTACGTTAATCGTTCTCCATAGCCTTTAGTATAAAGTCCGATTTATTATAGTAACTAAACGACAACATAATCGTAAGCGTAGATATAATGAAATTCGAAATTCGAGTGGTCCAAATTCAGCATTCTAATCCGAACCGATTTCGTGCGTGCATCAACGTGTTCTTTGCCTCCAGTTCTCCAGTTTCTCACCCACGCTGGTTCAAGTCGGTGACTGTAATGGACTGGTGTGGCCCGAAAAAAAAAATTTGAAAATGGAAAGTAATTTGGAGCTGTATTATATCAACGTCTTTATTAAAAAAAAAAAAAAAATCTGTGCAGTAAAACCGCTCGATTCATCTATGCATCGACATTCTTAGTAATGAAAGAATAATGACAAAGAAGAGTTTTTCCAATACACGCGAATGTCGATGCACTAGTTAAATAAATTTTTGCACGATTGGTTGTTTTTATCAGTTCTATTTCATGTCTATTTGTCTATTTCTATGACAGTAGGTTGCCGTTACTGGTTACTACCTCTAACAAAACGGTAAGTAAATAAATCTAAAAAAAATAATTTTGCGATTTATTTATTAAAATTAAATGTAAAATTATTGTAATTAACAGTTGTAATACCACTCACATTTGAATTTCTAGCTTGGTGGTTATTGGACAAACTTTCAGATGTAGAACTCCCAGGTTGTCAACATCGTTGTGTAGAATTTTTTGAGCAAATTCAATTTTGTTTTGGTGGGAATCTTCCACATAACTTTCGGCCACCGTCAACGAACGCCATCCGCCGTGCCTTTTTAGCCCCAGCACAGCAACTCCTTTATTGACTAAAAGTGTGTGCCCAGTAAAAGCTTCAGCTGCTTGCAACTTTAAATACTTTGCAATTTTTGAGGGCCAATTATGCCTTTTTCTACAACTTAGGCAGTGTATTTCGGTAGTTCAGAAATAAATGATCTGACCTCGCGTATTTTCGCATTTACTATAAACATTCCTTCTCGTTCTTCTATGTCACTCATTTTAATATAATTAGAATAATGCTTCATTAAAACCCAGATTTGCCAGCTCATCATCTCAACATACCTTCTAAATTAAAAATTGTTCGTCTGGTGCTTCATTCAAGAATTTTTCAATGTCTTAGTCTGTAGTGAAAACCCTAGCCTTCTTAGGTCTATATATAATATTTTTTCTTTTAAGATAAGCAATTAATGTAGCAAACTTAGAAATATGTTGATAGCACCATAGAGAAAAATTGTACGCTTTAGCATTGAACATAAATTGCCTGGGGCCTTCAGTTGTCCACTTCTCACCACAAAATACGCTAACAAGCTCTTTTTATTTAAAGCAATCTTCTTTGCTTCACGCCATTCCTTAAAAACCTTGTATGTAGGTATGTCTGTTCATATCGGATTTTGGATTTTTTTGGGATTATTGCCGAACATCTTTCGTGCCACGACGATTCTTCTAAATCATTCGGTAGATTATCACTATCGATATCGTAATTGCTCATTTTTGCTTCGAAAACAGTACTATGAACGATTCTATCAAAAAATACAATTTTATCGTTCGACACTGTCAGAATTTTCAAATTTTCGCTTGTGTAAACACTCTCTGTCATGAAATAATGAAAATGACAGATAAACGTCACACCATTTTTATGGATTTTAAGCAATTTAAAGGCTTTCCGGGATGGTGTCGAACGATAAAACGTTGTATTACACTCGTTCCTGTGTAGATTGAACGCTTTATCCCACTCGGGGCTCACAAAAGCACTCGTTTCACTCGTGCTTTTATATACCCCTTGTGGGATAAAACGTCCAATTTACACAGGAACTCGTATAATAAACTACTATTATTTGTTTGGAACAAAACGTTAGAAACCATTTGGAAAAGCCACCTAATATCTTCAGTTGAATCGTTCAAAAATTTGTAGTATTATTTTTCTACTACGCTTTTGCGTGTCATAATAGACAAAAGCGGTGTTATAATAATTACACTAGAAACAGTATAATTTATTTTATTAATATTGGAATCTTGGCAATCATAACATGATCCTAACCTTACTTCGCTGTGTCAACGGTCGTCAATGTGACTTGGGATTTTAGCGGTTTGAGCCATTCAAACAAAAGCACTGCTGGCGCTTGAAAAGGTCAGAAAATGCTTGAGGGTGTCTCCGGTGATCACGCCGATAAGGGGGACGGCGCACTTGTTTGTGCGGCGGGATTTGATTCTAGACATTTTGTGGATGAGGAGATTGAGAGTTTCCACGGCCAGGATATCGCGTTCGTCCTTGTCAATGTCCAGACCGCGGGTCTGTACGAGTTGTTTGTGGTATGGGGCGTTTGTTACGGAGGGTATTGTTCACGCCTATTACGAGTGGGGGTGCCAACCCTCCTCCCCCCATCGGTCTGTCTGAGACCACTCTGTATCCATTCATTCACTCGGCATTCATCATTCAATTCGGCATTCATTCATTCTGTATTCAACATTCATCCTGTAACAAACACTATCACTTGTACTTGTACACGACTCGTAAATGAACATCATTTAAGTATATTCTGAAATCATTGGTCCTTCGAGAACATCGCGACTCACAATACACCGCAACAGGTATTGTGAGGTTAGGGGCTTAATTTACAGCTGAGTCCGACATTTTTGGAGGTCGTTCGGGATGGGTTAAAATTCACTACCACTTTTTTGATACATGTGAAAAGGATAAACAAAAATACGAGTATTGGCGTTTAAAATTAATTCTTTTTTTTAATAGTCGCTTGGTAATTGATCGATACATCGATCGTTTAGTCAATGGTAACTGCAGTTTTACATAAAGTCATCGGTAAAAGTTTTACCGATGACTTTCTCATTTTTTAACAATATTGATAACACTGGTCTGCAAAAAAAATTTTTTCCTCCTTCTATTTATTGTGCATGATTATTATAGATTTGACACTTCTGAACACAGATATAGCATTAAAAGTTATGTAGCACGTATACTTTTTTTGTTATGATTTTTTTTTATTAAAACGTGTTTTTTGCTTTAAATTCAAATCATAAATTTATTAACTGCGACAGTAGTAGACAAAATTGGTCCCAAAATGTTAAAAATTATCAAAACAATCTAATGAATTGCTATTAGGAGCATTTCACTTCGTAGTTTTCTTCTTTTTCTTGCCTTCGAGCCAATATCTCAAAGTTCTAGAACAACCGTTACAGCATATTTTCGTGAGCCAATTTTTATACCCTTTTCATCGACAGGAAACACAAAGTAACGGTGATAAGCACTTCTAGCTAAAAGTTATTGTATTTCATTGAAATTTTATGGTAAATTCCCCGTAAATGTAGCAAAACACGCCTGCAGAGTTTTTGCAAGTTCTGTTGCATTTTGTACCTATAACAAAATTAAATTTGCTATGAAATCATAACATAATCATGTGATTTTATTTCGCTCTATAGTTGAGAATACACATAAATTTTCGCAACATGTAACAATATAATGAAATACTTACCAAAATATGCCCTTTAAAATAGAAACAATCACTGGACAACTTTTTTCCGTACTGAGCGCCACAGAGTCACAGGAAGAACTGCGCAGGCGCTTACATTGGTGTAAAAACAACATTAGTCAATATCGTTCCCTCTCTTTCTATCAATTCGAACCGTTTTTGTATATGCAAATAGGATCTAAATGGAATAAAGTATCGTTGTTGTGAGAACGAAACACAAAAAAGACTGAATTGTGAACAATTATATAAAAAAATATATACGTGATAGAAAAAAAAAGCAGATGTATATTCAGCACGTTAAAGTCTTCATATTTATCACATTTTTATTCGAAGGAGGATTTCATTGCAGACCAGTGTAATTAGGTCAGCATAATCTTATTTCTTTATTATGTTAAATGTACAATTATAGAATGAACAATTTGGAAAAGATATTCCACGTACTTCATCGATTTCCAAGACATCAGAGCTTTCCTTTACACTTGACGTCACAAAACTAGATTCAGGAAAATTTTCAAGCTCCAACCGATGCACGTTTTTCAAAAGATGTCTGTCGGGTTGTTCAACTTGAGATTCAGGTAGCTCTTGATTTTCCAAATTATTCTTGTGGTTTTCAGTGCAATTTCTGTTATCCAAGACCGATTTCTCCTCACCTTTCAGAATCAATTTAGACGTATTTATCTGCAAATAATTATTTCATTAAAATATTGCTTTCATTAAAATAAAACCAAACCTTATTATTCATAGATTCGCCAACGTATTCCTCTGCAGAAGAAGAACTCTTCCAACCGCCGTGTCTTTTTAGCGTCAAAATATCGACACCACTGTCCACCAGTAACGTTGCAGACGATCTCCGCATGCAATGACTTGTGTACTCGCGGGGATTTTCTTTCTTTAGATATTCATCCACCATCATAGGTGCTTTGCTGATACAATTTATACCAACCGGTTGAACTGTGCACTTTTTGTCTCTGTTTGTCTTGTATTGTCAATTGTGAGGAGTTTTAGCAGATCGCAATCGGAAATATTTGCAGCATATTTCAACCGCGGTTAACAACAACATACTTCCTTGGTTTTTTTGTTTTGCAGATGGGAATTTTTAGAATTAACATTGAACCGGTGTCTTCAATGTCATTAGTCCTCATGTTCAACAGCTCCTCCCTTCTACACCCACCAGCTATTCCCATTATCATTATGACCTGCATACCCCATAAATATCAATCTGACATTTTATAAAAGCAAAAGCACAAAATTTACCTTCAATAACAAATTATTTTCATCTGGGACCTTGGTCATAAATTCTACAATGTCTTCTCTAGAAAATATTTTTGCCTTCTTTGGTATATATATCCTCTTGATTTACTCCTTAAAAAGGCTAGTACTTTGTGATACCTGTCGGTGGAAATGCGTAGGTACAAGTCAAAAGTACAAGTATTACAATGATTAGGTACCTGCTAACATCTTTATTTTCCTTTACAAGAAGAGTCGCGTTTAACATCGAAATATATGACCGAAGTGAATTAGGGCTGACGGCTTTCGATCTTTGGCACATATATGCCAAAATGACGTCTTCGTTCACACCTCTGACATTCTTTTGGGACCGCCAAGTCGAGAATGTTGAGTATTCTTTCTCGTAGCGATGCTTCGATTTTTCCGGTATCTGTTCCGCTGATGCTCCGGCATCTTCTTCACAAATCTTCGTCAAGTTCTGCATTTTCACTCATTTTTAAGCTCTATATCACTGCTTTTCAAAATTATTATTTTTTATTTGTTTACCATAACAACCGATACAGTTTTTACAGTTCAGCGCCAACCATTGAAATAATTTCTAGTTGTCATTATTTTTAGATTCATTAATAAATTAAATTTTGTTTTATTGTGGGACTATTAAAAAACTCGTGGTAAGTGTCTTTACAGATACTCGGAAACGTATAAATCACTCGCTGGCGCTCGTGATTCAAACATGTTTCCTTGTATCTGTAAAGACTAACTTACCTACACTCGTTGCGTTATATACTATTTCATAGCCTCCGTTAATGCACCTAGCAAGCGTAGCCAACTGCTGCGGAATTCCCTAGATTGTAAAATTTGATTATTTTGTATAAAAAGTGGCAAAGTAGAAAGAATACTGTATGATAACTCGTTTATAAGGCATTTTGTTGCACGTACTCATTTACTCTGGGTATCATTTATTTACAATTATGTATAATAAAAGACTTTAGCATCATTCTCTTAGCAGCTTGTGATGCAAAGTATAATTTTACCTTAGCCCGTCTCTTTTCTCTACATATGTCTCTAATTCGCACCATCTGCTCCCTTACAAGCATTTCCTCGACGCCTCCTCACTTTCATCCGCTTTGCCCTCCAGCCTCACAACACTTTCACACTCCACACACACAATCTTTCCTTTTTTCATTCTCCCATCCTGAACATTTTACCTATTTTGGGGTATTCGTTTATTCTTTCCCATTCCTTTGCAACCGTTTTCCCCTTACACTCCCCCTCTATTGTTACGATCACACTACCGCCCTCTCCTTCCAATCCTCATTCATTCCAACATCCCTAACATGCTCTCTTTCCATCTACGCTTCGCCACTCTCTTTCATAGCTCTCATACCCCATTCCTGCACAATTTTGTCCCTTACGTCCTCTTTTCCCTGTCCACGCAGGTCTTACATTTCTTATTTTTGAGAAGCTCCTGGTACCTAGCCTCTTGTTCCTGTTTTAATTTCTCCAATTTCGACTCTTTGCTCTTCTTATATTCCTTGAGCTCTATGTTCGCTTTGGCGCAGCCGCGTTTCACCGGTGACGTCTGGCTCTCGACGTCGTATCTGGGCATTTCTACATTTTGCCACCCAAGTTGCTCCAGCCATTTATCGTGTCCCTCTTGAAGAAGTTCACGGTTTTTTTGCAGTCTAGTAATTAAATTCTTCATCTCCCTCTTGGTGTTTTGGGATTTTCCTCCTCCGATTCAGGGCAATAGTGATGATGCTCTCGATCGCCTCTAGGATCCAGCTTCCTACCGGGTCTCGCACCTTTTTTATTGCTCACTCCTCCGCATCTTTGTTCCTCCATCCACAGAGTTACTCCGCTTCAAGATTTCGGGTCCCCCTGTATACTCTTCCGTTTTTCTTTTTGCGTACCTTCCCCTGTTTCTTGTTCTGTCAATGTCCTTGCGCTTTTGTTTGTGATTATGTTGTATTATGTTTTCGAATTCATAATTCCATCCCACAAGTATGGGACGAAGGTCGGTCGCCCTGGAGGTGACACCCATTTTCCAAGATGTGTTGTCAGCATACTGCGTTACTATTGCACCATGCACCCCAACATGTTCTGAAAGATCGTTCACATATAATAGGAACAGTAGTGGCCCTAGAATTGAGCCCTGGGGAACACCACTATTTATAATTGAAGTTTCAGAGAAATACTCTTGCTGCGTGTTGTTTTGAACTGATTTGGTTGCTACCACATGTACTCGATCTTCCAGATAAGATCTAATTAGAGCAGCACCTTTTCCTCTGATGCCATAAGTCTCTAGTTTCCCAATTAAGATATCATGATTTAATATATCAAATGCTTTTGATAAGTCGAAATAGAGACCTATAACACCTAATTTTTCGTCCAAAGCTTCTACTATGCTGCTGATTGAATCAAACAACCCAGTTTCAGTCGACCTCCCTCTGACGAAACCATGCTGATTGTCACGCAAGATGTTGTTCCTTATAATATGCTCAGATATTCTTTTATATATAATTTTTTCAAAAATCTTCGAGAAAACAGACAGTAAAGCTATCGGTCGATAATTATTAACGTCAAGTTTGCTACCTTTTTTGTGTACTGGAATTATTTTGGCTATTTTTAATTTGTCAGGGAATATTGCGCTCTCGAAGGATTTGTTTATCATTTCGGCAAGTGGTTTGGAAATGTAGGGGGCAGCAGACTTTACAACAGTGGAGGGTATGTGATCTAAACCGGGTGAACTGCAGTTCTTTAATTGATTGATGACGTTTGTTATCTCCACGGTGTCGGTTGGATACATAAATATTGTTTTATCGCAAGCATGTTTACTAATAGTATGTCTACCTCTAGAAGTTGCTAGGCTTTCAATGCAAGTTTTGACTGAGTTTTGAAAGTGCTTATTAAATTCTTCAGCTACTATTTTTGGGTTCTCGATTAAGGTATCGCCTTTTTTTATTACTAGGTCAGATCTGGTTGAGGGCGAGTGTGATTTTAGACTATTAAAGATTCTGAAAGTTTCTTTTGTTTTATTGTAGGCATTTTTTATTTTACTATCATTTTGCATCTTCCGTTGTGCCTTGATTAATTTTTTAAACCGTTTTTTTTCTACCTTATAGTTATCAAGAAGTTTCAGACTCTTAGTGTTAACTGCCAGGTGGTGTAAATCTCTAATATTTTGAGACCAGCATTTAACTTCAGCACTCACCCATATTTTTTTATTTTTTAAATTAATGGTCTTTTGTTTTACCGGGAAATAAAGATTAAAATTGTAAAGGAAGATATTTAAGAAGCACTCGTACATCGCGTTAACGCCTCCACCTTTGACTGTTATTTGCCAAGATTCATTCTTTAACGAGTCGACAAAGGATTCCATAGAACTTTTACTAAATGTTCTCTTATTTTGTTTTATGGCTTTATAAATTTTAGGAGCATGGTCAATATCAAAACAAACAGCATAATGATCAGAGATCGATGGATCTAGGATAGTGCATCTGTACATACCCGATGGGACATCACTAAATATGTTATCTATTGTACTGCGAGTATTACTGCTTACACGTGTGGCTTGACTGACGTGTGGGCAAAGTCCGAATGTCCTAAAAATATTTACAATATCATGATGTATTCTATTTTCAATTTGAAAATTTATGTTAAAATCACCACAAAAAATTGTGAAGGATTGTTGTGTCGACTTCCGCCTCGTCACCTTCTCAAGAATGTTTTCTATACCTTCAGCTAAGATACCCAAGTCACCCTGAGGTGGTCGATATAAGCATATAACCTTAAATAATACATGATTTATTTCATACGAGCATATACTATACTCAAAATGCCCCTCAACAGGAGAAAAATTCAACGTTACTGACTTAGAGGTCAAATCAGGAATACTCATAATTGCAGCACCGCCACCCCTGCCGTGTTCCCTACAAAAGGCTGAATTAACAACATAGTCATCAAGAGCAAAACTACTTATTTCACAGCTGGAAAGCCAGTGTTCTGTCAGACATAAAACATGCGGACTAAACTCCTAAAGGAAAACATCAAGTAGATTGCGCTTATTTCGGACACTCCTGGTGTTTAAGCAGATGATTCTAGTAGTTGTTTTAAAAACGGCTTCAGTACTTGCTCTATTGCTGTTTTCAGTCGTTTCTTCTTCCACTTCTGTTATTACGTTACTGGATCCGCATCGATTGGTGCTGGATAAGGAACTGGAATTCTTAATTTTTCTTTCACTTTGATTGTTGACTTTGTGATTGGGGTTTTTCCGACTTCCCATTTCGAAAAAATCGAAACCGCTTGATCACCACCCCCGTGGGCCAATTTTCTGGTTTGTAGAGTTCATTAAGTAGGTCCATATCGGCTCCCACTTTAAAGGACCTGCTTCGTGCCTCTTCTCGTGTTGGTAGATCTTCCACTTGGAACTCTTTTTCTGGATATTTGTCTTCCAAGAAGTCGAGCACATCCTGACGCTCAGCTTCCAGTTTAACTTTGCCCACATGGATCCATCCTTTTTTGACTACCGCGCTAAAATTCAGTGCTGTTCCAGTCACACTAGTTTCACTCTTCCCTACTATGTGATTGATTTGTTTACGCTGTCTCTGACCTTTACTGACCGCCTTCTTTTTGTCGTCATTATCTTTGCTGATAGGTTTTTTGACCAACCTGTTCGTTTTGATATTACTCGATGTCTCATTGTTACCTATAACATTCTCATCTTCTTTCTTGTCAAAGTCCTGAGTAATAACTTCGTCGGTAGTAGTACGAGTAGCACTCGTTATTAGTTTAATATTGGCAATTTCTTCCCTAAGTAAAGAAATTTCTTTACACAAAGTTTTATTGGCTTCGTCCACGGCTTTTTTTATAATCTCTTCAAGTTGTTTGACAGATATTGCCATAACGTCATTACTGCCACTTTTACTTGTAGCACGTGTCATGCTGATTAAATGTTGTAACTTAATTAAAACTAAATGTTAAGCGCACAGATATGCGTGTGCACTCGATGAAGCTGACTGCGTGAATGAAGCTGACTGCGTGAATGATCTGTCCCCAGGGGAAAAAGTCTAAGGACGTAAAATCTGGCGACCTGGGGGGGCAACGTCGTGGGCCCCCGCGGCCTATCCATACACTATCAAATCTAACGGTAACCACTCGGGACTGGAGCCCCCAAGTCCCAAGAGTGAAAGATAAATGAATTAAATGATAAAGAGTTTAGGAAAATATGTGAAGAAGAAAAGACTAGAAGTGAATGTAGAGAAAACAAAAATACTGGTGTTCAATAAGAGAAAGAGGAAGAACGAAGAGAGTGATTGGAGGTGGGAGGAAGAAGTAATAGAACAAGTAAAAGAATTCAAGTAATTGGGGTATGTGTTCAATGAAAGAGCCACAGATAAGGCACATATTAGAGAACTGGCAAGAAAAGCGAACAAGGTGATAGGATGTGTATGGGGAATAGGAGAGAGAAGGTGGGGAGACGATTTTAAGAAGAGAATGATGTTGTTTGAAAGTCTTATTGAAAGCGTGTTGTGGTACGGAGCAGAGGTCTGGGGATGGAAAGAACAAGAGGAAATAGAGAGGGTGCAAGAGAAATATCTGAGGTGGGTGATAGGGGTGGAGAGAGAAACGCCAGGGTACATAGTGAGAGAAGAATGCAAGAGGAATAGGTTGAGAGTGAAAGCGGGAAAAAGAGCGGTCAAGTTCGAAGACAGGATGGAAGGGAGGAAAGAATGTAAGATACTAAAGGAGTGCTGGAGAGAAAAAAAGAAGAATTCAGAGGAGAATGATAGGGAGAATTACTACAGGAGGAATGGGTATGCAAGCAAAGAAATAGAGAGACTGAGAGAAAGAGGCGTGTGGATGAATGTAGAACTAAGTGAAAGAGGTAAGGATACGGATAGACAAGAGAAGAGAGAAAGAATTAGAGAATCCAGATACAACGGGAAGTACGGAAGATGCATGATCTAGGAAGTACCGAAGTATTTGGGGAGGGAGAGCGAGAAAGAAAGAAAGATGATGGCGAGGTTTAGGTGCGGAAATGAAGAGAGGGAAAATAGGTATTGGGCAGAAGATGGAGGAAGAATGTGTAGAATGTGCTATGAGGAAAGAGATACGATTGAGCATATGTGGAACGAGTGCAGTGAGATGAAACAAAGAGAGAGGAAAGAAAGAGAGGAAATACTGAATGTAGGTGGAAGGGGAATTAAATGGATGAAAGGGGTATGGAAGAGGAGGGAGAAGGAAGAAGAGGAAAGGGGAGGGGAGAAGAAATAGAGAATTTTATTTAGTTTTTTGTTATTATTATAATTGTTAAGTTTATTTGGATATTTACTTTTCACGTTTCGTTCTCTGTTTATGTATTTCCTTCTTTATCTCTGTTGATTGATCTAATTTCCTCTTCTTCTTCTCTTCTTCCTTCTTCTTCTAGTCGCTCCCGGTATTCTTGTCACGATCCTTTCCAATTTCTCCATTTCCTCATTTGCATTCTGGCTAGTTTTTTCATAATTTTTCACCATCTGTTTCTTCCCATTCTTTATCCTACTTCTAATTCTATTTTCTTTGTTGACATCGCTTCTTTCATTCTTCATTCTTGTTACGGTATCTTTTTGTTTTCCTTCTTCTTTTTCAATGTGTTCTGTACTGTACTGTATGCTTTCTTCTTCCCATATTGTTTTTATGATTATTTCTTTCGCGTGTCTTGTTTTATTTCTTCTCCAACTTCTTCTGTTTCCGGTTTCACACTTCAAACCTTCGTACTTCGTCCCAAGCTTCTTGGTTCGCTATTTCATAAACACTGATTCTCCTCTTGTAAATTCCTCTGCACCGTTTTCTCAGTTCACATTTACTACCTCATATCCTCTATGTTCTATCAATTCAATTATTTTTCTTCCTTGTTTATTTTCTGTTTTATCTTTCGATACTCTTCCCGCTTCTTCCGTCCCATTCTTTTGTCTTTCTAGTATTGTTCGAATTCTTCTTCTTCTTAATTGATTCTTTAGTGCTTCTGTCTTTTGCAACCTCTGCTTGTAAACCTTACCATCGATCTCCATCTTGAACTCAGAAATGAAAGCATTCTCAGAGAGAAGAACGTCGTCTCCTTGGATGTATTCACCAGGTTCCTCACCTTGCTCTTTATCAAGGTTCTTGCAATCCGATAACCTTATAACCGACCTGCATTGAATAGATTTCGGGGTTAATACGAACAGGTTTGTGACCATTATCATCACTGCCTTCATTCGTAACAGCGATTACTAAGCTGGATGGCTGGATGAGAGACAGGAATGAGGGACGCGAGGGGGTGATACAATGCGCCCGCGGTGTGGTCTAAGTATCGGTGAGGGGAGCAAATTCCCCCACACCCCTCAACACCTAATCTAATCTAACTTAATCTAAGCTGGATGTATCAGTAACGGGAGAAGACAACACTCGTTCGCCGAGCCGAAGCGGAATTCTGTGTTACATTTTGTAATGTATGAGTGACAGATTAACTTTTGACTTGACAAATGACAGTTGCGACAAGACGGGCAAAATTTTAAAAGTATGGGCGCAACCTACTTCGACCACGATCAATTATAATGCCCCTGTATAAACTAAGCCTGTATACCTTAACGAAATCTTTTTCAATCATGCTCAGACAACCTCCCAAAGGGCTGCAGTAAAGGGCAAATAAAAAATATTTATAGCACATTATTCCATTCGCCCGGTGTAAATCGTTGTTTATGAAGATTTTTTATCCTGTCCTATTGCTCGGTTTTTCTTCGTTTCTCCTGACGTTCTGCTTCTGTTCTCATGTTTCTATTCTCTATGTCTTCTCCCTTTTATAGCATAGGTCTTTGTTATCTTCACTTTTGTTTTCAACTCCTCTTCAACCCACTTTTCTTTTTCTTCCCTCGCCTTCCTCAGTTGGTTAATTTCTCTATTCAGGTCTTTCCCTGAGTTGTTTCTTTTATTTTCAGCCCCGTTTCTGCTTGACTTCTTCTTTGCTCTGGTGATCTTACTGTTTCCTTGCTTTTTGGGATGCATTTCTTTTTGTTTTAGTTTCCTCTTTATCATCTACTTGAATTTTTCCTTTGTCTTCGCTTTGTCTCAATCCTGTTCGTAAGTCTGTTTTTTCCTTCGCATATTTCTCTTGTCCTCAACTCCTTTCTTTCTTCCATGCTTCTTTTCCCTCCTTCGCCGTTTTCATCGCTTTATTTACATTATTTAATCAATTTTCTCCACGTGTTATCATGCCATGTTATATCTAAGAAGATTCTTTTGAGATTTTGGAGTTTTTTATAATTTTAATTCCTTTGATCTTTTTGATCCCTTGTATACTTGTTATTCTTTTCCTTCTTTTTATTTTTTAATTTATTTAATTCTTGACTACTTTGATATTATTTTTTGATTTATTCGTTGGTTTCGATTCTTAACTCGTAATCTTTTTATCCTTATATGTAATTCCTTTCTTCTGTTTCATAATTTCTTTTCATTCAATGATCATTTAATCTTTCTACTTTTTTCCCGTTGTGACCCTTGACGCTTTTGACAGTTGCGCATTTTGGCTCTTCACAATTTTGACGTCGAGTCTTTCATATCGTTTTTTTGACTCCTTTGATTCTTGACTCTTTTTTTCAGCTTTAAATCTTGAATAAGATTTTTTTAATGTATTCTATGGCTTCCAATTCTTTTAACTCATTTGATTCTTTTTCTTCTCCTTTTTTCCATTTTTTATTCTTCATTTCTGATTCTCATGATTCTTATGATTCTCTTGACTCTTTTGACTGTTTTAATTGTTGACTTATTTCCTTTTTTTATTTATTTAATTCTTAACGGCCCATTGGCCGTTTGAACCGTTTCATTTCTATTAAAACTTTTTGTACACATCTTTTGTTTCTCGTGATTTGTTTGCCTCTCGATCATTTTGACCCTTTTATTTCTTTTACTCTACTCTTCTAGTCTTCTTGACTGAGATTTAATACATGAACTATATACAGGGTGTTAAGGAAATCCTAGCAGAAAATTTAACCACAAGTTAGTAGAACTGGTCAAAATAAACATTTTTTATCTATCATTTTTTTCGGAGTTAATTTTTTGTCCCAAAAAAATTAGAAGGTGTTTACCTCGTCTCACGCGTTCAAGTTCAAGTCGGCATAGGCGGATGTTGAAATAAGGGGTCAGAAAAATGTTCAAAAAAATTGCGGATTTCAGCAAAGTGGTAAATAGAGTTCTTATGGGTAAATTTTCTGCTAGGACTTCCATAACACACTGTATATATTTTTTGTTTCATACGATAGCTTTTTATTCTTTTGATCCTTTTGATACCTTGTATTCCTTTTGTTCTTTTGCGTCTTTTCTGTCCCTTAAAATTTTATGGATCTTAATTGAAACTTTGTTTTTTACCATTTTTACGCTTTTGATGCTTGCCTTTTTGCACTCTTGTCTTTTTACTAACTGGATTAATTCTTGACTCCTTTTCAGTTTTAACTCTTGACTGTTTTGATTCCCGTAAGTCGTTCGATTCTTTTGATCCGGTGTGGATCTTTTTGACTTTTTAACGATTTTTTACTTTTGACATTTTTGACTATTTATCTGTTCGCCTCTTGTGATCATTTTAATTTTTGACCTTTTTAACAATGAGCTTAGCCAAGAAAAAGAATACGGGGCAGAAAAGGGAAAACGAATACGGAGAGGAATAAGAGAGAAAAGGAGAAAATAAGAATAGTATTCTGGAACGTAGCGGGAATAAAAAACAAATAGAATGTGTTTTGGGAGTATTTGAGAGAATTTTACGTAGTGGGAATGGTAGAAACGTGGGGGAAGAAAAGGGGTGGGAAAATTGGAAAAGAGAATGCCGAAAGAGTTTAAGTGGAAGTGTCAATATGCAGAGAGGGAAAGCAAGAAAGGGAGAGCTAAAAGTGGGATAACAATGGGAGTGAAAGCGGGACTGGAAGAAGAAAATGGAACTGAAGCAAAAGAAGAAAGAGTGATTATGGAAAGAACGGTAAAAAGTAAACAGAGAAAATGGAGAATTGTAACAGTGTACAGCAGAAGTATGAAGGAAACGAAGAGAATAATAGAAGAGGGAGTAAAAGAGGAAGAAGGAGGAACTTTGGTGATTGGACGGGATTTTAATGAAAGAATTGGGGGAAAAGGAAGACGGATAGAAGAGGAACAAGCAACAATAGAAGGAAGATCAACAAAAGATGGAACAGAAAACGCAGAAGGGTGAATACTTAGTAGAAGAAAGAGGGAACTTACTGGGAACTGCACAGGAGATGAGAAAGAGGAGTACACGTATATTGGACCAAGAGGGGAGACAGTTATTGATTATGTTATGGTGAATGAAGAAGCATGGGATGAAATAGATAGATTCAAGATGGGAGAAAGAATGGAGTCGGACCATATGCCTTTGGAAGTGAAGACAAAAGGAAGAGAGAAATATAGAGGAAGTGTGAATGAGGTTAGAAGAAAAATTGTGAAGAATATTTGGACGGAAGAAGGAAAAAAAATATAGAGCAAGACTGGGAGGCAATATACGAAGAAGCAGAGATAAACGAAAAGGTGAGGGAACTGAGCGATAACGTAAGAAGCGCCACAGAAAAAAAAAGGAAGAGATAAGAGAGAAGATGGAGCTGTGGAAGAAGAAAAAGAAAGAAAAAGTGTGGTATTTAGCATATGCGGATGATTTCGTGAAAGATACGGGTATGTAGGTGCGGAGGTAGAAAGAATGCGAGAGAGAGAGGCAGAGTAATGACAGATGAAATGGGGTGAGAGAGGTAGAGTAATGACAGATGAAATGAGGAGAGAGAGAATAGATATTGGAGTGAGGATAGGAATAGAGTATGCAGGATGGGAGAAAAAAGGGAGAGGATAGATCATTTGTTAAAGGAATGCGTAGAATTGAGAGAGAAAGATGAGAGTAAAGAATAAATTTTGAATGAGGACGGAAGAGGGATCGAATGGATGAAGAAGGATGAGTGGAGAAGAGGAACAATATGTGGGGAGGGATAATAAGCTGCTAGTTATTGTGTTGAATTATTATTGATTCATTTAGTTTCATTTATTATATTATATTATAAATTATATTTTATTGAGTTATGGGAAATGTATTCATCGTATACTTTATAAACCTGTAAAGGTAATAAATATACATACTACTACAATGAGTCTTAACGTTTTTTAATCTTCAGCTTTCGCCCCCTTGGTTACTTCTTTTTTTTATCTATAATTAGTTGTTTTAAGAATTTCCAATTTGGGCCCCCTTTGTGACTTCTATTAGTCTGGGTCTGTAGCTATTTTTCTTCTCTACTATTAGAAAATTGTAAAATAAGATAAAGAGTCCGTTTTCCTGTATAAATGTTTGTCCGACCATCATAAAAAAATACTGAACGAATGTCTGAGAGATTTGGACTATTTAACTGCCTTCTAATAAGTTTTCAGTGGGTCCTATTTATGTAATTCATGCTTAGGCATATTTTTCAGTCTTTCTCTAAATAATTAATTTGTTCTAATCCCATTTAGTTTTTTTTTCTACTCTTCCTTTAGATGTTTCCTGCTTATGCTGTCATAACCAGATCCATCCAACTTATCTAACTTTTTAGACATCTATTATGATAATCGGTCGTCAAAACAATTCAAATCTCTGAAAGATGTCATTTCCTACCCCGGAAAACCCACTCATCTCAACTCTCGCCATATCACGATCAGCTCTCCAATTGTTCCTCTTTCTTCGTCAAAAATCCGGCGAAACCACAACTTCTTGCTATCGCAGCACTTTCCATTTCCACACCTATCGTATCCCCCCTTTCGATAACTTTCAATTTCAAAATCGCCGCTTCCAATGCTCGCAGATGCGAAATGTCGCGTGTATAGTGAAGTTGTGCGATTTTTTTTAACACACCTGTTTGAGTATTAGAACGTATCGCAGTTGTGGTTAGTTTTGTGTACGAAAATGGCCCCAAGATTGCGACACCCTTTCATCGATGGTCTCAATAACGCGCCCGAAGACCGGAATAAGGATGTAAATAAAATTAGACACTGGTGAGTACGTTTGGTGTCTGCAGAAAAAGTTAAAAAAAATTGATGTAAAATCGTTTGTATTTATGCATTGTGGCTAAATGGAAGTTATTTATGGCCTTTGCGTAAATTACTAACATTTTTTTGTCAAAGAATGGACTTCGCATTAAGATTCAAGAACGCCTAAAAGAGGAAATGTAAAGTTGATTAAGTTGGCAATGACACCCAAAAACCTTGCTCTGGGCAAAAACTACGACGTTTTAGAATATTTTAAATTTACTCGGTATCATTAAATCGATCATAAATTATGCTAAGGACGATCAGTTTTATTCGGGTACCTCTATTATGTAAAAGAAGTCTCTTCTGTGGAAGGTCTTAAAAAAACGAAGGGCCACAATCATTGTAAAGTATCACCACCACCAAAAATTTAAAGTTTTCATCGGTTTAAATCCGACGTCCGACAGTTTATATAAATTGTCCCAAGAACCGATCAATCAGCTCAAACTTTTGTTGTCTGAGCATTTTCCACCGCCGGCAGTATATCCTAATTAGCTAATTAGCAATGTTATTTTACATTTTGTATAATTGCTACAGTTATTGATACAGTTATTAGCTTTTTGCCCCTAACTTACATAACGCCTACATCTTCTGAAAAATTCTTTGACCACTTTCTTCGCGTGTGTGTTAATCTGTATCGGTTTAATAACTTTCATCACTTATTCGTACTTATGTAATGCATCCATCTTTGTGATCTTCCTGTAAAAGGCTTCGTTTGCTTTCGTCACCGACTAAGTGATTGGAAATATCTTCTGCACACAATTAGAATAATGAGGAGAGTAAATTTGTTAAGTCACTGTAGAAACCAGAGTGATTCATAAAGACGAAAAATTCTTAATTATTTTGTTATCGTCTATAGGTTGCTGCTTCATCGTGGTAATTAACAAAATTCATTTCACTGATTTTTTGTATTTTTTTTTGTAAACTTTTATTTCGTTGTCTATATCAGCATTCCTGAAGATTTTGCTGGCGGAATTTATGGTCAAGTTTTTTATGTTGTCTAGTTTGGAGTTATTTTAATTTTATTCAGTTTTATAATAAAAACATGGTCTAATCTATCGAGCGTTTTCTGCGTTGTATCCACAACCAACTAAAAATTAACTGTTATCGACCTTTGCCTGACCTGAGGTTTCCTAAATTAACTGTCTTGGCGACAAACATAATGTTATATTATGGGCAATAATTATTTATTAAAAATATAAATTTTAAAATTAACATTAGCATCATATAACACACTTTCGAAAAAACTCTTATTTTTTCGCCACCAATCTTCACAAGATCACCCGCTAGGCTAATTTGAAGATTGCCTGAAAATTTCATCAACATCGGTTTAGCCGTATTGGAGTCCGTAGGTACATCAATTTTTATATACAAGGTCGCTAAAAAGTATGGATACAGCGAAATATTTTCAGAACGGTTTAGCAGAGCACGTTCAAATTTGCGAAACAGTTAGAAGTAATTTTATCATTCAATTTTCTATCATTTATTTTGAAAATAGCAGGCTGTTTTTTTAATAAATCGGCATTGGATGGAGCAAGTTCATACGCAGCGTCCACAGAAAATTAATGTTTGGTATGGCATCATTGGTCGGAATATCGTAGGTCCGGTCTTCAGTAATGGCAATTTAACGTGTGAAAGATATTTGCAATTTCTACAAGAACATATTGTTCCACGACGTAGGGATCAAAATATACCAGCAAGACGGAGCACCGCCATATTTTGGTCGTCAAGTACGCGAATATTTGGATGAAACATTTCCCGGTAGATGGATAGGACGAAGGGGGGCATTAAATGGATAGCTAGGTCTCCTGATTAGACACCAATTGTTTTTTTCCTGTAGGGTCATGTAAAAATTCGAGTGTAGGTCAACAGACCATTGCAAATCTAACACCTACAAGAACAAATAAAAAACGAAATTGCCAATATTTTTTTTTATATTAAAAATGTGTTCTTTTTCAGTTAAAGATAACATTTCCAAGCTTAACAAAATTTTACATTTTTCAAAATTTTATTAGTTCGATCATCTTTTTCGATGAAGATAAGGTATGCATGTGTTACATTACAGAACTCTTCTTAAAAATATCAAATTTAACCCTTCTTGCGATTTAAAAAAAAATCAAGTTAGCCTTGTATCCTCAGAACAAATGGAGATATTAATTTCATAAACGTCTGAGACGATGGATTTTAAATACTATTAAGCACCAAATTTCAAAAAGTTTTGAGGATTAGTTTTTATGATATTTAACTGTATCCCTACTTTTTAGCGACCCTGTACATAGAGGTTGATTCAGTTTTGTAGTTATTTAAACCTGTCACAGTCCCTAATACGAGGAGACCTGGAAAAATATTTAAAAAATTGTAACTGTAAAAAAAGATAGGGTGGGTTTAAAATTTACGCGAAAACCGCTTGAGAACCGCTCGCATGATTGAAGAACCATTATCAAATAAACTCTTATCTCTTGGTCTAAACAAAAAAGGACTTTTTTGCTGGAACGAGTGCGGTGAACGGCTGCCAATTAATTACTTTCAGTTTTACTTTGACTATTGACAGAGCACACTAAATATTTTAAAATGCCTTTATTTTCAAATAGTGACCGATATGATTATAAATATTCCGTTTCCTACGTTCCTCTAGGATTTAGGAACTGTAATTAACTATTTTGTTTCCTTCATTGTTCTCGAGTTTATAGACTGTCTTTATTTATTTTTTCCTTCGTTCATCTTGGATTTAGGGACCGACTTTAACTATTTCGTTTCCTACGTTGATCTGTCTTTAACTATTTCGTTTCCTTCGTTTTTCTTGGGTATAGGGACTGTCTTTCACCATTTTGTTTCCTTCGTTCTTCTGAGACTTAGGGACTGTCTTCAACTATTTCGTTTCTCTCGGTGTTCTCAGGTTTAGGGACTGTCTTTCACTATTTCTTTTCCCTCGTTGTTCTCGGATTTAGGGACTGTCTTTAACTATTTTGTTTCCATAGTTGTTCTCGGATTTAGGGACTGCCTTTTTACTTTTTTATTTCCTTCGCTGTTATAGGGTTTAGGGATTGTCTTTAACTATTTCGTTTCCTGTGTTCTTCTGAGCTTTAGGGACTGTCTTTAACTATTTTGTTTCCATAGTTGTTCTCGGATTTAGGGACTGCCTTTTTACTTTTTTATTTCCTTCGCTGTTATAGGGTTTAGGGATTGCCTTTAACTATTTAGTTTCCTGTGTTCTTCTGAGATTTAGGAACTGTCTTTAAATATTTTGTTTCCATTGTTTCCATAGTTGTTCTCGGATTTAGGGACTGCCTTTTTAATTTTTTATTTCCTTCGTTGTTATTGGGTTTAGGGATTGTCTTAAACTATTCCGTTTCCTACGTTCCTCTAGGATTTAGGGACTGTCTTTAACTATTTTGTTTCCATAGTTGTTCTAGGGTTTAGGGGCTGTCTTTAACTATTTCGTTTCCTTCGTTTTTCTTGGGTATAGGGACTGTTTTTCACTATTTTGTTTCCTTCGTTCTTCTGGGACTTAGGGACTGTCTTTAACTATCTCGTTTCTCTCGGTGTTGTTAGGTTTAGGGAATGTCTTTCATTATTTCTTTTCCCTCGTTGTTCTCGGATTTAGGGACTGCCTTTTTACTTTTTTATTTCCTTCGCTGTTATCGGGTTTAGGGATTGTCTTTAACTATTTTGTTTCCCTGATTGTTCTCGAGTTTAGGGACTGCACTTGACTATTTTATTTCCTCCGTTGTTCTAGGGTTTAGAGACTGTCTTTAACTATTTAGTTTACTTCGTTTTTCTTGGGTATCGGGACTGCCTTTGACTATTTTGTTTCCATAGTTGTTCTAGGGTTTAGGGGCTGTCTTTAACTATTTCGTTTAATTCATTATTCTCGAGTTTAGGGACTGTCTTTAACTATTTCTTTCCCTTCGTTCATCTTGGATTTAGGGACCGACTTTAACTATTTCGTTTCCTACGTTGATCTGTCTTTAACTATTTCGTTTCCTTAGTTTTTTTTGGGTATAGGGACTGTCTTTAACTATTTCTTTCCCTTAGTTCATATTGAATTTAGGGACCGACTTTAACTATTTCGTTTCCTACGTTGATCTGTCTTTAACAATTTCGTTTCCTTCCTTTTTCTTGGGTATAGGGACTGTCTTTCACTATTTTATTTCCTTCGTTTTTCTGGGACTTAGGGACTGTCTTTAACTATTTCGTTTCCCTCGGTGTTTTCGGGTTTAGGGACTGTCTTTAATTATTTTT
This sequence comes from Diaperis boleti, assembly GCA_963583935.1. Taxonomy (NCBI): domain Eukaryota; kingdom Metazoa; phylum Arthropoda; class Insecta; order Coleoptera; family Tenebrionidae; genus Diaperis; species Diaperis boleti. The sequence goes on along the minus strand of OY757245.1, from coordinate 18,264,796 downwards.
TTTCCCCCGTTATTCTCGGGTTTAGGGACTGCCTTTTTATTTTTTTATTTCCTTCGTTGTTACTGGCTTTAGGGATTGTCTTAACTATTTCGCTTCTTGTGTACTTCTGACATTTAGGGACTGTCTTTAACTATTTCGTTTCCTTCATTGTTCTCGAGTTTAGGGACTGTCTTTAACTATTTTTACCATCGTTCATCTTGGCTTTAGGAACTGATTTTAACTATTTCGTTTCCTACGTTGATCTGGGACTTAGAAACTGGATTTAACTATTATTTTGGAGATAACTATTTAACTATTTCGTTTCCTTCGTTTTTCTTGGGTATAGGGACTGTCTTTAATTATTTCTTTTCTCCCGTTATTCTCGGGTTTAGGGACTGCCCTTTTACTTTTTTATTTCCTTCGTTGTTACTGGCTTTAGGGATTGTCTTTAACTATTTCGCTTCTTGTGTACTTCTGACATTTAGGGACTGTCTTTAACTATTTCGTTTCCTTCATTGTTCTCGAGTTTAGGGACTGTCTTTAACTATTTTTACCATCGTTCATCTTGGCTTTAGGAACTGATTTTAACTATTTCGTTTCATACGTTGATCTGGGACTTAGAAACTGGATTTAACTATTATTTTGGAGATAACTATTTAACTATTTCGTTTCCTTCGTTTTTCTTGGGTATAGGGACTGTCTTTAATTATTTCTTTTCTCCCGTTATTCTCGGGTTTAGGGACTGCCCTTTTACTTTTTTATTTCCTTCGTTGTTACTGGGTTTAGGGATTGTCTTTAACTATTTCGTTTCTTGTGTACTTCTGACATTTAGGGACTGTCTTTAACTATTTCGTTTCCTTCATTGTTCTCGAGTTTAGGGACTGTCTTTAACTATTTCTTTACCATCGTTCATCTTGGCTTTAGGAACTGATTTTAACTATTTCGTTTCCTACGTTGATCTTGGACTTAGGAACTGGATTTAACTATTATTTTGGAGATAACTATTTAACTATTTCGTGTTCTTCGTTTTTCTTGGGTATAGGGACTGTCTTTTACTATTTTATTTCCTTCGTTCTTCTGGGATTTGGGGACTGCTTTTTTACTTTTTTATTTCTGTCGTTGTTATCGACTTTAGAAACTGTCTTTAAATATTCCGTTTCCTACGATCCTCTGGGATTTAGGGACTGTCTTTAACTATTTCGTTTCCCTCGGTGTTCTCGGGTTTAGGGACTGTCTTTAATTATTTCTTTTCCCCCGTTATTCTCGGGTTTAGGGACTGCCTTTTTACTTTTTTATTTCCGTCGTTGTAATCGAGTTTAGGAACTGTCTTTAACTATTTCTTTTCCTTCGTTCATTTTGAATTTAGGGAGCGACTTTAACTATTTCGTTTCTAACGTTGATCTGTCTTTAACTATTTTGTTTCCTTTGTTTTTCTTGGGTAAAGGGACTGTCTTGCACTATTTTGTTTCCTCCGTTCTTCTGGGACTTAGGGACTGTCTTTAACTATTTCGTTTCCCTCGGTGTTCTCGGGTTTAGGGACTCCCTTTTTACTTTTTTATTTCCGTCGTTGTAATCGAGTTTAGGAACTGTTTTCAAACATTCCGTTTTCTACGTTCCTCTAGGATTTAGGAACTCTCCTTAACTATTTTGTGTCCATAGTTGTTCTCGAGTTTATGGACTGTCTTTAACTATTTCGTTTACTTCGTTTTTTTTGGGTATAGGGACTGCTTTTCACTATTTTGTTTCCATAGTTGTTCTCAGGTTTAGGGGCTGTCTTTAACTATTTTATTTCCATAGTTGTTCTCGGGTTTAGGGACTGCCTTTTTACTTTTTTATTTCCGTCGTTGTAATCGAGTTTAGGAACTGTTTTTAAATATTCCGTTTTCTACGTTCCTCTAGGATTTAGGAATTGTCCTTAACTATTTTGTTTCCATAGTTGTTCTCGAGTTTAGGGACTGTCTTTAATTATTTCGTTTTTCTTGGGTATAGGGACTGTCTTTCACTATTTTGTTTCCTTCGTTCTTCTGGGACTTAGGGACTGTCTTTAACTATTTCCTTTCTTCCGTTCTTCTGAGATTTAGGAACTGTCTTTAACTATTTCTTTACCATCGTTCATCTTGGCTTTAGGAACTGATTTTAACTATTCGTTTCCTACGTTGATCTGGGACTTAGGAACTAGATTTAACTATTATTTTGGAGATAACTATTTAACTATTTCGTTTCCCTCGGTGTTCTCGGGTTTAGGGACTGTCTTTCATTATTTCTTTTCCCTCGTTATTCTCGGGTTTAGGGACTGCCTTTTTACTTTTTCATTTCCTTCGTTGTTATCGAGTTTAGGAACTGTCTTTAAATATTCCGTTTCCTACGTTCCTCTAGGATTTAGGAACTGTCCTTAACTATTTTGTTTCCCTGGTGGTTCTCCAGTTTAGGGACTGTCTCTAACTATTTCGTTTACTTCGTTTTTCTTGGGTATAGGGACTGCCTTTCACTATTTTGTTTCCATAGTTGTTGTTCTCGGGTTTAGGAACTGTCTTTAACTGTTTCGTTTCCTTCGTTTTTCTTAGGTATAGGGACTTGTCTTTAACTATTTCGTTTCTCTCGGTGTTCTCAGGTTTAGGGACTGTCTTTCATTATTTCTTTTCCCTTGTTGTTCTCGGATTTAGGGATCACCTTTTTACTTTTTTATTTCCTTCGTTGTTATCGAGTTTAGGAACTGTCTGTTTTTGTCAGTCGGAAAGGGTTCATCAGTAAAGACCGAGATGTTTACAATAGTTTGTATCGTAAGGATGTAGTAAGTTTTTTGCTCAAAATAAATCCAGCGACTATCAAAATGTTTTGAGTGCATCGCTGGTTGCCAATAATTTTTCAACTTTACATTAAACGTTTTTTAATACCGGCAAACCTACGTTTAGGGGCTAAATAATTTGAGGTTTAATTATCTACTATACTTCGTGAATCAGTCTGTTTATAGTGTGTTCATCAAAAAGTAAAGTGTTAAAAATATTTTTGTTTCTAGTAAAAAAAATTAGTTCGTGATTCTTCATTTTTCTGGACTGTGTTTTCTTAATGGTTCCCCAGTTGTTTTGCTCTATATTTCTTTTTTTTAAATTCAAATTTTTTACGTTTTAATTGTATAATTTCTAATCGGTGATTAAAACTTTTTCGATCTTTGATTGGTCCTACTTCCTTAATTTATAATTTTTGAGACAACTACTATTTTATATTTATTAGAAAAAGTGCTATACAATGCAAAAGAAATCACACAAAAAACGATTATATTAACAACAAAATCGTCAATACAAATACATAGACCTAGAGCACCTTTATTTACTATCCGATCTTAAGGAGCAAAAACGTTAATGATCTGTTCAAGGAACTTCATTTTAAAGTGCAACACTTGTAAAGACGTAAGCAATTATTATTATCAGACAATATAGGCTCATTAAAAACTCATATTATATTTCTTAGTATTTTGTTTCTTGGTTCCCGATCCTTTAATGCATTTGTTTAGTTCCTTATTATTCTTCACTTCTTTGTTTAGTAATCTTAAAATCTTAGAAAAGAAGATGGAAGGAAAAGAAAGAGGCGAAAAAAGAAATAACAAAGTAATAATAGGAGTGAGACTAAAAGAGACGGGACAAAGCATAAATAAAAAAGTCGAGAAGTGGGTGGAAGACAGTTTAAAACAGAAGTGAAGATAACAGAGGCCTAATAAGAAGGGGAGGAGATATGATAGTAGCGAAAATATGAACGTCATGAGAAACAAAGAAAAACTGAGAAATTTGAAGCAGGACCAAAAATCTGTACGAAATCTAAACGGTACGAATAAGGTTCAGGCGGAGATGGAATGACGAAGAAGATAAAGGAAAAAAGGAAAAAAATCGGGAAAGGAAAAGAAGAACGTATTTCGGTACACGATTTAACGGAAAAGACTAACCAGGAAGCAAATGAGAAAATGGAGAAATGGGAAGGATAGAGAGAAGAATACAACTCGGAACTACAGAAATTTTTAATTCTCTGGTTTGTTACTCAGTTTCTCAGTAGTTGGTATACGAGTCCCCGATTTTTACGTTATACTTTTTAAATCCCACTTAGTTACATTCTCAGTTCTTTAATCATCCCATTAAATTTGTACAGCATACAAGTGGAACAAAAATAATTTTGTGTGTAGAGATTATTATCAACACCATCTCGTACATGAAAGTCCAAATGCTAAAAGTACGGTTTTTGAACACTGGAGAAATCTGTTCTCGATCACCGCATGGTGTGAGCTCTCCACAAACAAAACAAATCCGGTAAAATTAACCACTTTCTAGAGATATTTTACGCGACAAAATAGCATGTAATGCTGCAGTACTTAACTAAATTACGTACATCGTTAGTGGGAAAACATACCCATATCGCAACACCTCGTTCTTTTTTGATGTTTTCTGCTACTTGATGTACTAAAAACTTTCTGTGTACGGTTTTTGTTATATGTAGTTTTTCTTCCTGCTTTATGGTTAGTGACACAATTTTTTTTACATTTGATTTAATTTCTTGACCTAAAATTCAAATATGTACATGTTTTATTCTGTGCCAAAACTTGATGTGTGCTAAAAATTTGATAAATGATAATATAACAAAATAACAACTCTATACGAGATTTTGCGATCCCCGTCACGTGACTTTTCGATAGTTTGTGGATGTCCGTAAAATGGGGTGTCAAGCGAAAAATGAAATGAAACAATTTCTGCACCTGGAACGAAAATTAAATGGGTTTTCGTCTCGGCTTGATATTTTGGGTGGACAAATTTTAGGATCGGCGTGGTGTATTTTTAAGCAATAAATAAACCAGTCCAAACCTGCGTATCAAAACCAACAAGAAATTTATGCCTCCATAGCCAATTTCCAACTGTAGAGGGAGCTGTTAGAATTACACCCTGTTTTTTAAAAAATATATATAAGCCGCCAGAGATTTATAATATAACGTGAGCGCAAAATTTCTTTCCTGTTTGGTCGAACATTGTGGTGTTTGCGTCCTAAATTTATGTTGTAATCTGGAGCATTTTGATTATTTCTTGTGTTACAATATCTACATAATAAAAATGAAATACTGTTCGTTGGTAGGCGCATTACCTGAGAACGGCTGGACCGATTTGGCAATTTTGTTTTTTAATATGTGTAGTCCAAATAAGGTTCCTATGGAAAGAAAAATCGGGAAAGTTGCCCGGAAAATTGAAACAAGCATTGAGCATTCTGTTAGAGTGTTGAAATTTAATGGTACAGGAATGGAAGACTTTTTGGGAAAAAAGCGAGAACAAAGAAGAGACGGAAGTGGAAGGCAAAAATGAAATAGTTGAGGAAATAATACAAACATTGAGACCCACAAAATTAATAAAGCACTCACGCACCAATTAGAACGCCGATCTAGTCTTGTGCAACAACATAAAACGTAATTATTATACGATTACCCGCTTTTATTAATATTTATTAAAATAATGGAGAAAGTGCACCTGCGAAATCCTGCTTCCCAATTAGGCACATTGGCGAATACAGAAACAATACCTGTCAATACCGAGCCTGGGCTTGCACAAATTGGATGCACACTGGTAATGTTCCGTTACGCTAGCTTTCCTCGATCTTGTGCAAGTAACAATATTAATTGCACGATATTCAGTATGGAAGGTAGTGCAGCTACGACCTTCCAGTAGCATTTTGTGGTAATTAATGCAATGGGCACAAAGGTGGATTTCTAACATATGGGAGTAAAATTTTCATGGACAAATTTGTGTAGTAAAAATATGTGGATCCACCGAGCTTAATTCGATTGACTGTGTATTTACAGTTTTAATTACACTCTCATTGTACTAAACACATGTACTACTCGTATTAATCAAATCATCAATCAGTCAATCGAATAATTATGTAAACAGCGTGTATTAAGTGAGCACATAATAATGTGTTTTAATTAATTTTTCACATCGGTGAGTTAATATTTGCTCTGGGGAACTACAAACAGTAGTCAAACGATGCGATGGTCAAAACACGTTCGTGGTTAGTCTTCAAACAAAAAACTTTCATTGACAAAATTTCATTCATTGATGACTGTGAAGTAACGTCGCTGCTTTCACTACTGACTTTCCTTCTTACCTATATTTTTTTCAAGCAACCGGCATACTTACAGACCGCATCATCCGAGTCGCTCCATCTGAAACAAATATTGATGCTAGATTAACCAAATCAAAAATGTTTTAGAAACTCGACTGATTGGCGAAAGTATATCACTTTTCATAGTCGTAATAAAATTACTGAAGGTAATGTCTCTGGGAAATATTTCTTTCCAGTTTCTCCTCATTCTTTATTTTGTCGTACAAGACCTTGGTACCACTGTAGAGTTGAAATTGTTGTTTTTTCAATTCTGTTCTGTTCTACACTACGATTTCCTTTCATTTTACGTTACTTTTGTCTACTTCTGAGTCACTGCTTTTCGTCCACCTCCGATACTTTGTATTATTGTTTCCCGTCTTTTACTCGCCACCTCCACTTTTGAGCATTTTCCTTCCCGCCAAGCCTTTGTGGTTTTATTGGGCCCTAATAAAGTAAAAACTTTATTTCCACCATTATATTCTTCGTCATTCAGAGTAACTTCAATCAAGTGTGCAATGCAAATTTAAACGTTGCGCCTAGATCACTTGCATGTTTATTTTAAACTTGATGTCATTACTGTGGGTATACATATTTACAACTACGTGTGCCGCATTAATTTGAGGCATTACATGAGACTTTGTGATCGATAAAGTTAATAAAAATTCAAATCACTTTTTTTTCTCTTAATTTTGCTTTTATTCCCCTTCTGTATTTTCTAATTTCATCGCTCTTTTAATCTTTGCAATTTGAAACACATATTAACAAATGATTACTGAATGGGACACCGTAAACTACGTCGAAATATCGAGTTTGGTTTTTGAGTATTGAAGTTCCAAACCCTAAAACATGTTATTTTTGAAATGAAAATGTCAAATTTTGAAAGAGAGCTCGTACGTCTGAGATTGCGACAGATTTGGACTAAAGAAGTACTAAAATATACGGAAATAGAATAAAATCAGAAAAAAGCACTTCTTGGAAGAAATATCGTTTTTTTGAGTTTTGTTGAGCTGCATCATTTTTTGACACTCCTGGGCTTTAAAAATCATAAAAATTGCATCTGTCCTTCTACAGATTTGCAATTTGGAACACATATTAAGAAATGATTGCTGAATGGGACACCGTCAACTACGTTGAAATATCGAGTTTGGTTTTTGAGTAATGAACTTACAAATCCAAAAACATGTGATTTTTGAAATGAAAATGTCAAATTTTGAAAGAGAGCTCGTACGTCTGAGATTGCGACAGATTTGGACTAAAGAAGTTCTAAAATATATAAAAACGGAATAAAATCAGAAAAAAACACTTCTTGGAAGAAATATAGTTTTTATGAGTTTTGTTGAGCTGCATCATTTTTTGACACTCCTCGACTTTAAAAATCGTAAGAATTGCATTTGTCGTGCTAGAGCTGTACAATTTGGAACACATATTAAGAAATGATTGCTGAATGGGACACCGTAAAATACATCCAAATATCGAGTTTGGGTTTTGAGTAATGAACTTCCAAATCCCAAAACATGTGATTTTTGAAATGAAAATGTCAAATTTTGAAAGAGAGCTCGTACGTCAGAGATTGCGACAGATTTGGACTAAAGAAGTTCTAATATATATAAAAACGGAATAGAATTAAAAAAAAAATACTTCTTGGAAGAAATAACGTTTTTTTGAGTTTTGTTGAGCTGCATCATTTTTTACACTCCTGGGCTTTAAAAATCATAAAAATTGCATCTGTCCTTCTACAGCTTTGCAATTTGGAACACATATTAAGAAATTATTGCTGAATCGGACACCGTAAACTACGTCGAAATATCGAGTTCGGTTTTTGAGTAATGAACTTCCAAATTAAAAAAAACTGTGAATTTTGAAATGACAATGTCAAATTTTGAATGAGCTCGTACGTCTGAGATTGCGACAGATTTGGACTAAAGAAGTTCTAAAATATATAAAAACGGAATAAAATCGGAAAAAACACTTCTTGGAAGAAATATAGTTTTTTTGAATTTTGTTGAGCTGCATCATTTTTTGACACTCTTGGGCTTTAAAAATCGTAAAAATTGCATTTGTCCTGCTTGAGCTTTGCAATTTGAAACACACATTAAGAAATGATGGCTGAATGGGACACCGTAAACTACATCGAAATATGGAGTTTGGTTTTTGAGTAATGAACTTCTAAATCCAAAAACATGTGATGTTTGAAATGAAAATGTCAAATTTTGAAAGAGAGCTCGTACGTCTGAGATTGCGACAGATTTGGACTAAAGAGGTTCTAAAATATATAAAAACGGAATAAAACCAGAAAAAAAAACACTTCTTGGAATAAATATAGTTTTTTTGAGTTTTGTTGAGCTGCATCATTTTTTGACACTCCTGGGCTTTAAAAATCATAAGAATCGCATTTGTCCTGCTAGAGCTTTGCAATTTGGAACACATATTAAGAAATGATTGCTAAATGGGACACTGTAAACTACATCGAAATATCGAGTTTGGTTTTTAAGTCATGAACTTCCAAATCCAAAAATATGTGATTTTTGAAATGAAAATGTCAAATTTTGAAAGAGAGCTCGTACGTCTGAGATTGCGACAGATTTGGACTAAAGAAGTTCTAAAATATATAAAAACGGAATAAAATCGGAAAAAAAACACTTCTTGGAAGAAATATCGTTTTTTTGAGTTTTGTTGAGCTGCATCATTTTTTTACACTCCTGGGCTTTAAAAATCATTAAAATTGCATCTGTCCTTCTACAGCTTTGCAATTTGGAACACATATTAAGAAATGATTGCTGAATGGGACACCGTCAACTACGTTGAAATATCGAGTTTGGTTTTTGAGTAATGAACTTACAAATCCAAAAACATGTAATTTTTGAAATGAAAATGTCAAATTTTGAAAGAGAGCTCGTACGTCTGAGATTGCGACAGATTTGGACTAAAGAAGTTCTAAAATATATAAAAACGGAATAAAATCAGAAAAAAACACTTCTTGGAAGAAATATAGTTTTTTTGAGTTTTGTTGAGCTGCATCATTTTTCGACCCTCCTGGGCTTTAAAAATCGTAAAAATTGCATCTGTCCTTCTACAGCTTTGCAATTTGGAACACATATTAAGAAATTTTTGCTGAATGGGACACCGTAAACTACGTCGAAATATCGAGTTTGGTTTTTGAGTAATGAACTTCCAAATCCAAAAACATGTGATTTTTGAAATGAAAATGTCAAATTTTCAAAGAGATCTCGTACGTCTGAGATTGCGACAGATTTGGACTAAAGAAGTTCTAAAATATATAAAAACGGAATAAAATCAGAAAAAAACACTTCTTGGAAGAAATATAGTTTTTTTGAGTTTTGTTGAGCTGCATCATTTTTCGACCCTCCTGGGCTTTAAAAATCGTAAAAATTGCATCTGTCCTTCTACAGCTTTGCAATTTGGAACACATATTAAGAAATTTTTGCTGAATGGGACACCGTAAACTACGTCGAAATATCGAGTTTGGTTTTTGAGTAATGAACTTCCAAATCCAAAAACATGTGATTTTTGAAATGAAAATGTCAAATTTTGAAAGAGAGCTCGTACGTCTGAGATTGCGACAGATTTGGACTAAAGAAGTTCTAAAATATATAAAAACGGAATAAAATCGGAAAAAAACACTTCTTGGAAGAAATATAGTTTTTTTGAATTTTGTTGAGCTGCATCATTTTTTGACACTCTTGGGCTTTAAAAATCGTAAAAATTGCATTTGTCCTGCTTGAGCTTTGCAATTTGAAACACACATTAAGAAATGATGGCTGAATGGGACACCGTAAACTACATCGAAATATGGAGTTTGGTTTTTGAGTAATGAACTTCTAAATCCAAAAACATGTGATGTTTGAAATGAAAATGTCAAATTTTGAAAGAGAGCTCGTACGTCTGAGATTGCGACAGATTTGGACTAAAGAGGTTCTAAAATATATAAAAACGGAATAAAACCAGAAAAAAAAACACTTCTTGGAATAAATATAGTTTTTTTGAGTTTTGTTGAGCTGCATCATTTTTTGACACTCCTGGGCTTTAAAAATCATAAGAATTGCATTTGTCCTGCTAGAGCTTTGCAATTTGGAACACATATTAAGAAATGATTGCTAAATGGGACACTGTAAACTACATCGAAATATCGAGTTTGGTTTTTAAGTCATGAAATTCCAAATCCAAAAATATGTGATTTTTGAAATGAAAATGTCAAATTTTGAAAGAGAGCTCGTACGTCTGAGATTGCGACAGATTTGGACTAAAGAAGTTCTAAAATATATAAAAACGGAATAAAATCGGAAAAAAACACTTCTTGGAAGAAATATCGTTTTTTTGAGTTTTGTTGAGCTGCATCATTTTTTGACACTCTTGGGCTTTAAAAATCGTAAAAATTGCATTTGTCCTGCTTGAGCTTTGCAATTTGAAACACACATTAAGAAATGATGGCTGAATGGGACACCGTAAACTACATCGAAATATGGAGTTTGGTTTTTGAGTAATGAACTTACAAATCCAAAAACATGTAATTTTTGAAATGAAAATGTCAAATTTTGAAAGAGAGCTCGTACGTCTGAGATTGCGACAGATTTGGACTAAAGAAGTTCTAAAATATATAAAAACGGAATAAAATCAGAAAAAAACACTTCTTGGAAGAAATATAGTTTTTATGAGTTTTGTTGAGCTGCATCATTTTTTGACACTCCTGGGCTTTAAAAATCGTAAAAATTGCATCTGTCCTTCTACAGCTTTGCAATTTGGAACACATATTAAGAAATGATTGCTGAATGGGACACCGTAAACTACGTCGAAATATCGAGTTCGGTTTTTGAGTAATGAACTTCCAAATCCAAAAACATGTGAATTTTGAAATAAAAATGTCAAATTTTGAATGAGCTCGTACGTCTGAGATTGCGACAGATTTGGACTAAAGAAGTTCTAAAATATATAAAAACGGAATAAAATCGAAAAAAAAAAACACTTCTTGGAAGAGATATAGTTTTTTTGAGTTTTGTTGAGCTGCATCATTTTTGGACACTCCTGGGCTTTAAAAATCGTAAAAACTGCATCTGTCCTGCTAGAGCTTTGCAATTTGAAACCCATATTAAGAAATGATGGCTGAATGGGACGCCGTAAACTACATCGAAATATCGAGTTTGGTTTTTGAGTCATGAACTTCCAAATCCAAAAACATGTGATTTTTGAAATGAAAATGTCAAATTTTGAAAGAGTACGCCTGAAATTTGGATTTATTCTCATTACTGGTATAGGGTTTCTTTGTTACTAAAAAGCGTATGGTTCTGGCATCGTCTATCTGTGCGGTGGGCGGGTGGGCCGCCCTGTCCACTATACTCATCGACATAAATGAATGAGAAATAACAACCATTTATTGATTATTTTTTCCTCCAATTTTAAAATTTCTAAGTCAAAAAATGGTTGATATTCCAATACCATTAGTCAATCTGTCAGTTGTGGATGCGGCGTCCCACCCGCCCACCGCATTCACATGTGCTGCCATGAACCATACGGTTTTTAACCACAAAGAACTGTGAAATACAAGAGACGGAATGTGGATACAATAGGAAAATGGTTGTCATTTAGAAACCAGTTTGTCAACCATTCAGTCAAAAATGTAAATTTGAGTATATATTTTGGTGTAAATATCAATTTGGATGTATTCTCATTACTTGTATAAGGTTTCTTTGTGACTAAAAAGCGTATGGTTCTGGCATCGTCTATGCGTGCGGTGGGCGGGTGGGCCGCCCTGTCTCCTATACTCATCGACTGACTAAATGGATGAGAAATAACAACCATTTATTGACAATTTTTTTCCTTTAAAAACTAGAACTCACTCTCGTGTTCAATCCAATTTTAAAATTTCTAAGTCAACAAATGGTTAACATTCCGGTCAGTTGTGGATACAATATATAAAAGTGTTTTACACTTTGTGACAGTAGAATTAGACGAGGTTCAAGATTGTCCGTGCTTAGATATTTTCAAGGCCTTCTAGAAGGTCTTGATATTATAAACGACAGTGTCGTTCATGGGGGGTTGGCGGTAGACATCCGAATCACTGAGAAATCTAGCAACTTAAAAAACTGAGATCCAGCATACTGAGCAACTGAGACATAAGACTTTTGAAAAATGAGAAGATAAAAAATTTAAGAAACGTGACATTAATTTGAAAATTTTGTGATGGTTGAGGGATCTTGAGAACTTGAAAAATTAAAGATTTTTGAAAAATGTTGAGACACCAAAAAACCAAAGATACCTGAGAAACCAAGAAAAGTTGGCACATGTGAGAAACTTAAGAATGAAATTTTAGAAGTTGAGAAACATGAAAAACCATGAGAAAACTTTCGAGACTTTTCACAACCTGGAAGATTTGAAGATTGTTGATTTGAGAAATGCATTGAGAAACTTATAGAAACATATTTTCGAAGGTTGAGATAACTAAGAAACTACAAAATTAAAGAAATTTTGAGATTCCTAAGAAAGTAAGAAGCTTTATAATTTAAGAAATTTGAGAAACCTGAACAATTTGTGAAGAAATTACAAGGAGGGAGTCGTAAAACATATATGTGGAATTCAACAGCGAAAATGATTCAGGACAAATATTTCACGACTTTAATATTTAAATTAAGCCTTTTAATTACATAATTTTCAAATCTGCAACAGAACATTAGGTTGTCTCATTGACTAACTTAATAAAAGTTTTGATTCTAATAATAGCGTCTTTCATTTAAAATTTTGATTAAATCTATATCCAAAAATTATAATAAGAAAAAGTTAGTTTGTCTCTGTGACTTTTTAACCTTATTAAATCTCACGAAACAACCTTTTGCATCGTAAATCTGGTGGTGCAACAAATAATAATAATTTTTTCTTGTGTTACGAATGGGGACATCATTTTTTGACATTCCTTCAAAAAATCATTGTAGTCAACTGATGCTGATGAGGTTACGTGTCATTTAACATGATTTGTTCCAAAAATAAGGTTATGATATAAAGACTGCTTTACATGTTGAATGCCAATGTCAAAAATGATGTCCAATGTGGAGTGTCCTCAACTGTACAATAATAATAATTATTATTGTTAGTAAATTTAACTTGTTGGATCAGCTACCTAATTATGTCGCTGTAGTAACATAATAGAGATTTTACTGTACGATAAAATCAGAGCGAGGTACATACCGACAAACAATCAAGTCGTAACTGTAAGAGTTGTAAGCAGGTTCTCTATGAAAGATCACTCATTGCCCAATAGCTAACGTCAGGTGCGTTCCATTGACCCATTCGGATTCCTTCCTAGTATAACACATTCTTTTAGCAGTACCTCTCCATAAACTCTTTAATTTTGTTTACGTCCCATTCTCACCAGTCTAAATAAATTAACCAACGGTTTACAGCTACCACTTATATTTCCTTCTAGTCATTATCTGACTACCTGCCAGTTCGCAAACGAAAGTGTGACGACAATGCCACCTAAAATGATTCAATTAGCAAGAACACGACAAGATAAGATTAAGATTTCAAAATAGAAAGTTTCCGCACGCACTTTTGTCCCTTAAAATGCCTTACGTCAGGTACCGACTGTTTCGTCACATCGTTGTCTTCACATTTTTCTGCTGACACAGTTCCGACAGTGCATCGCCGGAAAATGGTTCATTCACTTGACGCGGCCTTGAAAGAACCGAAAGCGATTCCTTTACCTATAAAGTCAGTGATATAACACTTGACCAGCGCAACAACGAGATGACGAAACGCTTTTCTTTGGAAATTGGAAAGTGTCTGGATCTGTCTGAAGCAACTGGGTTCTTGTCGAACAAGAGTGAATTTTCGCAGATGTTGCTTTGTAACGGTAGGAAGACTGGTTTGTGGTTTTTGCAATTTCGGAAACGTCCGGGTAATTTGAATGGAATGTTGTCCATAATATTAATGGAATTTCCAATGTTGCTCGACGGCAGATTTGTTTGTCTGGGTTTTTTTGAAGCATTAGCACCAAACAACTGTTGTGCGCGACTCCATAATAACCGGAATAATAAATAAGCAATAAACCGGAAACGGTATAGAAAGAAATACTGTCTGCAACCTTGCGATATGATTGTTATTTTTATTTAAGATTTGTGAAGTAAAAGTAAGGCTGCAGTTTCCAGAAGTTGAACTTGCGTTTGCACCGTGCATCTGTTCAAACGGTGCGGTTTTTTCAGGCTAGTGTATGACTCCAAAACGAGTTAAGCAAATAATACCCTCTTCCTCTTGCTAATTTAATTATCTAGTTATTTTTCCATTGCAATTTGTATTTCCATTTGATTTCGTAAAATATTTTTGACTTCTAATTCGTTATTTTGTTGCTCAATTTTCAACAGACCCAACAATAAATTTTGCACTTCTTTATTCTTTTACCTATAGCAGTAGATAGAAGTATGCAGTATAAGGACCAGAAAAGTCCAATTGCATTTTGAAGACATTATAAAATACACCGTAAAATTTCCAACATCGCGCGGCACTCCGGATAGGTAAAGGCAGCTCTACGACTCGACCCACTGATCTTCAACTGTGACGAACGAAATACGATACGGTTGGCTGACTGATTAATGCGACTAGACTAGACTCCCGCTGGAACGTCGTCCAATGAATACACCGGCGCCTAAATCCTTCTAGGCGCCTCCAGACAGTTCCATTGATTATTATATTCGAAAAGATGATGTCATACTATCTCTGTACATTGTGGTAGTAAATCCAGACTTAGAGAACTAGAGTTAATCTGAAGAGCAAAAATTGTCGGCAATATTTAGATCTAGAGTCGTATTTGGCTTGAACATTTCTCTGTTTCTGACAACAGCCAAAATTGACATTTTACAAAAGTGCCCTTTATTCTGTTATTGTTCAATTATTTTGGCCTTAACGGTACTTAGATTTTTTTTTAAGAGGGCTGGGTAAGCAGGCTCAGGCATCGAAAAAGGCGTTTCGAATATTTGACGTAGTTCACTTAGTTACAGTCCTAATGGATTTTTTTTTTGTTTATTAGCTATGCTTCGTCAGTCGTAGATTTCTAAAAAAAAAGTTTTTGCGACATAAATCAGTGATAAAGTAAGGGAACTTTAAAGCCAAATATTGATCGAATATTAGGTTTATATTAGAATTGTTTAAGTATATACTTAAATATGTAATGATATTAGGTGATATTGGGTATATACTAGTTTATATTATACAAGTTCAAAATATCCAGTACTTATTTTGGAATTTGGCTCTAAAGTTCCCTTACTTTAACAATGATTTATGCCGCTAAAACTTTTTTTTATAAATCTACGACTGACCAAGCCTAGCTCTATTCTTTTTCTAATAAACAAAAAAAAAAAAACCATCAGGACTGCAACTAAGGCCGTATTTATCGAGTCTTAAGTGTCTACCGCTGCAATTTTATTATTTGCCTTTGCAAAGAAATTTTGGTTACCTACGTAATACTTGAATTTGATATTTTGATATTTTCTTAATTTCATGATTTTTGATATAGCTAGGTATGACTGGTATTTCTTTGGTGTAAGACCGATGTGATTTCGCTGATATTTTGGTAATGTGTTAATTGGTAATTTCGTTAAGTTAATATTGCTTTAATTTGACATTTAGCTATTTTATTTTAATATTTTACTATCTACCTACTTCGTATACACTATCCTGATTTGATCTTTTGCCATTTTGTTAACTTCATTCGTATTTCGTTTAAAAATGTTTCTTTAATTTGTAATTCTTTCTTTTGATATTTCGTCAGTCCGTCATTTCGTTAATTTGATACATATTTGAATATTGAAGAATGTTGAGGAATCAAAGTGGAGTAAATTTTAATTAAAATCTAAATATATTCAAGTCAAATGTGTCTGAAATGTTATTCTTATCCAGATTGTTTATTAAAAATAAAGATCCATCAGATTACAAAACGTCATCCGGTGTATACAAATTGAACTGCTCGTCTTGTGAGTCATTCTACATAGGTTAGACAGGTCGCAAAATTTCAGACCGTATTAAAGAAGATTTCAGACACATCTATAACAACTTGATCTTGATCCTCCTCCATCAACACTTTCTTCTTTCGCCAATCATGTATTAATAACGAAACATAGTTTTTCACCATCAAATTCCAAATTGATTCACAAATGCAATAAAGGCCGAAAATTAGATTTTCTTGAGACTTTGGAAATAAGGAAAGCCTTGAAACTTGAAAACAGATCTTGTTTAAACGAACAGAATAACTTGAATAATCCCATTATCAATTCACTATTTTAATTTTTCCAATCAATTTTTTATTTTTTCATTCAACATTATTTTAACTTCAAATGCCAACTTTTTTCACTTCAATAATGATTTCATTATTTACCACATTTTCTACCACTCAAACAAACTTACCAGATTCTCATTGATCCATTTTTAATTTTTACATTTTATAAAATGTTAAAGGTTGAAGTGGGTCCATTTTCACAAATTTGGGTTGATGATAAAATTAAATGTTTTTAAATAAATTGAAACATTGTCATTCCCCCCCCCCCAAAAAAAAAAATCAAATCAGCGCGACATATATGTTTGTTCCGGCCACAACAAATTAAATGGTCATATTGTGAAAATTTAAATTAAGTACATATTGTTAAAAAAATGAATTAACCGATTTTTCGGCTCGACCGATTTTCATTATTTTTTTTTTTTGTATATTTGGTAGGTATGAGAATAAGTGGTAAACTATTTTTCACATGGACATGGGGACCCAGGGGGTCCCCTTCGGCTCGACCGATTTTTATGAATTTTTTTTGAATATTTGGTAGGATGAGATTAGGTGGTAAACTATTTTTGACATGGACATAGGGACCCGGGGGGCCCCTTTTGCTCAACCGATTTTTCGGCTCGACCGATTTTTATGATTTTTTTTTTGTATACATATTATGTATTTGGGAAGTAGGTGGTAAACTATTTTTCACGTGGACATGGCAGCCCAGGGGGCCCCTTAGGCTGAACCGATTTTTATGTTTTTTTTTTTGTATATTTGGTAGGTATGAGAATAGGTCGTAAAGTATTGTTTATATGGACATGGGGGACCAGTAGGCCCCCTTGGGCTGGACCGATTTTTATGATCTGTGATTTGTTGGATTTGTCTCCGCCCCGAATAGCAGAATAACTATTAAAACATGGATATGGACCCAGGGGCCCCCTTGGGTTTATAGCTCAAGAACGGCTTTTATGATCTTTGATTTGTTGGATTTGTCTCCGCCCCGAATAGCAGAATATCTATTAAAACATGAACATGGGGGCCCCCTTGGGTTTGACCAATTTTTATGATCTTTGATTTGTTGTATTTATCTCCGCCCCGAATAGCAGAATAACTATTAAAACATGGATATGGGCCCCCATGTTATCAATTCTGAGGCGGTACAAAGTTCACCGGGTCAGCTAGTAATTATATAATATATATAATGCTAGCTAAGTACCCCCAAACATAACACCACTTGCTTTGGGAATGGTCCATATTGTAGAGCGGTGCAGATCTATAACTCCTTGCCCATTGGCATAATTACTGTCCGCGACAATATCAGGTTTAAACGCAATCTAAAAGATTACCTAGTAAATATGGAGTACTACAGTCTCAATGAGCTACGTAACTAATGTTAAATTTCTATGTCCAATTTTTTAAGTGTATTTGTTACATTATTATGTGTATTTGTTAACGTATGACTATGACAATGCCTATGTACATATCTGTACCTAATGGCTAATAAAGATTTTTTTTTTTTTTTTTGCGTATTGACCAGAAGGAGCTCCCCGTGATTCCGACCTTCACGGGGTTCCTTGCTGGTCAGGTCCTATTCGTACATCATAGCCACTCCTCAAAACCATGAGGTAAGTAGCTATGAATCCCGTGAATCATGTGCCCTGAGCAGACGCAACGACCCCAAGATGACCGCTTTCTGCATTCCAGCCGCAAGGGTCTCTGCCGGTTTACGGCAGGCAGGAATGATTTTCAGATTGGAGACGAGCGAGTCCTTGATGCCTCCCATGCACCCAATTACCAAAACGACGAGCTTCACTGAGTAACTTGAGTACAGCCTCCTAAGTTCAAAGAGCAGGTCTTGATATTTTGTCCGCTTTTCCTCCTCCTTGACGCAGATGTTATTTTCAGCAGGAGCCGAAAATTCAATAACAAACATCTGCTTGGAGGAGTGGTCCAATAGAACCACGTCAGGCTTGTTCGCTGTTATCTGCCTGACGGTGGAGAACGAGAAGTTCCAATAGATTCGGCACCTTTCGTTCTCCACAACGGACTCAATATCGTTCGGGACATAGGGCAGCACTGGTGTCTGGTCTATCGCATAATGGTGTCTTAAATGAAAGTATAACACTCTCAACGCCGCATTGTGGCGATGGATATAGGCCGAAGCTGCATACACCGGGCATGCCGCCAATATATGCATTGCTGTTTCAGGGGCCCTGTGGCAGGCCCTACAGCTCACATTCGGCACCTCTATACCCATCACGCGGCTGCGATAGACCAATGTGTTAATTACACCATCTTGCGTAGCGCAAATGAATCCCTCAGTCTCAGACTTCAGTCCACTTGATCTCAGAAAGGCAAATGTATGCCTTTTGGATAAGCCAAGGTTTTCAATGTTCTTGAAGAAAACACTATGCATTGACTTATCCATATGCCTTCTCATGAGCATATCTTGCTCAGAGATTCTGACGTGGGCTGTAAGACGGAGCAAATTGAGCTCGGTAATAGAATGTGGCCGAGCTCGCTCAACGTCAAAGTCAAGACCGAGTTCATCTGCTGCTCTTTGTGCCGCCCTAAACAAAAATGCCCCGACTCCCCGCCTCTCGTGATCCCTGACAAGAAGCAACAAGGGATCCGAACTTTGGATGATCTTACAGGCCATACCCAAGATTACCCTGTTATGAAGACACTCCAAACTCAAAAGTCCTCGGCCTCCCTGGTTTCGTGGAAGATATAACCTCGGAACGGACGATTTTGGATGCAAACTGCGCTGTAGATGCATCATTTTTCGAGTATCCCGATCAATCTGCTTCAACTCATCCACTAACCATTTAACTGCTCCAAATGAATAGAGCAGGATCGGAACGGCAAGCATATTTGTGGCAAAAATCTTGTTCTTCCCCGAAAGCTCTGACGACCAGATTCGTCGGAGTAGATTTTTGTACTTGCCGCAGAGAGACTTTTTTACCTGGTGTGACGCTTGGATGTGGCACTGCTCCACACCCAAGTACTTGTAAGTCTCTCCGGCGTTCAGATGTCTCAGAACGCTTCCGTCAATGAGTTGAGCATCTTCATCGAAATACTCGCATCGTCCTCTTTTGAGATGAACCTGAGCACATTTGTCCCAACCGAACTCCATGCCAATAGCATCTGTGTACTCCTGCACTATGCGCAATGACTGCGTCAGTTCTTGCTTTCCGGAAGCATATACTTTTAAATCATCCATGTAAAACAAGTGCGTGATCTTATGCTTCCGGTTACCGGGTGTACCACAGCTATAACCCTTTGCACCGCGCAAGGCTACGGACAGCGGCAACAGTGAGATGCAAAACTGAAGAGGACTCAAGGAATCTCCCTGGAATACTCCTCTTCTGAATGATATCAACTCTGTCTGAACTCGGTCCCGTCGGGATGTTATCGAGAACCGAGTCTTCCAGAGTGACATCAGTTGTTTGATGCATCTCACCAATGTATCGGGTACCGCAAGACATTCGAGCAAGTGAATAATCAGCTCGTGAGATGTTGTGTCGAATGCCTTACGATAATCGATCCAAGCCATAGATAGGTTGCGCTTATATTGGACGGCATCCTGCGTGACGCACCTATCGATCAGCAGGTTTTCCTTGCAGCCGTCCACGCCCCTTTTACAGCCTCGCTGTTCGAAAATTTTCGAATACACCGGGTTAATGGCGTGGAATATTCGGTAGTACAGGAGTCTGGTGAAAATCTTGTAGCACGCATTTAGGCAAGTTATTGGCCGGTAGTTCTGAGGCTGAGACAAATCACCCGTTTTAGGTAGTAAAACGGTTCGCCCCTCGACAACCCACTCCGGAATGGGCCGCTCACCATTAAGCCAGGAATTAAATACCTTGGCCAGACGCTTGTGCGTGCTTCGGAATTTCTTCCACCAAAAGGTATTAATTCCGTCCGGGCCTGGTGCGGCAAAATTTTTGATTCCCTTAAGGGTCTCGCCAATGTCTTCCGGGGTTATCGGATTGCACACCACTGGTCTTAATTGAGATCTTCTTACGAAGTTCTCAAATTGTGCAAGGGCTGGAGTGTCTTCACGCAACGGTTTCGATCCCTCGTATATTTCCCTCCAGAAGACTTCGACCTCCTGCACCGCCGGCAATTTCTCTGGGATAGAGTTTGCCCGCTGGAAGAGCCTCGAAGGATTTGTCTTGAACTTGTTGTTCTCGACCAACCTTCGCCTACTCCTTACCAGGGACTTTCTTGCAGCCACAAGACTACGAACTCTATCCATGCAGTGCTGCTTCTCAACAGCAAGCACCGCTGCATTCAGTGTATGATGGGTCCGGCGAAAAAGACGCGCGATGCGCCGGATTTTTGGTGTGAAGGGTTTCATCTTTTTGATGAATTCCATCACACACTGAATTCGAGAAATATCCTGCCTAGCGGTTTCTATCTTCTTGTCTATCTTTTCAAGGCGACATTCGAATTTCCTCTCAGCCTCAGTGCTCTCACCACGTGGGGCCGAAGAAGAAAGCCTCGTCGCCTCTCGATAGACCATTTCGTTCAGGAGCAGGATGTCTGGATCCTCAGGGAGGTTCCTATCGAGTGATTCGTCCGCTGCAACTACATCGCTGGCTTTGGGTGGTGGAATTTTGTGGAGAGACTTTCTGTTCGGAGGCATCTCCAAAATTACCGGAACAGCGTGGCGGATCTCCGGCTCGTCCGGCTGTACCTCCACCAACTGCCCCGGTGCTCTCTCGTATTGAATGCGACGAAGATAGGCCACATAGTCGCGGAGTTTTTGTGGCGCGAAAAAGTGATGCTCCGGGTGTTTCTCACCCCACAGAGCATGCATCCTTGCCATGTAACCCCTTCGCCGCGGCTCGCTCGTCTCGTAGCAGTCGAGCAGGTCATTCCTTAGAGTGTTGGTCCACTCAAAGCGTCCATGGGCATTAAATAATAAAGATTATAAAGATTATTATTATAAATATAATATAAATAATATAAATAATATATAAATTATTAATAAAGATTATTATTATTATTATTATTATTATTATTATATGTCGCGCTAATTTGAAGTTTTTTTTTTTTTGGGAAATGACAGTTTCAATTAATTTAAGAACATTTAATTTGATAAAATGTTGTTTTTACCAAATCCTTTAAAAATCATGTAACCTTTTCAAACCGTCAAATTTAATACTTTCAAAATAACCACATAATTCTAAACATTCTTTATTCTGTAATTAATCAATTGTATCATTAATCTCTTGTAAAATTAAGGCTGAAGATGGGAGTAGTTTTCTCCCGAAACATGTTCCAATAAAATTGTAATTTTACGTTTATTAAAGTTTGTGGAGTTTCACTTGAATATATTTAAATTTTAATTTGTATATTTTGGTTTTTCGTTAAGTTGGTATTTTGCTATCTCGTTAAATTTGAACTTTTTCTCTTTCGTCAGTCTGATACTTTTACACGATATTGATATTTAGATCATTTAGTATTTTTATTCTGATATTTTGATATACCATTTATGTGATATTAGATATTGATATTTAGATCATTTGATATTTTGTTGATGTGAAGTTCAACTGATATAACGCATAGAATTAAATTTCACATTTTGAAAATTTAGCATCATGTTCATTTTTTCCTATTTGATTTCATATTTAGTCGATTTTAGTTGGATATTCCGTCGATCTAATATTTTACCATTTGATATCGTCAATTTCACGTTTTGCTATTTAATTAAACGTTTATCGTTTAATTCTGACATATTTTGGTTGACATTCCGTTAATTTCAACGTTCTGTTATTTAGGTAACTTGATATATTGCCGTTTCGTTGAATTCATATTTCGTGAATTTGAAATTTGGATATTACCATTGATAGTTTCACATTTCCTAATTTTTGGTAATTCGTTTAACTGACTTCATTAATTTCACATTTAGTTGGTTTAATATTCAGTTAATTTGATATTTTAATAGTTTGTCGTTTCGTAAATTTGCTATTGGGATATATCATAAATTTGATATTGTGCTATTTCGTTAATATTGCCTTAATTTGATGTTCTATCAATCTGACATATTATACAATTATTATGGAATTACAAAATAATTTAATATTTTTGCTATTTCACTGAATTGTTTCTCTCATTTCCTACTTCTTGTCGTTAATTTTATATTTCCTTAACCTGATATTTTAGTGTTTCGTTAACGTGGTACTTTGTTATCTCGTTAAATATGAACTTTCGTTAATTTGATATTTTGTTTATTCTGCTATTTTGATATATCATTTATGTGATATTAGATATTGATATTTAGATCATTTGGTATTTTGTTCATGTGAAATTAAACTAATATAACGCATATCATTAAATTTTACATTTAGAAAATTTTGCATCGTTATTTCGCTCATTTCACATTTAGGTATTTCGTTAATTTCATGTTTTGCTATTTGATTTCATATTTGATCTTAGTTCGATATTCCGTCGATCTAATATTTTACCATTTCGTTAATCTGAAGTATTTTGTTGATATCGTTGATTTAACGTTTTGCTATTTAATTAATAGTTTATCGTTTAATTCTGATATATTTTGGTTGACATTCCGTTAATTTCAACGTTCTGTTATTTAGGTAACTTGATATATTGCCGTTTCGTTGAATTCATATTTCGTGAATTTGAAATTTGTATATTACCATTGATAGTTTCACATTTCCTAATTTTTGGTAATTCGTTTAACTGACTTCATTAATTTCACATTTAGTTGGTTTAATATTCAGTTAATTTGATATTTTAATAGTTTGTCGTTTCGTAAATTTGCTATTGGGATATATCATAAATTTGATATTGTGCTATTTCGTTAATATTGCCTTAATTTGATGTTCTATCAATCTGACATATTATACAATTATTATGGAATTACAAAATAATTTAATATTTTTGCTATTTCACTGAATTGTTTCTCTCATTTCCTACTTCTTGTCGTTAATTTTATATTTCCTTAACCTGATACTTTAGTGTTTCGTTAACGTGGTACTTTGTTATCTCGTTAAATATGAACTTTCGTTAATTTGATATTTTGTTTATTCTGCTATTTTGATATATCATTTATGTGATATTAGATATTGATATTTAGATCATTTGGTATTTTGTTCATGTGAAATTAAACTAATATAACGCATATCATTAAATTTTACATTTAGAAAATTTTGCATCGTTATTTCGCTCATTTCACATTTAGGTATTTCGTTAATTTCATGTTTTGCTATTTGATTTCATATTTGATCTTAGTTCGATATTCCGTCGATCTAATATTTTACCATTTCGTTAATCTGAAGTATTTCGTTGATATCGTTAATTTAACGTTTTGCTATTTAATTAATAGTTTATTGTTTAATTCTGATATATTTTGGTTGACATTCCGTTAATTTCAACGTTCTGTTATTTAGGTAACTTGATATTTTGCCGTTTCGTTGAATTCATATTTCGTGAATTTTAAATTTGGATATTACCATTGATAGTTTCACATTTCCTAATTTTTGGTAATTCGTTTAACTGACTTCATTAATTTCACATTTAGTTGGTTTAATATTCAGTTAATTTGATATTTTAATAGTTTGTCGTTTCGTAAATTTGCTATTGGGATATATCATAAATTTGATATTGTGCTATTTCGTTAATATTGCCTTAATTTGATGTTCTATCAATCTGACATATTATACAATTATTATGGAATTACAAAATAATTTAATATTTTTGCTATTTCACTGAATTGTTTCTCTCATTTCCTACTTCTTGTCGTTAATTTTATATTTCCTTAACCTGATACTTTAGTGTTTCGTTAACGTGGTACTTTGTTATCTCGTTAAATATGAACTTTCGTTAATTTGATATTTTGTTTATTCTGCTATTTTGATATATCATTTATGTGATATTAGATATTGATATTTAGATCATTTGGTATTTTGTTCATGTGAAATTAAACTAATATAACGCATATCATTAAATTTTACATTTAGAAAATTTTGCATCGTTATTTCGCTCATTTCACATTTAGGTATTTCGTTAATTTCATGTTTTGCTATTTGATTTCATATTTGATCTTAGTTCGATATTCCGTCGATCTAATATTTTACCATTTCGTTAATCTGAAGTATTTCGTTGATATCGTTAATTTAACGTTTTGCTATTTAATTAATAGTTTATTGTTTAATTCTGATATATTTTGGTTGACATTCCGTTAATTTCAACGTTCTGTTATTTAGGTAACTTGATATTTTGCCGTTTCGTTGAATTCATATTTCGTGAATTTTAAATTTGGATATTACCATTGATAGTTTCACATTTCCTAATTTTTGGTAATTCGTTTAACTGACTTCATTAATTTCACATTTAGTTGGTTTAATATTCAGTTAATTTGATATTTTAATAGTTTGTCGTTTCGTAAATTTGCTATTGGGATATATCATAAATTTGATATTGTGCTATTTCGTTAATATTGCCTTAATTTGATGTTCTATCAATCTGACATATTATACAATTATTATGGAATTACAAAATAATTTAATATTTTTGCTATTTCACTGAATTGTTTCTCTCATTTCCTACTTCTTGTCGTTAATTTTATATTTCCTTAACCTGATACTTTAGTGTTTCGTTAACGTGGTACTTTGTTATCTCGCTAAATATGAACTTTCGTTAATTTGATATTTTGTTTATTCTGCTATTTTGATATATCATTTATGTGATATTAGATATTGATATTTAGATCATTTGGTATTTTGTTCATGTGAAATTAAACTAATATAACGCATATCATTAAATTTTACATTTAGAAAATTTTGCATCGTTATTTCGCTCATTTCACATTTAGGTATTTCGTTAATTTCATGTTTTGCTATTTGATTTCATATTTGATCTTAGTTCGATATTCCGTCGATCTAATATTTTACCATTTCGTTAATCTGAAGTATTTCGTTGATATCGTTAATTTAACGTTTTGCTATTTAATTAATAGTTTATTGTTTAATTCTGATATATTTTGGTTGACATTCCGTTAATTTCAACGTTCTGTTATTTAGGTAACTTGATATTTTGCCGTTTCGTTGAATTCATATTTCGTGAATTTTAAATTTGGATATTACCATTGATAGTTTCACATTTCCTAATTTTTGGTAATTCGTTTAACTGACTTCATTAATTTCACATTTAGTTGGTTTAATATTCAGTTAATTTGATATTTTAATAGTTTGTCGTTTCGTAAATTTGCTATTGGGATATATCATAAATTTGATATTGTGCTATTTCGTTAATATTGCCTTAATTTGATGTTCTATCAATCTGACATATTATACAATTATTATGGAATTACAAAATAATTTAATATTTTTGCTATTTCACTGAATTGTTTCTCTCATTTCCTACTTCTTGTCGTTAATTTTATATTTCCTTAACCTGATATTTTAGTGTTTCGTTAACGTGGTACTTTGTTATCTCGTTAAATATGAACTTTCGTTAATTTGATATTTTGTTTATTCTGCTATTTTGATATATCATTTATGTGATATTAGATATTGATATTTAGATCATTTGGTATTTTGTTCATCTGAAATTAAACTAATATAACGCATATCATTAAATTTTACATTTAGAAAATTTTGCATCGTTATTTCGCTCATTTCACATTTAGGTATTTCGTTAATTTCATGTTTTGCTATTTGATTTCATATTTGATCTTAGTTCGATATTCCGTCGATCTAATATTTTACCATTTCGTTAATCTGAAGTATTTTGTTGATATCGTTAATTTAACGTTTTGCTATTTAATTAATACTTTATCGTTTAATTCTGATATATTTTGGTTGATATTCCGTTAATTTCAACGTTCTGTTATTTAGGTAACTTGATATATTGCCGTTTCGTTGAATTCATATTTCGTGAATTTGAAATTTGGATATTACCATTGATAGTTTCACATTTCCTAATTTTTGGTAATTCGTTTAACTGACTTCATTAATTTCACATTTAGTTGGTTTAATATTCAGTTAATTTGATATTTTAATAGTTTGTCGTTTCGTAAATTTGCTATTGGGATATATCATAAATTTGATATTGTGCTATTTCGTTAATATTGCCTTAATTTGATGTTCTATCAATCTGACATATTATACAATTATTATGGAATTACAAAATAATTTAATATTTTTGCTATTTCACTGAATTGTTTCTCTCATTTCCTACTTCTTGTCGTTAATTTTATATTTCCTTAACCTGATATTTTAGTGTTTCGTTAACGTGGTACTTTGTTATCTCGTTAAATATGAACTTTCGTTAATTTGATATTTTGTTTATTCTGCTATTTTGATATATCATTTATGTGATATTAGATATTGATATTTAGATCATTTGGTATTTTGTTCATGTGAAATTAAACTAATATAACGCATATCATTAAATTTTACATTTAGAAAATTTTGCAGTTATTTCGCTCATTTCACATTTAGGTATTTCGTTAATTTCATGTTTTGCTATTTGATTTCATATTTGATCTTAGTTCGATATTCCGTCGATCTAATATTTTACCATTTCGTTAATCTGAAGTATTTTGTTGATATCGTTAATTTAACGTTTTGCTATTTAATTAATAGTTTATCGTTTAATTCTGATATATTTTGGTTGACATTCCGTTAATTTCAACGTTCTGTTATTTAGGTAACTTGATATATTGCCGTTTCGTTGAATTCATATTTCGTGAATTTGAAATTTGGATATTACCATTGATAGTTTCACATTTCCTAATTTTTGGTAATTCGTTTAACTGACTTCATTAATTTCACATTTAGTTGGTTTAATATTCAGTTAATTTGATATTTTAATAATTTGTCGTTTCGTAAATTTGCTATTGGGATATATCATAAATTTGATATTGTACTATTTCGTTAATATTGCCTTAATTTGATGTTCTATCAATCTGACATATTATACAATTATTATGGAATTACAAAATAATTTAATATTTTTGCTATTTCACTGAATTGTTTCTCTCATTTCCTACTTCTTGTCGTTAATTTTATATTTCCTTAACCTGATATTTTAGTGTTTCGTTAACGTGGTACTTTGTTATCTCGTTAAATATGAACTTTCGTTAATTTGATATTTTGTTTATTCTGCTATTTTGATATATCATTTATGTGATATTAGATATTGATATTTAGATCATTTGGTATTTTGTTCATGTGAAATTAAACTAATATAACGCATATCATTAAATTTTACATTTAGAAAATTTTGCAGTTATTTCGCTCATTTCACATTTAGGTATTTCGTTAATTTCATGTTTTGCTATTTGATTTCATATTTGATCTTAGTTCGATATTCCGTCGATCTAATATTTTACCATTTCGTTAATCTGAAGTATTTCGTTGATATCGTTAATTTAACGTTTTGCTATTTAATTAATAGTTTATCGTTTAATTCTGATATATTTTGGTTGACATTCCGTTAATTTCAACGTTCTGTTATTTAGGTAACTTGATATATTGCCGTTTCGTTGAATTCATATTTCGTGAATTTGAAATTTGGATATTACCATTGATAGTTTCACATTTCCTAATTTTTGGTAATTCGTTTAACTGACTTCATTAATTTCACATTTAGTTGGTTTAATATTCAGTTAATTTGATATTTTAATAATTTGTCGTTTCGTAAATTTGCTATTGGGATATATCATAAATTTGATATTGTACTATTTCGTTAATATTGCCTTAATTTGATGTTCTATCAATCTGACATATTATACAATTATTATGGAATTACAAAATAATTTAATATTTTTGCTATTTCACTGAATTGTTTCTCTCATTTCCTACTTCTTGTTGTTAATTTTATATTTCCTTAACCTGATATTTTAGTGTTTCGTTAACGTGGTACTTTGTTATCTCGTTAAATATGAACTTTCGTTAATTTGATATTTTGTTTATTCTGCTATTTTGATATATCATTTATGTGATATTAGATATTGATATTTAGATCATTTGGTATTTTGTTCATGTGAAATTAAACTAATATAACGCATATCATTAAATTTTACATTTAGAAAATTTTGCAGTTATTTCGCTCATTTCACATTTAGGTATTTCGTTAATTTCATGTTTTGCTATTTGATTTCATATTTGATCTTAGTTCGATATTCCGTCGATCTAATATTTTACCATTTCGTTAATCTGAAGTATTTTGTTGATATCGTTAATTTAACGTTTTGCTATTTAATTAATAGTTTATCGTTTAATTCTGATATATTTTGGTTGACATTCCGTTAATTTCAACGTTCTGTTATTTAGGTAACTTGATATTTTGCCGTTTCGTTGAATTCATATTTCGTGAATTTGAAATTTGGATATTACCATTGATAGTTTCACATTTCCTAATTTTTGGTAATTCGTTTAACTGACTTCATTAATTTCACATTTAGTTGGTTTAATATTCAGTTAATTTGATATTTTAATAGTTTGTCGTTTCGTAAATTTGCTATTGGGATATATCATAAATTTGATATTGTGCTATTTCGTTAATATTGCCTTAATTTGATGTTCTATCAATCTGACATATTATACAATTATTATGGAATTACAAAATAATTTAATATTTTTGCTATTTCACTGAATTGTTTCTCTCATTTCCTACTTCTTGTCGTTAATTTTATATTTCCTTAACCTGATATTTTAGTGTTTCGTTAACGTGGTACTTTGTTATCTCGTTAAATATGAACTTTCGTTAATTTGATATTTTGTTTATTCTGCTATTTTGATATATCATTTATGTGATATTAGATATTGATATTTAGATCATTTGGTATTTTGTTCATCTGAAATTAAACTAATATAACGCATATCATTAAATTTTACATTTAGAAAATTTTGCATCGTTATTTCGCTCATTTCACATTTAGGTATTTCGTTAATTTCATGTTTTGCTATTTGATTTCATATTTGATCTTAGTTCGATATTCCGTCGATCAAATATTTTACCATTTCGTTAATCTGAAGTATTTTGTTGATATCGTTAATTTAACGTTTTGCTATTTAATTAATAGTTTATCGTTTAATTCTGATATATTTTGGTTGACATTCCGTTAATTTCAACGTTGTGTTATTTAGGTAACTTGATATTTTGCCGTTTCGTTGAATTCATATTTCGTGAATTTGAAATTTGGATATTACCATTGATAGTTTCACATTTCATAATTTTTGATAATTTGTTTAACTGACTTCATTAATTTCAAATTTCGTTGGTTTAATATTCAGTTAATTTGATATTTTAATAGTTTGTCGTTTCGTAAATTTGCTATTGGGATATATCATATATTTGATATTGTGCTATTTCGTTAATATTTCCTTAATTTGATGTTCTATCAATCTGACATATTATACAATTATTATAGAATTACAAAATAATTTAATATTTTTGCTATTTCACTGAATTGTTTCGCTCATTTCCGACTTCTTGTCGTTATTTTTATATTTCCTTAATCTGATATTTTAGTGTTTCGTTAACTTGGTACTTTGTTACCTCGTTAAATATGAACTTTCGTTAATTTGATATTTTGTTTATTCTGCTATTTTGATATATCATTTATGTGATATATGTGAAGTTAAACTGATATAACCCATCTCATTAAATTTCACATTTAGAAAATTTTAATCATGTTATTTCGCTCATTCCACATTTAGGTATTTCGTTAATTTCATGTTTTGCTATTTGATTTCATATTTACTTGATCTTAGTTCGATATTCCGTCAATCTAATATTTTACCATTTCGTTAATCTGAAGTATTTTGTTGATATCGTTAATTTAACGTTTTGCTATTTAATTAATAGTTTATCGTTTAATTCTGATATATTTTGGTTGATATTTCGTTAATTTCAACGTTCTGTTGTTTAGGTAACTTGAAATTTTGATATTACCATATTTGATTAATTTGATAGTTTGACAAAATTACAAAATATTTGATATTTTTCTGACGTAATTTTTCATTAGTCTATTTTGGTGTTTTCATATTTTGTTAATTTTACGTTTCTGCTTAATTGTCTTCCTTATTAATGATATTATAATAATATAATTTGATATTTCAGTAACTTGGTACTTTGCTGTTTCGTTTATTTGATATATCATATTCATGAATTTTATTTTTTGTTGGTCTGATATTTTCATGTTTCCATTTCGTTAAATTTAATATTTCATTTTATTCCAACTTATTTTTTTTTTGTTTCGGTAATTTGATGTTTCTTTGGCTCGCTGTTTTACTAATTTGATATTTTGATAATTCGCTAATGGACTGTTGTAGTGTTACGTTAATTTGACATTGTGGCACTTCGTTAATTTGATTTCTCGTTTTTCGTCAACTTAATATTTTATCATCTCGTTAATTTAATATTTCGTGAATCTGAAATTTTGATAATCGAATCATTTGATTGTGGTTTGATATTTCTTTAATTAAAAAATTTGATGATTTTTATTGATGATTCTATTATGATTTTACTACTTCGTAAATTGTATACTTCCATAATTTTATATTTTGATATTTCGTTAATTTGATATTTTGCTATTTACATATTTTGTTATACTACATATTCATGTTTTGTTATTATACTAATCATACTTCTTTGTTATTGCGGTAATTTGATATTTCTTTAAACTGATTTTGAGGTTTTGATATTTCATTAATTTCATGTCTTGTTCACCAATTTGATGTTTCGCAGATTTCAGATTTCATCAGTTTGATATTTTTAAACAACGATGCACATTTCCTTAATTTGATATTTCTATATTTCAACATTTAAATACATAATATGGGTATGTGTTACCATTTCTGTAATATCACATTTTTTCGTTTCTCTAATTTTATATTGCTTTTGTAGTAGACGTAAAAGATATAGTATGTATAAATTATTAACTGGTTATTCATTAATTCTACATATTTTACAGCTTTTGTCCTTGAATCTAAAATTGGAAATTAAACAACCTAAATTAATAAAACACATCATAAGTGTTAATTTATTATAATTGTAATTCATAAAACAATTTTTAGACACTCTCTTAAAACTATGGGTTGGAACTAACTCCTTGACCACATAAGATAATTTTTATAATACCTGTAATTAACCAATCCAAGATCTGTTGAAATTGAATTATGTCCAAGACCACCCATATGATTGAGTAAATCACATCTATACGATATTGTATAGTCATTATAAAATCTAAGGCTAGAAGGTATCTGCACTATATCCACATTCCCGTTATGACGGTTTAATTTCATGTGGATTTGTTCTTGTGCTTGGCATATTCAATAATCATTTGTGCTTTTGGATCTGAACTCACGTAATGGATCTGCCGTTGACCCCAGGACATTTTTACTGTAGGAATCCGTTAACCACTTGATTATTATGTTGAACATTTCTAAATTTATTGTAAACTGACTGACTAAAAAACAACAAATTCGAAGCAAACCAGTTCCAATGCAGCCGTGCAAAACTCCTTTCTACCAAGCTGTAGCCGGCCTGCATCTTGCACTTTTGCCGTCCCATTCTTGAAATTCCAGTCGAATCGCTTTTATTTTAACAACTGTACAAAAAGTTCCAAGCAAAGCCACTGGTCTGTGACCAAGATGCTACAATTACATTCACAGTTACCTTGGCAACAAAATCATTACAGTCATTTTTTTCTTGTAAATGACCATCATTAGATGTTAATGACACTGTATTCTGTTACAGGATGAATGCCCAGCCTCACCTGCCACACATCTCCGATGAATACATACACTTGTTTTTGCACGCAGCGTATTACAACATCGACAGGACGAAACACTGCATCGAGAATTACTTTACTATAAGGGCCAGCGCTCCTGCCATTTTCGATAAGAGGGATCCCTATTCCGACAGGATGCAGGTTGTGATGACGCTCACGTAAGTCGATAAATTAATAAGAAGCTATTTCCGTGTTATTGACATCTTTTGTGTGTTATTATGCAGTTCAAAATATAATAGTAAAAGCCGAAATTTTAAACCAATTTAGTAGGTCCGTTCGAGTTGGAAGTACCAGATAATTTATTCTTTACATGCACCGGCAATTTCACTATTAAGGTTACGT
Source organism: Diaperis boleti (assembly GCA_963583935.1). NCBI lineage: Eukaryota > Metazoa > Arthropoda > Insecta > Coleoptera > Tenebrionidae > Diaperis > Diaperis boleti. Next base: position 18,232,313 of record OY757245.1, on the reverse strand, counting down.
GAGGAACCATTTTTATTGCTCAATTTACAAAGTTTCACTGAACGGGAGCAAAACACAACCTTGGGAATGTTAACATACGAAATGGAGATTTATTATATCTTCAAATCAAGGAAGCAAACGGACTGGAACGGATAAGACAACATAATTAAGACTGTTTACAAACATTTCGTGGTGGTCGTTCATTACTTCATATTTTCAGTTTGGCTTCATTCTTCACTTTCATGTACTACTTCGTCCTTTTTAGTTTTTCTTGTTCGGAACCAATCTTTGTGCATTTTCTTCTCAATCTCAATCTTGTGAGGTATCGATTCATTACCTTTCTATCGAGCGATCAATATAATTTGTAATCGAGTCATCCATGAATCCGAAAACGTATGTCGTGCACTTAAACTGCACTTACATATGTCAAATAATGTGTCAATTGAAAGATAAAATGGTGGAAATTCTCAAACAGGATTTTATTGTCAAAAATACGTGAAATTTTAAGGAAAATACATTTATTTCATTCAACCAACATCAAAAACGCAAGCGGCAAGATACTGAGATTTGAGGTTAAGTTAATTCTTCAAATTCATTTGACATTTGATGGCAGTGGTTCAGGTTACACCGAACTGGGATTTGATTTATACACAAGATCTGGCGAAAAATTGAAATTAACAATAAAGAAATTGATCACTCGATATTCAGGTGGCTGAGAACTTAGTAAAAACTGAAGGAGTATGATAAAATGAAACCAATAAAATTTGATAAACCTAAATATTTCGCCAACCAGAAGGACTGAGAAATGCCGAAACTGAGAGAACGGAGACTCTGAGCACCTTAAACACAATTCTGGAGGCGACGGCCACGCTACAGTAATTTATAACTTTATACAACGCTAATTTCGATCAATCACAAACATGCTTCTACACTAGTCCGATGACGTCACAGACAAAACAAATGCAACACTACAAACACATGCAGACATGCCCTACCCGTTGTGGGCTCAACTCAATTTCAATAAATTTGTTTTTGGACAGATTAATTATATCTATTTCAATTTTATTATATAGATGTTTCTTTAAGATGTCGAGCGTGTAGCACGAAGCACAAATTTCAGTGATCCACGGAAGTTACCGTCTGTAAAAATTTGTTTTTCTGTAGATCATTGAAATTGGTGCCTCGCGCTACGTGCTCGACCACTTAAAGAAACATAGTCCAAGAAGGTCATATTTCATATACGTGAAACTCGAGGCCCCAATTTCAGTGATCCACGGAAGTTGCCGCCTGTGAAAATTTGATTTTCCGTTTACCATTCCTATAATATGAGATACTCTCCACATTTTGATATTCATGTACAAGGGATTATGATCTTCTTGGAGTATGTTTCTTTAAATGGTCGAGCGCATAGCACGAAGCACAAATTTCAGTGATCCACGGAAGTTACCGTTTGTAAATTTTGTTTTTCTGTGGATCATTGAAATTGGTGCCTCCCGCTATATGCTCGATCACTTAAAGAAACATAGTGCAAGAAGGTCATATTTCCTGTACGTGAAACTCGAGGCCCCAATTTCATTGATCCACGGAAGTTACCGTTTGTAAAAATTTGTTTTTTTTTTGTGGATCATTTAAATTGGTGCTTCGCGCATACTCCAAAAAGGCCATATTTCCCTGTACGTGAAACTCGAAATGTGGACAGTATTTCATATTTTAAGTTTAGGCAACAAAACAGCGCCATCGTCCTACCCCTGTCGCAATTGCTAGAAAAAAGTCGGAATTGCCAGAAAAAAGTCGGAATTGCCAGAAAAAAGTCAGAATTGCCAAAAAGTCAGAATTTCGAAAAAAAGTCAGAATTGCCAGAAAAAAGTCAGAATTGCCAGAAAAAGTCGGAATTGCCAGAAAAAGTCGGAATTCCGAGAAAAAAGTCAGAATTGACAGAAAAAAATTTTGACGTTCAAAGCCTACTGGATGTATGAATCATTTATGAAGATTCTGTATACAAATTGATGGCCAAATTGATAATCGATCTGAGAAGACCGAGTAACTGAGAACTTCAATAATTCAGAAACTGAGAAACAGAAGCTGAGATTATAAAAACTAAGAAACTAAAGGCGCGCAGTTGTGGCCAACCCAGTCACTTTGAATAACTTTATAGAATGAGAGGTAATGAGTGCCTAATGCGTCGTGCTCATCAATACGTGGTACGAGGCACTCGGTTGTTAGAAACAAGCTTAACGAAATCCGTGACATCACGGCTTGCAAGCCCTACTCCTTCATGGGGTGTAATGTTTAAATATGTTAATATATAAAACAAACTCGGGTTTGTTCGAACACTTATAACTCGAGAACGGCTGGACCAATTTTTATGGTTTTTTGATTTTTTGTATTTGTGTCCATCCTGAATAGCAGAATAACTATTAAACACATGGACATGAGGGCCCAGGGGGGCCTCTTGGCTTTATAAGTCAAGAAAGGCTGGACCGATTTTTATGATCTTTGTTTTGTTGGATTTGTCTCCGCCACGAATGGCAGAATAACTATTAAAACTTGGACAGGGGGGTTCAGGGTCCCCCTTTGGGTTTATAACTCAAAAACGGACGGCTGTATCGATTTCTATAATCTTTAATTTATTGGATTTGTGTCCGCCCCGAATAGCAGAATAACTATAAAAACATGGACAAAGGGGCTTAGGGGGTTTCCTTGGCTTTATAACTCAAGAACGGCTGGACCGATTTTTACGATCTATAATTTGTTGGATTTACCTCCGCCCCGAATAGCAGAATAACTATTCAAACATCGGAAAAATTAGAGGGGACGGGGAGCTTGGTACAGGGCAACGACAATAAGAAAGCCCCCCTGGTACCAAAATCTGTCGTACCGGGCTTGAAAAGTGAAAATAGATTTTTAAGGAGTAAACTTCAAAGTTTCACTTCTGTTGCGCGTGGACTCCACATATAAATCTTTTGATGATATCTTGAGAACGGATTGACTGATTTTTTCGGAGGCGAATAACTATTAAAACATCGGAAAAATTAACGAAAAAAATTTTCTCATACATTTTGTATGAAATCCGTATAAAACGCCATCTTTGAGACGTTGTATGCTGGTTCCGGTAAAGCCAGTAGATGGCGTTGTGTGCATTACGTTTTGATAAAAAAATTTGATTCAGCCAATAAGTTAACACAACATTTATTGATCCTGAGAACTTGGGAATATTATGAGGACCACAAAGCTCGAGAAGTTTGGAAGACGAAAGACTTCTAAGAAATTTCTAATTATGTAAATAAAAGACCATGTAAACATCAAAACAAAATAAAAATTAAAAGTACTTTTCCTTTTTTAGTTTTCTTTAGTCTTCAAGAAAGAATATACAGTCGCGCAAAGAAAATCTTGAAGGTCATTTCTATACCATTTTGAAAATTTATTTGTGACCTTTCAGGTTTATCAGATTTGTCAACCACTTGTGAAATTATTTAAAGAATGTTTTCAACTTTGTTACAGTGGAATGACATTGATGTCTAAGAGTTTCTGTCCGCGACTGTATTGCTTTTAGTTTGGATATTTTCTTCATCACAAGAGGTTTTGGGATTTTCTTCCTAAGCAAGTATCTTCTTCACGGAGCTTTTCTTTTCGTGTCTTTTGCAGACACTTTTTTAGCACCTTTTCTGCAAATTAAGCTTTTAGTTTTCACTTCCTTTTTACAAGCGTTATGAACAGATTCCTTTTTGCTCGCTTGTTTAGATTCTTACAAAGGTCTTTTTCTGATTCTTGCGACGTTTCTTGAATTGTTTAATTTATTTCTTACAATATTAGGATTCAAGATCTAACTTCCAGTCAACATTCATCGGAGGATGCTAATGTGGATGAAGCGCTTGTTTTTTTCACTTCCGTCCTTGGCTGGCTAGCCTTCATAGGCTAACCTTTGCCTGGCTTTGAAGAATCGGGCTTTGGTTTGGTGTTTCTTAGGCAGAGGAAAGGTACCCCTACTTGCCTGCTTTCTTGACGTCTGAGAGCTCCTTTTTAAGTTGAGCGACCCTTGAATACTGGCTTTCGGCTCCGAGACTCCATTATTTACAAGCCCTCCAAGTTCCTTTTTCCTCTTTAGACTTCTTTAAGATCAAATCCCACTTATTTTTACACAATGAATCTTTTATTTGGGAGCTTGTTAGTGAATTTCAAATTAATGCAAAATAGTGCACACACATTCCTATTGCACAATTGTGCCATGATCCCATCGTTACCTAACACCTGTACTTGCTGGTTAGACAGTTTATTTCTACATTATACCAGCAATTTAATTACTGAAATTACACAATTAACTTTGTCATCAAATTTATGAATTTTCACCAAATGAGGGCAAGTAACCCATAACCTAAAAAATTATGTATGTCGAATTAATAAAAAAGACAGTTTACAAAGACATTTATTTCCAAAGATCCTCTAAGTTTGACAAGTTTGTGGTTTGTTTTCGCTTTTTCATTGTTTCTTAGTCTTCCGGTTTTCGGACGCCGGATTTGATTTCTTCGTGTTCACACGGAGCAAACACTTTAATTTTATCGCTATCTTTTTTCTCAGATTCACAACTGTCGCTGTCTTCCGGTCTTCTAATTCCAGATTTGATTTCTTCGTATTGACACGGCACGAAAACTTTAATTTTTGTCTTTTCTTTGTCATCTTCGCATTCATCCTCAGTTTGTGGACACTCGTTAGGGTCACATTTATACGCTGTTTTCTCCTGCTTTTCCGACACATTTAGGCCTGTAAAGTCTGCATCTTCTGGTTTTCTGATTCCGGACTTGATTTCTTCGTATTGACACGGAACGAAAAGCTTGAAGGTGTCCTTGTCTTTGTCCTGCTTTCTGCATTTGTCTGTCTTCTCCTTTTTGGTCGCAGCTTTCTTTACTTCTGCTAGTTTTCTGCATGAAACGACTACTCTCTTAGGCCTTTTTGCTTCTTTCTCACAATCTTTCGCCATTTTTTGTTCTTGACCACAAGGCTCGTTGTCGGGTTTGCGAATTCCAGACTTTATTTCTTCGTATCGACACGGAACGAAGAGTTTCACATCGGCATCTTTCTTGTCACTGCACTCGATTTTGGTTGATGCTTTTCTAGATTTCAGTGCTTCATACTTGCAAGGGGGCACCGGTTTGGGCGGCTTACCTTTTGATTTGGTACCACACTTCTCAGATTCGGATGACTCACTTTTATTTTCCTCGTTGTTGACACTGCGAATTCCTGACTTTATTTCTTCGTACATGCATGGAACAAATACTTTAATTGCGTCCTCTTGATCTTTGCATTCGTCCTTGGGTTGTGGACATTCAAATTTAAATTTGGCACATTCCGTTGCCTTATACTCTGTTCTCTCTTTCTTTTCCGACGGTTTGCAATCTCCGTCTTCCACTTTTCTGATTCCAGATTTTATTTCCTCCTGTTGGCACGGAACAAACATTTTGATCTTGTCTTCATTCTTAGCAGATTTCTTTTTGCAAGAGACGACTCGTCTAGGTTTCTTATTTTTATTGCATTTCTCTGTTTTACTTTCCGGGGGTTTGGCACATTCCTTTTCCGACTGTTTGCAATCTGCTTCTTCCACTTTTCTGATTCCAGACTTTATTTCCTCGAGTTGGCACGGAACAAACATTTTGATTTTGTCTTCCTTCTTAGCAGATTTCTTTTCGCAAGAGACGAGTGGTCCAGCTTTGGTTTTATTTTCCGACGGTTTGCAATCTCCGTCTTCGACTTTTCTGATTCCAGATTTTATTTCCTCGAGTTGGCACGGAACAAACGTTTTGATCTTATCTTCATTCTTAGCAGATTTCTTTTTGCAGGAGACGACTGGTCTAGGTTTCTTATTTTTGTTGCATTTCTCTGTTTTACTTTCCGTTGGTTTGGCACATTCCTTTTCCGACTGTTTGCAATCTGCGTCTTCCACTTTTCTGATTCCAGATTTTATTTCTTCATATTGACACGGAACAAACAATTTGATTTTTTTATCGTCATTTTTGTTACATTTCTTTTTGTCAGAAGATGCAATCTTCCTGCAAGAGACGATAACTCTGGGTTTCTTATCTTTGTTGCATTTCTCCGTGGAAGATTTCTTTTTCTGGTCTTTTTGAGACGCAAGCGCCCTGCAGGAAACTTTTCGTCGCATCGGTTTTTTTACATTTCCACTATCTTTACATTTCGTTTTTAGTTCTTCATATTTACAAGGAGGCACAGGCCTAGAATATTCCTTATTATCTTCAGTGTCAGGTCTGCGTATTCCAGACTTTATTTCTTCGTACATACAAGGCACGAAGACTTTGATGTCCGCACTTTCGGTGTTATTACAGTCGTCTTTGACACTGGATTTTTCTTTCGAGCAAGGAGTGACCTTTGGATCGTCGCAATCGTCTTCATAGTTTCTGTTTTCGTCCTTCGGACAAACGAACTTAAACTTGGGGCACTTGTTCGAAACTTGCTCTGCGGTCTTCTGTTCACCGTCAGGTTCTCGAATTCCAGATTTTATTTCTTCGTACCTGCACGGAACAAACTCTTTAATTTTATCATCTTCCTTGCAATCGTCGGCTTCTGTTTCTGGTGCCACTTGTTCCGGTCTTCTGATTCCAGATTTTATTTCTTCGGATCTGCACGGAGTAAAATCTTCAATCTTATCCTGTTCTTCGCAAGGATCTCTTTTCGTTGCTTCATCTTCACACGGTCTTGCTTCGGTTTTACAAGGTTTCACAATATTCGTATCTTCAGTGCACTCTGGTTCCGGTCTTCTGATTCCCGATTTTATTTCTTCATATCGACACGGAACAAAGTCTTTAATCTTATCTTCTTTATCTTTGTGGGAACACTTATCCTTTGATTCTACTTTCATTTTGTCAGATGTTCTGGTTTCAGGTTTCTCTGGTTTGCACGGGTCGATCATCTGAAGCTTCCCTTGTAGCTTCTTCGTAATCTCCATTGTGTTACATTCAGGCCCATTCTTCTCTCCCTTGCACGGATCGATCATCTCCAGCTTCTTTTGTAGTCTCTGCGCCACCGAGATCTTGCATGGCTTTTTCTTTTCCGCCACTTTTTGGGCCTCCTTTTTGGACTGGCACGTGGCAACACATTGCTTGATGGGACTTTGATCGGGTTGATCGCCCTCCGTTTTTCCACTCGAACACGGCTTAATGGGCTTCGGCGTTGGGGTTGTTTCACATGGTCCGATAGTTCGTGGTTTGGCTACTAGGATGGTTTTTTGACATTTCGACTTGGGTCTGGAAGTCTTGTAGATCTTGGACATGTCGATTTTGGCGCCGCAGCTCTGGGTTTTCCGAATTTTTTTGCCAGTCTGCACTTTCGGCGGGCACATCATCGATTGGGTCTTTCTCTTTATCTTCAATTCCGGTTTTGTATTACAGGATTTTTTGTGTTTACAGTTGCTTCCGCCCCCGCACGTGACTATGTGCCCCAATTTGGTTTTTGATTGAGAAGGTTTGCACACTTTCTTCTCTCCGGGGAACCTACAAGTTGTCAGACGCTTTGGTTTGTCACTACATGATGCTTTTGGTTTTTCACATGGTTTGCAGCGATCACTTTTTTCGGTTGGTACCACAATTTTTTCTTTCGACATGCTTTTGCATATTACCTTTGGTCTGGTTTTCGATTTCAGTGCCTCTGAGCAACTAGTCTTGGATTCTTTTCTTCGAACAGAAACCAATTCTCCGCAGATTCTTTGTGGAACTTTCTTGTTAGTCGAAACCAATTGTCCACAATTTAGCCTACTTTTGAGGACCGAATATTTACAAGGCGGGGGTGGTCTGACGTATGGTTTCGACGATTTGTTTCCAGTCTTCTTTTTGTCTTTGCATGTTACGAGGCTTGCCTTCTTCTCACTGTCCTCTTTCTTACATGGGTCAACTTTTTGGGCTTTAACTTCACCATCTTTGCTCGGACTTTTCCCTAAAGTGCCCTCGCTGCTTTTACATTTCTTTGTCTCATTTTTCGAACATTTCTTCTGCGAGGACTCGGTGGACTTGGGCGATTCTTTCTTGCCATTGCAGATGCTCTCGTACATGTTCGCTAGATATTTCACGCTACCTTTGGGTGCTGCTTGTTCGACCTTTTTAGATTTGCATGGTTTCGTACAACCGCTTTTCTCTATAGTTTTTTTCACATCTTTGATTGATGTTTGCGGAAAGTGAGGAGTGACGCAAAGAGAGGTGTTCGATGCTTTACTTACAATTTGACTTCGATCGTCATTGCCACCAACCTCCTTCGTTTTTGGACAAGGAACGGTATCTTTAGGGGTTACAGTGTTTTCTTTACATTTGTTTTTACTAGCACTCTCTATTGGCCCTTTCCTCTCAAGACAAGTTGTAGGAATAGCATTTAGGTTCAGCTGGGAAACCTTTGGACTAGGACTTTTACAAGCATAAATGGGTTTCTTGTGAATAACCGCCAGAACTTCATTCGTATCACTTTCGTATTTGCAAGGTATGATCTCATTAAAACTGGTCTGACACTCCTCAAATTTCTCGTCCATCACCTCTATTTCACATTTATCCATGTCTTTACGTACATGAAACTCAAAAGCGGAACAAACATTCACACATTGTTCTTGAGATATTTTTGTTCCAGACGTGAAATCGTCCCATTTACTAGGAAGTAATGGCTCAAATTCTTCCCTACAGTCTTCGAACTTCTCTTCTTCTTCGTCGTCCGGTCGACGGATTCCCGATTTGATCTTCTCATATTTGCAAGGCGCAAACACCTTCACTGGGTCTGGATTTGCTTCTTTGCGGCGCAGTTCTTCTGAAGAGTCGGTGTGCTTCTCGCGGATGGTCATCTGGTTGTCTTTCGGTTTCACAACTCCAGAGAAGAGTTCAAGCTCTGACTTTTTTATTGTTGAGGGGACAGGCTGGTCCAACTTTTCCTTGTTTAGATCTGCTTCTTCCAGCTTCCAAAAGTCCGACCAGAATCTTGTGAAGTCTTGGCTGTTTTTCTGCTTTTCGGGGTTCTCTTGTGCTGCCAGACACTTTCTGAACATGCTGTTTTCTTGTCTTCTTTTCCTTTTATCTAATACTGGTTTGGCGTTTTCTACAGCCCTCTTTAGAGTTTTGGTTTCATATTTGATTGAAGTTGCAAACTTTGTTTTGGTTCTTGGTTGCACAGCCGATTTGGTTTCCAATTCTTTGCTTTCATGCATTTTGGTCATGATTCTACTCTTACTATCATTACCTAGTATTCGTTCTTCCAGAAAGTTTTTCTCCAATTTGTAGCCCGTCCCATCGTGGCTGCTTCTACTCTTCTTAATACTCGTTTCCAAACTTTTGGGAACAACTTCTTCCGACATACTCTGACCGAGAGGTTGGCGGTTCAAGCAACCGTTTTGATTTATAATAAAGCTGGTGGCACTACCACTTTTGACTTCGTCTTCTACAGCTTTCCAAAATTTCATTACTTTTCCAATTATTTGATCGTTTTTCTTCTCGACGTCTTCGGTATTGACTAGAAAAAAATGTGATAACTTCTATAAACTTCATCAAACTACGAGGGCAAAGAAATCAAAAATGTACTATCAAACAGATTTAATACAAACGTTGACAGAAATAACAAATCACATTTTTAATTTCGAAAACCCCGAAGTTTAGATGTGAGAGAACTTAATTAGGAATTTTCTTCGTACATTTATCCGGATCCCGTGCAACATCTTCCTTCAACGGAACACAGGAGTAACTCACTCGAAGAACCTTTTGCTCGCCGTTGCGGGACGGAACGTCTGGAACGCACTCCTCGACCGACCTGATCCCCGGCTTGATCTTCTCGTACATACAAGGGACGAACTGCTTGATTTTTTCTTTGGTTTCTTTACAAACGTTTTCTTTGAATCCAATCAACTTCTTGTAGACGTTCTGGTCTGTCGTACAGATCTTCTTGTCTCTCGGAGGTATACCTTTACCCATTTGAGGAGCATCGGCCTTCATCTTCTTTCGAGCGAGAGCTATGCACTGCATTATGGGACTCTGATCTTGGGGCTCGATGCTGGTCATTTCTTCACCACCTTCGCGCTTCTTGCTGGCTTCTTTCATTGCGATCGCTTGAGCGCAGATTGCCTCGATCTTCTTTTTTTCCTCGTCGATTTCTTCTGACTTGGTTTTGACTTTTGTTTTGGAGGGCCTTTTGTTACACTTTGTTGTTCCAGATGCTGATGTCTTGGGTTTAACAGATTTTATGCTCGTTTGGGAGCACAGTGTGTCCTGTTTCTTAACCGTTCCGGTCGTATCTATAGAGCATATGGATTTGCGTTTTGATGCTGTCTTCTTAACAGACTCTTTGGGCTTGCTGTCACAAGGTATAGTGCCTTTCGAAGATTTAGCCTCTGCCATGTTTATGTTAAAGAGACACTTGGATTCCTGTGTCTTGGTCTCACACATTTTGCCTTTAGATTTCTTTTTCACAGCACATTTGCTTTCTTTACGACTGCTTTTACTATTGACAGACTCTTGAGAACATATAGCTTTCGGTTTGGATGCTTTCTTATTCACAGGACATTCAAGTTCTTTCGGACTTGCGTCACAAGCGATGGTTTTCGGTTTGGATGCTTTCTTATTCACAGGACATTCAAGTTCTTTCGGACTTGCGTCACAAGCGATGGCTTTTGGTTTGGATGCTTTCTTCTTAAGTGCTTTTTGACTTTCGTTACTAGCAGTGGCTTTTGGTTTGTATGCTTCCTTCTTTACGGGACGATCAAGTTTGCTGAGACTTTTAACACAAAGAAGGGCTTTTGGTTTGGATGTTTTTTTCTTGACCGGACATTCAAGTTCCTTGTAAGTTTCGCCACAAGCAACAACTTTTGGTTTGGATACTTTCGCCTTCACGAGTCGTTCAAGTTCTTTGGGACTTTCGTCACAAGCACTGGCTTTTGGTTTGAATGCTTTTTTCTTCAGAGGTCGTTCAAGTTCCTTGGGACTTTCATCGCAAGCAACTGTTTTCGATTTGGATGTTTTGAGACTTTCCGCACAAGGAGCGGCTTTTAGTTTGCAAGGTTTCTTCTTCACAGGACATTCAAATTCTTTGGGAGGTTCGTCACAAGTACTTGCCAACTTTTGCTTCTTTGCCTGTGTCTCCTTGCAAGGCTTTGCTTCGTCTTTATTTTCGAGCGCTTTGTACTCGCACGGAGGTTTGGGCTTCTTCGTTTTCGTTTCTTTGGAGACTTCACCCGTTGACTGATTCTTGCATATCTCATTTGAACCTTTCTTAGACACACTCTTAGGCTCTTTTTTACAAATTACCGAGTCCTTGCTAGCCTTAGTATCCTTTTTACAAGCATTAGAAATAGATTTCTTGTGGCTAACTTGTTTGGAGCAAACATTTTTTACTTCCATTTTACAGACTTTATCAGTAGATTCTCTTTTGCTTGTTTGTTTGGACTCTTTCTTGCAAACATCTTTTTCCTTGTGTTCTTTCTTCGCCTCTTTGATTCCACCCTTCTGTTCACAATGTTTGGGTTTCAGATCTAACTTGCAGTCTGCACTCTTCGTCTCTCTCAACACCTTCTCGGCAGGTTTCTTCACCATCGGGACCGACTGACTTTTAGCGCACTTCTGTTGCGGCTTAGCGGCTTTGCTAAAGATGCCTTCCTTCACGTTCTTCAGGAAGTGTTTGCTGCCCTCAATCACATCTTTCTCTTGTTGCTTCGGCTGTGGCAACTGGGCGTCCAATTTGGGGGATTCCACGCATTTGTTCTTCGTCAAGTTCTTGCACCTGCGACACTCTTCCAACTCCTTCTTTAACTGTGCAATTAGTTCTTGGCACTTCTTGTCGATGTCTGACATTTTCGGCTCGTCGTATATTGTGAGAAGCAGCTTGGCATTGGATTTGCTACATTCGACTTGCGCCTTTTCCGGTTCTGTTTTTTTGGTTGACTTTTTGGGTTTGCTGCTCTTTTTGTCCTTCTTGGGCGAGTAGCGCTTCTTCACGGGCACTGTTACCTTCTTCTTTTTAGTGCAGGTTTTGCACGACTCGCTTTTGGTTTTGTCCTTATCGGAAGATGCTAATTTTGATGGATGTTTTGAAGTGCTTGATTTTTTCTTTGAAGATTTCTTCGTGGTCTTGCAGCCGTCCATGCATTGAAGAATGGGGCTTTGGTCTGGTTTTTCTTTCTCAGTGGAAGAACACACTTCCTTCTCTGGTTTTCTTTCTTTCTGAGACACTTCCATTTTCTTCTTCTTGGGGCTTTTACTACTGCATTTTTTGGCATCTTTCTTTTCTCGAGGAGGGGGCTTGTAGGGGACTTTTTTACATTCCAGCTCTGACTTGTCAAGTTTTATAGGCTTCATAGAGTCGTCCTGTTTGGGTGTGCAGGAGTTGGAAAAGTTAAACTTGACGCAGTTCTTACTCATCCATGTTCCTGTGAGATCTTTAGGCGTAAGGTGGCATTTTTTCGAGGTGTTTGGTTTCTCAATCTTCTCGTATATTTTCAGCTTAGGATCTGGAACATCATGCTTGATTGGCTTCCTATCTGGCTTCTTCTCTTTATGTACCTTGTTTCTACACGTAGATTTCCTTCTTTCTTTTTCTGGATTCGCACACGAGGCTTTTTTACTGTCGTCCCCTTCTTCGAGTGGTACACTTTCTGGTTTAGTACACACTTCGACTTTTTCTCCTTCATCCTCTTCCTTGGACACCTTACTGTCCTCATCGATCTGGAGGCCGTCTTTGCAGTTAATCGAGCACGTCATGATCCCGTCCTTCACCTCGCAAATGACATTCCCGGAAACGATCTTCGACGACTTCTTTGTCTTGGCCGGGCTGCTTTTTTTCGACTTTTTCGAGTAATGTCTCTCGTGTAAATGATACCTCCTGTAGAACAGCTTTCCTTTGTCTTCGTTAGCGTTCCCGTAAAAGTTTGTCCTTGCAGAGAGTCTTCCCGAGGTGTAAGCTGGAAGTTTGGTGCGCGCAGTTGCGGTAATGGACGAAAAAAGAGACTTGGCCCTGTCGAAAATAGGTCTGGAAGACACCTGGAAATCGAACTTGCAGTGTTTGGAATGAAATTATCCGTGCGCTTACCACTGCACGAAAGAATGATTTTGGGAGGTTTTTTAAAAACAGAGACATACTGAAATTTTGATTACATAATAGTTTTGAGGACTTTGGAAATGAACGTCAAATTTTGATTTTTTTTGACAAACACAATTGAGTTTTCATGGTTATCTTTGTTTTAGTAATTTGATCCGATTGCCCAAAACAACACCTGAGGGGTACAGGGTGTTGTTGTACAGCGTCAGAGACCCGGATCCCACGAAGATGGTGTTCCCGGATGCCGTCAAGGGTTTCTGCATGTACAACGATTGCGTCTTATCCGAAGACGGACTGGCGGAAGGGTGAGGGGGTCAAATTTTACAAACAGTGGTTATTATCGTAACCTTTCCAGTTACATCGTCGTCTTCGATATGAGGGGCGTATCTATCGGTCATCTTGCCAGAGTCAGCTTGCCAGCCTTGAAGGCCTTCATGTTTTACATACAGGTTTGATCATTTTTTAACACTTAACCGTTGACTGGCTAGATAAAAAGTGAAGATCAAAGATCAGTTAATTGATTAATTGCAGACTATTGTCAACTCCAAGAATAATATATGCTATTTGAACGTAATGTTAGTAGAAGATGTGTAAAAAAACGATTAGGAACTAATAAAAATAATTACACTATAGCAGAAAACCTTGACCGAACCACCAAAGCTTGTATTTGGTCAGTAATTATGTAAATAAGGGGCAAGAATTTTAAAACAAATTAAAGAATGGCGGAAAACTATAAAACTTTGTGGGGACATTGAACGAAGGTTAATTTTGTCGAAATAGTGCTGACTAGAATTAAGAATGGAGTTTTTTCCTCTGTTGTTTACACTACAAATTAATATGAATAAGACCTCAAATTACCATAATTTTAGACTAAAATTTTTTGCGCACAGGACGCCCACCCTTGCCGCCTCAAAGAAATTCACGTCCTAAACACAGCCTCCTGGATACACCACATCATGCGGATCGTCGTCCCATTGATAAAGTCCGAGCTTCTGGGCATGGTCAAGTTCCACAAAGGTACGTATCCATTAAGCTAGACTTATGGTTTAATACTGGTTACAGGTATGATCCCTGAGGGAATCCCCCAGGACATTCTGCCCGCAGACTACGGCGGCGAAGCCCCTTCTGTGGAAGAATTAGATAATCAAACGAAGGGCATGGTGCACAAATACGCTGATTGGTTGAAAGAGTCCGTGCATTTCAAAGCAGACGAGACAAAAAGGGTCAAGAAGGGTTCGTGGTGGGGTGGATGGGGACTGTTCAATGGTAACAATAACAACACGGAAAAGATAGATGAGAAAACTATTCTTAAGAATCTACAGATCGATTGAAAATAGGTTTTGTTTTGATGCTGTTGAATGTTTTAGAGTTATTGTAGGTATTTTATGTAATATATAGTTAGTATGATTCTGTAGTACTGTATCGCCAAATAAGATGTAATCTGATGGTTAGGATGGTACTGATGATGTGCTATTATCTCTGTGTGTACTTATTTAATGTAATAAAATAATATTTTTTAATAATAATAATTCAATTAGATGTATCACCCAATTTCTTCAAAGGGTGGTTGTGGAAAAAATACAAAAACGACTTATGAATGAAAGAGGATATTTATTTGAGAGTCAATTCAAATCGGTCACCAAAACAGAATTACTTCGTTCTCTTGAAGGTCTTATTCGTAAACTTAATAGCGACGTTAGCCACACGCATATTAGAAGTCAAGAACTCTTGTAAAGTGGTAACACCTTCTCTAGGCAAGCGATCGAACGGATAACCCATGGAACGGCGATCTGGATACAGCCTGTCCTTGATTCCGCAGAAACTGGCAGCATCATCGCAGACTTCCTCTCTTTGCTGTGGCACGGGTTGATCGTCGCAGGCTCTGTAGAAGCTTTGGTCCACTCTGTCGTCCTCGTAGTTCGAGATCATCACAAAGAGTTCGCATTGCATTCCCTCGCTTGTTCCTTTTGGGATAAGAAGATGTTCGGGCCATCCGCAGCCGCAGAAGTTGAATTGGTCTAGTGCATCTGTGTTTTCAGCTGGACGAGCAGTTTGTAAATCGCGGAAGGTCCGTTCCCATGGAATGGTAACTGCGGACTTGTTTGATGCGTGGACGATTGTATTCATGCCCTGTTTCACTGTGAATCATTTATTAAATTATTGGACTCCTAATTGTCAAATAACTTACAAGTAACTTTGAACTTATCCAATTCGATGAATACGAGTCGTTGGTCGCGGAGAAACCAAGTTTTACCAGCTTCGTCGTGCTTGGGAGCGAGGAAGATACGGCAAGTGCCCATCATCATTCCTGGGTTGGTATTGTTGACCACAATGTTGTAAGTGAACGGTTGATGCTGAAGATGGGTGAATCGGACGTAAACGCGACCTTCTTCTACGAAATCCATGCCTCTGGATAAGTCGACGTCGGACTGTTGCCAGAAGGTGTTGAAGATATTTTTGGGACTGCCTTGGGAGGTCACTTCGAATCCGGTGATGCTTACTCCGGGGTAGTTAAGTTGAGCTTCGGTATAGCGAGGTAGAGTGATTTTATGTCTTTGGAAGATGTCGTCTATGTGGGAGTGCCAGCGGTAGAAGACGGGGTCCCGCATGGCGGTGGCAACGTCGCCCATCACACCGAAGGTTTCCTGAATTTACCTTTATAAAAGTAGCCCTAAGAATTTATCAGCACTTACGAGATATTTTTGCTCCGGATCGTGGATGTAAGCCAACAGGACATGGCCCATGTTGTGTAAGTCACCATAAAGTTGTCGGTTTGGAGAAAGAACACTCGACTCGATTATATTACCCAGGATATCAATACCTTCAGTTTCAGTCAACTCGATGGTTTGTCCCTTTCCCTATAAACCCTCCAGATGTAACAATATAAATATCAAAATTTCTAACTTACATTCTTAACAACCCCACTGTCTATAGCAGCCCTAATCAAGTCGTGCCATCTCTTCAAGTCATCCACATCTTGTCTAAGTTGATCTGCAGTACGATTCACATTTTGTAAAGTCTGGTTTGCAACTCTGGCAGGATAGGCCCTGCTTGCCACCTTACTGCTAAGTTTGGGGAAGTAAGCTTCCTTGATCGGCTTTTGAAGGTCGCTTAGAGGCTCCACTCTCTTCAAATTGTTGCAAAGCCTCTCAAAGTTGTACCTGGCAATGAGCTGCTGGTGCATATAGTAGAAGAGTTCCCCTCTGCGATTTTTAGCGACGATGCACTTGTCCCCTGAATGCGGATAGACCAAGTGCCAATGCCAATGATGCAAGTTAGCTCCCAGATCTTCTCTAAAGTAGAAAAGACGTTGCTCCTCTTCCAGACTTGAAGCCGTTAGGTTCACCGGAATAGTTAGAGGTGTTCTAGAGCCTACGGAAACGATGCTGGCTTCTTCTCTAGCTCTAGCAATGAGCTTGGGATCTACGAACTTATCGGGAAAGTAGTTCATGAACGAGGGCAGCGGTAAACTCCTAGTGTCCTTCCTGTGCAGCAGTGCCACAGAGAGGGCGTAATTAAACAAGTAAGGGTTGACTCTGTCACGACAATACACAGCAAAAGACAGCAGGTCATCAGTGTCTTTCATTCCCATGAACATCTCGATCAACTGATCCGCGATTCTTCGGTGCTTCGCCACAAAATGAGAGAAATTTTCATCCCGCTTTAACCCCAAAATCTCACCAAGTGGAGGAATGGCGATCTGCTTCAGGTTGATAGGTTTACCACTTCCTTTTTCTCCGAATCGGGTCGACAACTCGATGGCGAGGGGTTTGTATCGATCCGTCATGTACTCTTCGGGAAGATTGAAAACTACCTTCTCTTCACCTTTAGGAACGAAAGAAGGTTCCAGAGGGTGGTCGAAGAGAAGCAGAAGGTTCTTCTTGGAGTGAGACATGATTACTTTACTGTTTGTCACTGATGAGTACAGAAATCAAACTGATGCTTTTTCGAAAATCATGTCCGTCTTTTATAGCCAATTAACCCCGGATGTGAGAAACAAAACAGGCCGATAAGGTGTTTGCATTTTGCATTCGGTGAAGAGGAAGTGGTCAGGGGTGACAAGTGAGCGCGATGGCTGCTTACCTTATCTGTTATCGCTTTGCTGTAAGCAATTATTCTTTTAGATAATCACTGTGTAAACTGATGAAGAAATTATTATTTTTATAGGGGTTGAAAAAGAATAATTCATGTGAATGTTATTGTGTGTCTTTTAGGTATACGACCTTTTAACAAATAAGACACTGCGAGTGCATTTATGAAACAGGTACTATTACAAAAAATGTTATAATTAGTTTTATAAAATTTGTCTAATTTTGTTTTAATACTAAGACTATAATTAATGTGATCTAAGTTTTAAATTTACCCCATAAATAATATAATGTTTTAACTAACTTGGTATGTACCAGTGATTAACAACTATGTCATTCGGGTTTTATTTCGTTAACAGCAAACAGGAACATGGAGTTCTGTTCGTTTTTCTTGAAACACCCTATATACTGAAACGTAACTGACCCGAAGCTCTTATTTTATTTTTTCAAAATTGCAGGTTTTCAATTTTTCAGTTCCTAGGTTCAGGACTACTGTGTACCTCAATTCCACAATTTTGGGCTTTTATTTCCTTATGTTTCAGATATTTTAATTCTTCATATTTATTTTCCTAATCCTCTGTTATTACTTTATTTTAATTTTTTTGTATTAATTAATGACCATTATAATTCTCCCTCTTTTCTCAATTCTAATCTCAATTAAATGTATTTCCTTTTCTTTTTGTCTGTTATTTCTACATCTCTTTAAAACATATTGCTTTGTGTTTTAGAAATTATTCGTCAATAGATTTTCTTTTCTGTACTTTGTATCCATTATGTGTTCATCAATTCTGACCTTAACTGTCTTTTCCTTAGATCTTTTGTCTTATATCTGTTCATTATCATCATCGAACTGCTACATATACTTACCAGGTGTAGAATGAATAGGAATAACAGGTGTCTAAATAAAAATCTGGTCAATATTGCCATGAAACAAATTAAATTGCCATTTAGTTCTGTGTTGTCAAGTAGCTGAGGGAGGGCGTTTTGAACACCTTATTAATAAAAAGTTTTTCGTTTGTGTTTCATTTTTGATGTTTTGTTTGTTATCTCTAAGGACATACGTTTAATGTTTGTAATTTTTATCAAAGTAATCTTGAGCAGATTTTTATTTAGATACATGATATAAAACTCCTAGAGTATTACCTAAATCTATTATCAATTTCCTTGTAACAGCTTTTGGTAGATCAGAAAATAAAAAAAATTGAAGAAATAGTATTATCTTTGGAAATTTGCCTAATACTGTACGTAATAATTTGAACCAGTGAAAAATAATTAATTATCGATTTAGATACAACTTATTATTCTGTACAACTTTTATTTAAAAAGTTTCGCTGTAAAATAATTAGGGGAGTTAATTAGTTAATTAGTTAATTAATAGATTTTTAATTTTACACGTTTGTCTCAAAATCGATTCAACACCCGTTATTAATTTTTGTCATTCATTATTTTAATTAATTAATTCTTCATATTTTCTATTATTCTGTTTCTCCTTTACCTTCTTCTTCAATTTGTGTTTAATATCTTTTTTGGTTCTCCGGATTTTTTACACCTCTGTTTTTATTTATTAGAATATTATCATTAAACAGTTTATTTATCATTAATTCAGACCTTCTTTTGTGCGCATACCTCATGTTCCTGAGATCCCAAATGTTATTTTTATTTATTTTGTGGAAAGTTTTTTAGAGATTGATGTATTCTTTTATTGCCTTTCTCATATCTGCTACATTATGAAGATTGCGTGTCTTATTGTTAGAAGAAGTTTCCCAATTTGGTTCTAAAGGGTATCGGCATAAAGCAACGTTAAGTTCCCAATTTTGGCACCTTTTATTAAATTTCATCAGTTTTTTGAGAACCTCAATTGCCTTTATTGTGATTTCTTTCTGAGTGTTCTTTTTTTGCTGCTCTTAGATACTGCAGGTACTCCTTTTATGGTCAAGTCTTACTGTTTAAATTTATGTGGGGAATTTAAATATGCGCACCAAAGGGTGCAATCTTGCGGGGATTAAAAGCGCGCGGACTAGGGAAGGCCATGACATTTTTTAAGCGTGGGTCCAAGCGGACGCATGTGCCGTTAAAGATTAAAATGGTATTCAATTACGAAGGTGTTTTTTATACACTTACTATAAATTTACCTTTTGGAGTTGAATTATTTGTACTGTGTAATTTTTAAATCATAAAGTCAAAGGGGAAACACCAATTTTTCAAATAATATAAAGTTTAAAGAGAAAAAGTCAAAGGACAAAAACAAGCACAAATCAGCAGATTTTTTTTTTAATGGCGGGGCTAACTTTATTCACCGTGACAACCTTGTCAACAATATATACGTGATACAAAAAAAATCGAAATTTTGGAGAGAATTTAATTACCTATAAAAAATTA
This sequence comes from Diaperis boleti, assembly GCA_963583935.1. Lineage (NCBI taxonomy): Eukaryota > Metazoa > Arthropoda > Insecta > Coleoptera > Tenebrionidae > Diaperis > Diaperis boleti. The sequence continues at coordinate 18,212,811 of OY757245.1, read as the reverse complement.
GGTACGATTTTCTAAAGATTTTTTCATTCATCATCGTTTTTGACCAATCGTAAGACTTAATTTTGTGAATTATAGTGACATAGTGATTCGATCATCCTTTATGTTCCCTTTTCAAATGTTTTTATTTCCAGAGCAACGCTGAATACTTGTCACATTTCTTAGTTTTATGTCAAATTTCAACATGAATCGTTTTGGGGAACATTCTTTGATGTTTATTCATGAAATAATCTTACCGAATTACTTTCGTGCTTTTGAAACAATCTGTTGTCATACTTATGTTGATTAAAACGTATTACTCGTATCATTTTTGACAAATTTCCCTCTGCTGCGCATCGGGAAATTAAAACGTCGAAAAATTACACTCGTAGTTGCTACTCAACTTACTAAAATAAAATTTTGATTGAAATTCAGTGTTTTTTTTTTTGATAAATAAAGGAAATTTTATTTTTTGCAAACCGAGACCTTTTATATCACATAATTAACTTACAATCGGAGAGGCACACAGAGTGAACATAAAGTTACGCACAAAATTCATAATAATTTATTTATGTAATGTTCTTGCGAAAAACGTTCGAACAGGTCGATTTTTGTTTTCAAATTGCCATTTTTTGACATACAATTTTTTATGATGACGTCATCTGTTTTTGAACTGTGACACCGTCATCAATTTTTTTAAATAGCAACCCCCAACTTTTTTTTGGGTTCTAGATGCACTTTTCAATTCTCTATTCAACAAGAGTAAAAAAGTGATACCTTGCATAACTTTTTTTTTTGAAAAAATTACAAATTTTACTTAAAAAAATTAAATTTTTATTCCTTGAAAAAGTACTATTTCACTACGAATTCGTGGTGAAATTGCGCAGATTAATCCCGAAGTGGTTGAACGAAGTGTTTAAAGCGTTAAAACACGTCTAGGAATGCGTCAAATAGTTGGCGGGTGGCAATTTGACCACGAATTCGTAGTGAAATAGTAAATTTATTGTTATTTTTAATTTTTTTCAAGAAATATATTTTTTTTGATGTAAAACGTATTTAAAAAAAATATAAAAAAAGTTATGCAAAGTGGCCATTTTTTACTCTTCTTGAATAGAGAATTGAAAAGTGTATTTAAAACCCAAAAAAAATAAGAGTTACCATTTAAAAAAAATGATGACGGTGTCATAGTTCAAAAACAGATGACGTCATCAATAAAAAATTTAAGTCAAAAGATGGCAATTTAAAAACAAAAATCGACCTGTTCGAGCGTTTTTCGCAAGAACATTACATAACTAAATTATGAATTTTGTGCGGAGCTTTATGTTCACTCTGTATTTAGTCATAACAAATCTGTCGTTAAATTACACAAGTCGTTTTTGGGTTTTCGTCATAATTTCATACCTTGCCAGTCTCGGACCTTATCAAGCGGTATGCCATTCAATGTAATACCATTTAAATATATCTGAATGGAGTGATAAACAAAGAAGCAGTTTACACGGAAATTTCATTAACCCTTTTGTAACTTCTCTTGGGTATGCCTCTACTTTTGAGTGTCCTGATCGCTATGCCAATTAAATTATACATCATATGCTATCAAAAACTGCATGAAAACATAATGGCATACTGATTTAAATGACGGAATATTATTAGATAACTTTACTAGATGTTTTTAATGTTTTTTTGTAGCTGATGTATGGCACAACTATGTATGCTTCTTAATGGCAGCCTGTTTAGAAACGCGGATAAAACATTTTTTTAAATGCAAGTACACCTGACCGTGACAACCTTTTTGGCGCCCGCATACGGTATGCCCACGACTTTGCAAGTAGTATTTTACTTGAATTTTATTTTGAAATACATGGCAGCCTGAGTAAAATCATATCGAAACGCTTAATTTGCAAATGAATGTTAAGTAACTTTAATATATTATATGAAATGATCCTTTTATTTATCATGTATTATTATCATCAGTTATGCACTTATATCATAATACCATCCAAAAGGCATACTGGATAAAATCACGTCTGAATTCTGTCACTACTTCCCGGTCTATTATTTACTCACAATATTATGAACATAAATAATTTTCCAATAAAAAAAAACAAGTGTCCAACCCGAATTCACAGAAATAATTTACACACCATTATCAATTTACACAGCGAGTGTCTAAAAGAATTACTTAAAGCAATGCGATAACAGATAAGGTAAAGTTATTTTGCAGCCACTTGTCACCCCTAACCACTTCCTCTTCACCCAACATAAATGCAAACACCTTATCGGCCTGTTTTCTTTCTCACATCCGGGGTTAATTCGCTATAAAAGACGGACACGATTTTCGAAAAAGCATCAGTTTGATTTCTGTACTCAACAGTAACAAACAGTAAACTAATCATGTCTCACTCCAAGAAGAACCTTCTGCTTCTCTTCGACCACCCTTTGGAACCTTCTTTCGTTCCTAAAGGTGAAGAGAAGTTAGTTTTCAATCTTCCCGAAGAATACATGACGGATCGATACAAACCCCTCGCCATCGAGTTGTCGACCCGATTCGGAGAAAAAGGAAGTGGTAAACCTATCAACCTGAAGCAGATCGCCATTCCTCCACTTGGTGAGATTTTGGGGTTAAAGCGGGATGAGAATTTCTCTCATTTTGTGGCAAAGCACCGAAGAATCGCGGATCAATTGATCGAGATGTTCATGGGAATGAAAGACACTGATGACCTGCTGTCTTTTGCTGTGTATTGTCGTGACAGAGTCAACCCTTACTTGTTTAATTACGCCCTCTCTGTGGCACTGCTGCACAGGAAGGACACTAGGAGTTTACCGCTGCCCTCGTTCATGAACTACTTTCCCGATAAGTTCGTAGATCCCAAGCTCATTGCTAGAGCTAGAGAAGAAGCCAGCATCGTTTCCGTAGGCTCTAGAACACCTCTAACTATTCCGGTGAACCTAACGGCTTCAAGTCTGGAAGAGGAGCAACGTCTTTTCTACTTTAGAGAAGATCTGGGAGCTAACTTGCATCATTGGCATTGGCACTTGGTCTATCCGCATTCAGGGGACAAGTGCATCGTCGCTAAAAATCGCAGAGGGGAACTCTTCTACTATATGCACCAGCAGCTCATTGCCAGGTACAACTTTGAGAGGCTTTGCAACAATTTGAAGAGAGTGGAGCCTCTAAGCGACCTTCAAAAGCCGATCAAGGAAGCTTACTTCCCCAAACTTAGCAGTAAGGTGGCAAGCAGGGCCTATCCTGCCAGAGTTGCAAACCAGACTTTACAAAATGTGAATCGTACTGCAGATCAACTTAGACAAGATGTGGATGACTTGAAGAGATGGCACGACTTGATTAGGGCTGCTATAGACAGTGGGGTTGTTAAGAATGTAAGTTAGAAATTTTGATATTTATATTGTTACATCTGGAGGGTTTATAGGAAAAGGGACAAACCATCGAGTTGACTGAAACTGAAGGTATTGATATCCTGGGTAATATAATCGAGTCGAGTGTTCTTTCTCCAAACCGACAACTTTATGGTGACTTACACAACATGGGCCATGTCCTGTTGGCTTACATCCACGATCCGGAGCAAAAATATCTCGTAAGTGCTGATAAATTCTTAGGGGTACTTTTATAAAGGTAAATTCAGGAAACCTTCGGTGTGATGGGCGACGTTGCCACCGCCATGCGGGACCCCGTCTTCTACCGCTGGCATTCCCACATAGACGACATCTTCCAAAGACATAAAGTCACTTTACCTCGGTACACCGAAGCTCAACTTAACTATCCCGGAGTAAGCATCACCGGATTCGAAGTGACCTCCCAAGGCAGTCCCAAGAATATCTTCAACACCTTCTGGCAACAGTCCGACGTCGACTTATCCAGAGGCATGGATTTCGTAGAAGAAGGTCGCGTTTACGTCCGATTCACCCATCTTCAGCATCAACCGTTCACTTACAACATTGTGGTCAACAATACCAACCCAGGAATGATGATGGGCACTTGCCGTATCTTCCTCGCTCCCAAGCACGACGAAGCTGGTAAAACTTGGTTTCTCCCCGACCAACGACTCGTATTCATCGAATTGGATAAGTTCAAAGTTACTTGTAAGTTATTTGACAATTAGGAGTCCAATAATTTAATAAATGCTTCACAGTGAAACAGGGCATGAATACAATCGTCCACGCATCAAACAAGTCCGCAGTTACCATTCCATGGGAACGGACCTTCCGCGATTTACAAACTGCTCGTCCAGATGAAAACACAGATGCACTAGACCAATTCAACTTCTGCGGCTGCGGATGGCCCGAACATCTTCTTATCCCAAAAGGAACAAGCGAGGGAATGCAATGCGAACTCTTTGTGATGATCTCGAACTACGAGGACGACAGAGTGGACCAAAGCTTCTACAGAGCCTGCGACGATCAACCGGTGCCACAGCAAAGAGAGGAAGTCTGTGATGATGCTGCCAGTTTCTGCGGAATCAAGGACAGGTTGTACCCAGATCGTCGTTCCATGGGTTATCCGTTCGATCGCTTGCCTAGAGAAGGTGTTACAACTTTGGAAGACTTCTTATACTCTAACATGCGTGTGGCTAACGTCACTATTAAGTTTACAAACAAAACTTTCAAACGCATCAAATGATAACATATTATATAAATTTATTTTATATTGACTAATATTTACGAACATGGCTAATTTTACAATAAATACTTCGTTTAATTCATATTCTGTTTGTTTTTTTATTTGGCTTACCAACTAGGCAACTACCTACCAACTATGAAAAGAACTTACAGTAACCTCATAGTTTTTGTTTGTGTTGTTCTTGTTATTGAAACACATTAAGAAATTCCATTATATTCGCAATTTCTCTGTTATCAGTCCAATTAGCTTTGTGATTGTAAACAGTTCGAATGGTCATGATTATGATTTATGTGAATTGTAGGTAGGTGTTAAATCTATAATACGCTTTTCGTGCTTTAATCGAATCCAAAAGGTGGTAACGTAGTGTTCTAAGCTCGAAAGAACAGTTTTAACATAAATATAAGCTACTTAGTGGATTATGGGAACGATTCAAATGTAAGTGTTCGTTTATAGTGTCTTACCAGTATAGTTCCAGGCTATTCACTCCCATGGACTCCCCCAAAAAACATAGGTACACTCTTTCAAAACCTAAAAAAAAAACATTTTGAACTAGGTGACCCTAGGTGTAATTTACCAACGATCAGCATTTCATTTTTATTATATAGATGTAATGTTGTTCTACGGTAAGCGCATCACTTGAGAACGGCTGCATCGATTGGGCTATTTTTTTTTCAATATTCGTTAAAGTTAGTAGGTTTTATTTTTATTAGTTAAAGTTTTTTGAAAGAAAGATTGGAAAAGTTGCCCGAAAAATAAAGAAACAAAAAGACTTTATAATAATTTGGCTACTTGCTGATGTCGTTAAAATTATTGCAAGTATTTCCATGGCACCCTGTATATTGAACTGTACCCATACGTAGTCAAGATCAAATATCAGTAAAATCAGATTTCTGAGTCTTTATAAATAATGAAGGTGACATTCAAAGCCTACTGGATGTATAAATCATTTATAACGACTCTTGAAAAATAATGAGGTTTCTTTATGGCAAAGACACAAAAAAAATATTAATAATTACGTAGATATCTACATATAAAACATTATGTTTCCCTTTGGAGGCTTTTTGCTATTCAGAAAAGTATGTAACCCAAAATACATTGCATTCAAATCTGTTATCGGTTGTCATAACTCGAAGATTACGTTGTGTAAATACAGATTGTTAAAAAATACAAAACTTACTTACTCTTTACTAAAATTATGATTGAGACATCAAAAATCTTCATCTAGGAATATTTTCAGGGTCGAGTAACATCTAATTCCATCTCCTCAAAAAACTAGGCAAGAAATGAAACAAAACCGTTAGCAATAACAAAATAATTTAATTCTCAATAAAGCAAACAAATGAATACAGGGTGTCCCAACTAAAATTTGTACCCCCCAAAAATTCCAATTTCGAAAGACTCAGAAGAAAACGCTCGAACAGGTCAATTTTGTTATCAAGGGGGACGAAATTATATCAAACTTTCATGTCTTAGATCTCACCCCTTTAGCCAGGGGAGCCACCCCATTAAAAAATTTAAATAGCATGGGGGGTCGTGTGATACATCATTTTAAAGCTTATTCAATTGCAGACCTATGCAGACCTACATTTATCGATTCCTTTCTACAAAAAAAAAACATGAAATCGATTTTTTCCAAATCTACATAAAATACGCAACTAAAATTTGTACCCCAAAACCATTTCAATTTCGAAACACTTAGAAGAAAACACTCGAACAGGTCAATTATGTTATAAAAGGGAGCCAAATTGTACCAAACTTTCAAGTCTTAGATTTCACCCCTTTAGCCCTTTTGTTATTTTTCAAATCGAGAGTATTTTATGTAGGTTTGGAAAATAACAAATTCTTACTATCTTTTTTGTAGAAAAAAAATCGATAAACGTAGGTTTGGATAGAGAATTGAATAAGCTTTAAAATGATGTATCACACGACCCCCATGCCCTTTAATTTTTTTAAGGTAGTGGCTCCCCTGGCTCAAGGGGTGAGATCTAAGACATAAAAGTTTGGTACAATTTTGTCCCCCTTGATAACAAAATTGACCTGTTCGAGCGTTTGCTTCTGAGTCTTTCGAAATTGGAATTGTTGGGGGGTACAAATTTTAGTTGCGACACTCGAAAATCTTCTTTCACGGTTACACTCTGCAGACAAATAGAGGCCCCAATCTTCTTCCTCTTCAATTTTAACCCTTTGTATATTCCCATTTGGAACACCCCCTCACACGTGCATTTCTCCCCAGGTATCCCACACATATAGATCTTCTCTTTGTACAGACATCTTCGCAACTTTGTGTTTGTCGAAATCTTCCGACTTAAAGAAGAACTGTTGGCAAATCCCGCACTGATAATGGTTCATGACTAGATTAAGGTTGCACCTTTTAGGCTTGGAGTCTGTAGAATGAGGAGACACGTGTAGATACAAAGAGGAATAGTACGCGATCTCTTTGCCGCAAAGGTGACACAGATGGTAGTGTCGGATTGCTAAATGGAAGTAAAAAAGTGAAACTTCGCGAACATGAAGACTGGAGCTTTTCAGATATGTGTCTCAAATTACAGAAGTCGCAACTTCTGAAAAAATGTTATTTGAAAAAGTTTCTCAAATTGAGTTCTACCAGCCCCTAAAATATTTGTTGCCATTTCCATAGCACCGTATATTATAACTCAACAGACAAAACTTCCGCTGAAAGCGATCATTATCAATACATTGCATGTGTGAAATCACCAACGGTGGAACTGCTCGCAACAATAGTCAAATTAGCACACTGACAGTTAATCTTACTTTTCTGCAAGTATCAATCTTACACCCTTTGTACAAAAACTGTTGCCAACAGACTAATGCAGCAATATGGTTAAACACAGCGCTGTAAAATGAACCTTTCACAGAGTCAAAAAAGGGCCTTTGTGGGACAGTTTGCATGGTTATTGTGAGATGGGTAAGTAAATGGTTATTACCTGGGAAAGTTGTAGAATTTCTTTTCAGGGCTTTCTATTGTAGTTGGCTGGGATAGGAGTCAAATCAATTTTGGTCTGGTTGAGATCATGTTGAGATTAAGACCGGACTAAATGTCCAACTGTGGAGGGAAACCCACACCTTATTAAAATGCATTGAAGAAAAGTCACACTTGAATGTAAAACAATGTGAAAATAGCAAAAGTCAGAAATAATCGACGGTACTTTTTAAAAATTAAGAAATGTCAGGTCGGTAATGCAGGTCACGTACACTTTTAAAAATAACACTGCGTTACAAATTAAAAAAAAGTACCCATTTCAATTTTTCCTGTTTATCTAATCATACACATCGCTTAATCCGAATACGTAGGTATTTTTTTCTATCACGTAGTGTTCTTTAGGTATGGTAACTATAACAATTTATTAGTACAAAATTAAAGTTAACGACCAGTATACACATTGCTTCATTTAGTTATCAATAATTCGAGTAAAACTGACGATAAAACTTGTTATTAACATATTTGCACACATTAAACTATAAAGTATATTAAAATTTAAATATATCTATGTCGAACTCCACAAACTTTAATAACTGTAAGATTACTAATGGTACATGTTTCGGCAGAATACTTCTGCCATCATCAGCCCTAATTTAACAAGAGATTAATGATACAATTGATGAATTACAAGAGGGGTTCTTACCTTAAAGAATATTAAAAATTATGACATTGACGTAATTTTGAATTAAATTTGACGTTTTCAAAGGGTTACAGGATTTTTAAAAGATTTCGTAAAAACAACATTTTATAAATGTAAAAATTAAAAATGGATCAAAGAGAATCTGGTAAGTTTGTTTGAGTGAAAAATTAAAATAGTGAATTAATAATGGGATTATTGAAGTTATTATGTTCATTTAAACAAGATCTGTTTTCCAGTTTCAAGGCTTTCCTTATTTCCAAAGTCTCGAGAAAATCTAATTTCCGGCCTTTATTGCATTTATGAATCAATTTGGAATTTGATGGTGAAAAACTATGTTTCGTTATTAATATATGATTGGCGAAAGAAGAAGGTGTTGATGGTGGAGGATCAAGATCTGTGTTGTTATAGATGTGCCTGAAATGTTCTTTAATACGGTCTGATATTTTGCGACCTGTCTGACCTATGTAGAATGACTCACAAGTAGAGCAGCTTAATTTGTATACACCTGATGATGATTTGTAATCTAATGGATCTTTATTTTTAATAAAAAATCTGGATAAGTTGTTATCTGTTTTAAATGAAACTTTAAAACCGTTTTTCTTAAGTATTTTAGAACATTTCTCTGAGACGACGCCAAAATATGTTAATGAATTTGAAAAGGAAATTGTTTCTGAAGGATTTTTAACCAAGTAGTGTGTGTATTTGAATTTGTTACAGTATCTATAGTATAATTTATTTATAGTTTTTAAAGAATATCCATTATTTGAAGCGATTTGTTTAATGTTATTAAGTTCTGTTTGAAAAGATGAATCTGATAGTGGTATAGAAAATAATCGGTGGAAAAAGGAATGAAAAGCTGCAAATTTATGGGAAACAGGGTGACAAGAGTCAAAAGGTATTACGCAATCTGTGATACTAGGTTTTCTATAAATGTCAAATTCAAAAGTATTATTATTTCTACTGATTAACAAGTCTAAAAAGGGGATTTGGGAATTGATTTCAATTTCAACGGTGAATTTAATGGATTGGTTTAAAGAATTTAAGTTGCTGAGTGCGTTATCAAGTTCAGAATCAGATCCTTTGAATAAAACAATTATGTCATCTACATATCTGTACCAAAAGAGAAAATGATCTTTAAAAGGTGAAGAAGTTAAAAACTGATCTTCCAAGTTATTCATGAATATTTCTGCTAAAAGAGGTGACAAATTAGAGCCCATTGCTAAGCCTGAGTCTTGTGAATAAAAATTATTATTAAATTGAAAGAAATCTTGATCTAGGACAGTCTCACAAAGTGAATGTAAATTTAGTGCATGTATGGTTGGCATATTAGAATTAAATAGTAGGTTTTTTAAAATTAATAAGCAAGATTTGGGTGGGATGCTGGGGAATAAATTAACTACGTCAAATGAAACAAGTCTAGTGTCTGATGGAATTTGGAAATTTCTAATTTTGGAGCAAAGATCTATTGAGTTTTTTATTGCAAATTTGTTATTAAAATCTAAATGTTGTCTAAGAATTGTATTAAGCCATTTTGAAAGTATTGATACAGGTGAATTAACAAAAGAAACTACTGGTCTAATGGGAAAAGGTTGAGTTTTATGTATTTTAGGTAGACCGTATAGTCTAGGTATGCAAGGATTCATGGGTATTAGTGTGAAAGCTTTTGGGTCAAAATATTTAATAGTTTCTGAAACGTCTTTGAGCGTAGATTTAAGGTTGGAAACGAATTTTGAAGTAGGATCTTTTTTGAGTTTTGTAAAGTCACCAGATTTTAAGAAATTCTCTACTTTGTTTAAGTAATCTTGTTTGTTAAGTATTACCAAACAATTACCCTTGTCAGCTTTACTAATACAAATGTTGTTTTCTTTAATTTTTGTTTTTAAGCTTTTAATCATGTTTGAATCTGAAATGTTCTTGTTGAAATTGAAATCAATTCCCAAATCCCCTTTTTAGACTTGTTAATCACTAGAAATAATAATACTTTTGAATTTGACATTTATAGAAAACCTAGTATCACAGATTGCGTAATACCTTTTGACTCTTGTCACCCTGTTTCCCATAAATTTGCAGCTTTTCATTCCTTTTTCCACCGATTATTTTCTATACCACTATCAGATTCATCTTTTCAAACAGAACTTAATAACATTAAACAAATCGCTTCAAATAATGGATATTCTTTAAAAACTATAAATAAATTATACTATAGATACTGTAACAAATTCAAATACACACACTACTTGGTTAAAAATCCTTCAGAAACAATTTCCTTTTCAAATTCATTAACATATTTTGGCGTCGTCTCAGAGAAATGTTCTAAAATACTTAAGAAAAACGGTTTTAAAGTTTCATTTAAAACAGATAACAACTTATCCAGATTTTTTATTAAAAATAAAGATCCATTAGATTACAAATCATCATCAGGTGTATACAAATTAAGCTGCTCTACTTGTGAGTCATTCTACATAGGTCAGACAGGTCCCAAAATATCAGACCGTATTAAAGAACATTTCAGGCACATCTATAACAACACAGATCTTGATCCTCCACCATCAACACCTTCTTCTTTCGCCAATCATATATTAATAACGAAACATAGTTTTTCACCATCAAATTCCAAATTGATTCATAAATGCAATAAAGGCCGGAAATTAGATTTTCTCGAGACTTTGGAAATAAGAAAAGCCTTGAAACTGGAAAACAGATCTTGTTTAAATGAACAGAATAACTTCAATAATCCCATTTTTAATTCACTATTTTAATTTTTCACTCAAACAAACTTACCAGATTCTCTTTGATCCATTTTTAATTTTTACATTTATAAAATGTTTTTACGAAATCTTTTAAAAATCATGTAACCCTTTGAAAACGTCAAATTTAATTCAAAATTACGTCAATGTCATAATTTTTAATATTCTTTAAGGTAAGAACCCCTCTTGTAATTCATCAATTGTATCATTAATCTCTTGTTAAATTAGGGCTGATGATGGCAGAAGTATTCTGCCGAAACATGTACCATTAGTAATCTTACAGTTATTAAAGTTTGTGGATTTCGACATAGATATATTTAAATTTTAATTTAAATTTACTCCACTTCGATTTAAGAACATTCTTCTTGTTTATAAAGTATATGGTAATATGTATATATTGTACACAAAAAATGAAAACTATTTAACTTTTCCTTTTATGTTGGGAAGTATCTTCTTCATTTAAACGGCAGCAGTAATCTCCTAACATAGGTGCGTCCCAACGACCTTGAAACCTTCATGAAACCTTTCTTCAAGTTTTTTTACATCCTGGTGAAGCCGCTTTTGTTAATTGAAGAAGTTGATAATTATGATATTGATAACAGATGAGTCTGCGGACTTCTCTTTGTGACAGTGATCAGTCACATCATAATTCAGGAGTTAGGCAACCAAAATTACACTAAGTCTTCATTACACCAAGAGCACCCACCGAGATATTTTGGATTAGTGATAAGACCGATAAGGCACTAGTAAACATAGTCAATGCACAATGTATTTTTCTATAGTTCCAAAGACAGGTTGGCGAGACAACTAAAATCTTCCGATTTTTTTCGGGAATTAATTAAATTCTGGTGTGGGAATTAAAACAGGACTAAATACAGTCCTTCCTGTTTCAAAAAACGTTCTTTTTAACCGACTTCAAAAAAGGAGGAGGTTATCAATTCGGTTGTGTTGTTTTTTTTAATGTTTGTTACCTCAGAACTCCGTCATTTATAAACCGATTTGTAAAATTCTTCGTTTATATGAAAGAGTATACTTACTACGAAGGCGCAGAGAGGACATATAGCTTTATTTTTCATTATTTCGACTTTAATCTTGAAATTTCGACTTTATACTCAAAATTTCGACTTTAATCTCAAAATTTCGACTTTAATCTCGAAATTTCGACTTTTAAAGTCATAATTTTCACTTCAATCTCGAAATTTCGACTTTCAACTCGAAATTTCAACTTTAATCTCAAAATTTCGACTTTAATCTCGAAGTTTCGACTTTAATCTCAAAATTTCGACTTTAGTCTCGAAATTTCGACTTTAATCTCAAAAAGTGAAAAATAATTATAATAATAATATATATTTTTTTATTTTCTTTTTATTTCTTTTCCGGCGATTTCTATTTCTAACGGTTAGTGATCTGATTCCACTCTGTTTCCCTATTCGAATCTTCTGACTTCATGCCATGCATGTTGATTGACTATTGCGTAATCAATCACTGATTTTCCTCTCGGCCCCACGTACTTAAATTCTCCTGTATACTCTTCCCAGTCCCCGTTCAGTACCTCGTATCTTCTTCTATAAATTCGATCATTTTTCTTCCTTCTTTATTTTCTGTCTTGTCCTTCGATGTTCTTCTCGCATCTTCTGTTTAATTACTCCGTCTTCCTAATCTTGTCCCAATTTTCGCATTGAAGTCGCCCCCAATTATTACAATTCTTTTTTCTGTCTCACTTATGGTCTCTTCTAACATTTGTTTTGTTTTACTCATCTCGTTACAGTATACTGTGATTATTTTAACTTTTTTTGTTCCTAGTTTTATATTTCTTTCTGTTATTCCAGTTCTCTGTAGTTCTTGTTTTGTTTTTTTTTTCGTCCTCAATTTATTTCCTTACTCCTGTAATGATGCCTCTTTTCGCTCGTCCTTTATTGTTTTTCCTTTCTGCTGCTTGACATCTCCATACATAGTCTCTCGGCATTCTCTCTTCTAACTTCTTCCACTCCTTTTCATCTACCCAGGTTTCTACCATTGAAATTACGTCAAATTCACTTATGTATTTCCAGAAATCTTCTCCTTTGTTTCTTATCTCCGCTACATTCCAATATACCAATTTTATTCTTCCTTTTATTTTCTTCTGTTGATTTTCCGTTAAATCATGTACCTTTTTTCGTTTTGCCTACTGTCTGCTTTTTCCTTCCCGATTTTTTCCTTTCTCCTTTAAAAATTTTCCCGTCGCTCGGTGTCATCGTTCCATTTCCTACCTGAAGTTTCCTGTAGCTTACCCTTACCGTATTTCCTTCTTCCCTTTCCCTCTTCGCTATCGCTCTTATTTTTTTCTGTATCTCTCTTTCTTTTCTTGTCGTTGTTTACAAAGATTTTCTGCCCTGTCTTATTTCTTAGTTTTTCTTTATTCTTCTTGACGTTCATCTTTTGTTCCCAACTCTCACTTTTTGCTATTATCATCTCTTCTCCCTCTGTTATCTTCACTTCTGTTTCCAACTCCTTTTCAACCCATTTCTCTATTTCTTTCCTCAGATTAAAGTCAAAATTTCGACTTTAGTCTCGAAATTTTGACTTTAATCTCGAAATTATGCGCGCGCACACCCATTAACACATTTCGAGTTTTACGTACAGGGAAATATAACCTTCTTGGAGTATGTTTCTTTTCGGGGTCGAGCGCGTAGTGCGAGGCACCAATTTCAATGATACACGGAAAAGCAAATTTTCACAAACGGCAACTTCACAACAGGTTATCCTGCAAAATGAACACTCAAATTCCTTGTTCATCTGCTTTTTTATTTCATTTTAACTCATAAAAAGCTTCTCTGAGTAGGAATTCTTATTGAAAATTTGTCGTTTCGATGGGGTAGTTATCGTAAAATAAACTCGATTCCTACCATCGTTGTACCCCTGTCCCAAGGGGGCTCCATGGACCATAACCCACTTGAAGTCGAAATTTCGCGTTTAAACTCGAAATTATGTGCGCGCACACCCATTAACAATGGCAACGAATTATCATTTATTTCATGTTTCTTCCTGTTCTGACTAATCTAGTCTCGGAGTTTTGAAAGTTACAAATGTTAACTTCAAGTGGTTTATGGTAACTAAAACAAGAGGGCCCCCTTGGGACAGGCGTAGGACAATGGTAGGAATCGAGTTTATTTCATTATTTCGCTCCCTTTTATTGACCGACTTTATGTATGTTCACCGATTTCTTCGTCAATTGTGGACCGATTTACAAATTTCTTCTTTTATTTGAAAGCGTATACTCTTGAGGTGGTTCCATTGTCAAAAAGTCAGGATCTGATCAGGGAATCCCATGGTAATCGAGGGAAATCCTCAAATTTTCGCTCCCTTTTATTAACCGACTTCATGTATGTTCACCGATTTCTTCGTCAATTGTGAACCGATTTTCAAAATTCTTCTTTTAAAGGGTATACTCTTGAGGTGATTCCATTGTCAAAAAGTCAGGAGCTGATCAGGGAATCCCATGGAAATCGAGGGAAATACTCAAATTTTTACTTAATTTTATGAATATGTTTATTTTTTCGTCAATTTTATTGTGGACCTAATTATTAGAGAAGCGTCTTTACTAGGTCTATAGTATATCACTTAAAATCGTAAAAAAGAGAACCGACTTCAAAAAGTGAAAAATAATCGAATACATGTATTATTACATGTGCTACTTAATGATCTGTTTGAAGTCGGTGCCAAGCCAAATAGGTAGTAGATAGATAGGCTGCCCGCTCCTCGCCACATCGCAAGTCTCCCGGCCACCGCACTCGTGCTGAGCAAAACAGCCCAAACGGCAGACGTCGTTGACAGTCGTCTCGAATGATATCGAATTTTTCATGCGTTATAACGTTGTTGATATTTTTGTATAATTACAAATTTGTAACCTAGATTTCTTGGCACCAATTTCAAACAGATCATTAGGTAGCACATGTAATAATACATGTATTCAATTATTTTTCACTTGAGTGGAGAAAAAGAAACAGTAACGTCAACAACAAAGAACGCCGGCAACCAACAATACACGGTACAGTGTACAAGGTTGCGGACCGGTATGAAACAGGGAGAAGACAAAGGAAGAATTCAAGAAGATAAAGATGAAAATTAGCTATTTCATAGAATGTTCAGTTGTTTTTCTTCTGATATGAATAAAATCGCTCTAAATAAAACCGTCTCTTCACCAGAAAATCAAATCGAGAGTATTTTATGTAGGTTTGGAAAACAACAAATTCTTACTATCTTTTTTGTAGAAACGAATCGATAAAAGTAGATTTGGATAGAGAATACCATTAAAATTATGTATCACACGACACCCCATGCCATTTAAAATTTTTAAGGGGGTGGCTCCCCTGGCTAAAGGGGTGAAATCTAAGACTTGAAAGTTTGGTATAATTTGGCCTCCTTTTATAACAAAATTGACCTGTTCGAGTGTTTTCTTCTAAGTGTTTCGAAATTGAAATGGTTTTGGGGTACAAATTTTAGTTGCGTATTTTATGTAGATTTGAAAAAAATCGATGTCTGGATAGAGAATTGAATAAGCTTTAAAATGATGTATCACACGACCCCCCATGCTATTTAAATTTTTTACGGGGGTGGCTCCCCTGGCTAAAGGGGTGAGATCTAAGACATAAAAGTTTGGTACAATTTTGTCCCCCTTGATAACAAAATTGACCTGTTCGAGCGTTTGCTTCTGAGTCTTTCGAAATTGGAATTGTTGGGGGGTACAAATTTTAGTTGCGACACTCGATATGTACATCCTTCACATGCCATTATCAAAAATCTTCTTTCACGGTTACACTCTGCAGACAAATAGAGGCCCCAATCTTCTTCCTCTTCAATTTTAACCCTTTGTATATTCCCATTTGGAACACCCCCTCACACGTGCATTTCTCCCCAGGTATCCCACACATGTAGATCTTCTCTTTGTACAGACAAACGTGCTGGCTGTACTTGATCTGGATCGGAAAAAACACCCCGCAGAAAATACACACGTAATAATTTCCCGACTCGTGTATCGCAACTTTGTGTTTGTCGAAATCTTCCGACTTAAAGAAGAACTGTTGGCAAATCCCGCATTGATAATGGTTTATGACTAGATTAAGGTTGCACCTTTTAGGCTTGGACTCTGTAGAATGAGGAGACACGTGTAGATACAAAGAGGAATAGTACGCGATCTCTTTGCCGCAAAGGTGACACAGATGGTAGTGTCGGATTGCTAGATGGAAGTGAAAAAGTGAAACTTCGCGGACATGAAGACTGGAGCTTTTCAGATATGTGTCTCAAATTACAGAAGTCGCAACTTCTGAAAAAATGTTATTTGAAAAAGTTTCTCAAATTGAGTTCTACCAGCCCCTAAAATATTTGTTGCCATTTCCATAGCACCGTATATTATAACTCAACAGATAAAACTTCCATCTGAAAGCGATAATTATCAATACATTGCATGTGTGAAATCACCAACGGTGGAACTGCTCGCAACAATAGTTAAATTAGCACACTGACCGTTAATCTTACTTTTCTGCAAGTATCAATCTTACACACTTTGTACAAAAACTGTTGTCAACAGACTAATGCAGCAATATGGTTAAACACAGCGCTGTAAAATAAACCTTTCAGAGTCAAAAAAGGGCCTTTGTGGGACAGTTTGCATGGTTATTGTGAGATGGGTAAGTAAATGGTTATTACCTGGGAAAGTTGTAGAATTGCAGCTTTTCAGGGCTTTCTATTGTAGTTGGCTGGGATAGGAGTCAAATCAATTTTGGTCTGGTTGAGATCATGTTGAGATTAAGACCAGACTAAATGTCCAACTGTGGAGGGAAAACCACACATTATTAAAATGCATTGAAAAAAAGTCACACTTGAATGTGAAACAATGTGAAAATAGCAAAAGTCAGAAATAATCGACGGTACTTTTTAAAAATTATGAAATGTCAGGTCGGTAATGCAGGTCACGTACACTTTTAAAAATAACACTGCGTTACAAATTAAAAAAAAAAATACCCACTTCAATTTTTCCTGTTTATCTAATCATACACATCGCTTAATCCGAATACTATTTTTTTCTATCACGTAGTGTTCTTTAGGTATGGTAACTATAACAATTTATTAGTACAAAATTAAAGTTAACGACCAGTATACACATTGCTTCATTTAGTTATCAATAATTCGAGTAAAACTGATAAAACTTGTTATTAATATATTTGCACACATTAAACTATAAAGTATATGGTAATATGTATATATTGTACACAAAAAATGAAAACTATTTAACTTTTCCTTTTATGTTGGGAAGTATCTTCTTCATTTAAACGGCAGCAGTAATCTCCTAACATAGGTGCGTCCCAACGACCTTGAAACCTTCATGAAACCTTTCTTCAAGTTTTTTTACATCCTGGTGAAGCCGCTTTTTATATGCATTTAATAAATTGTTCAGCAAGAGTTCCCCGTTTTTGGCCCAGTAATTACCTAAAAAAGCTTCTATCACAGCTTTTAACAACGTTCATGTACATAGTTCTTTGGCATTTAGTTTTTGATTGACATTTTGATTCTTCATTAATAGACGTATTTGTGGACCGATTAAAATCCCTTCTTTTAACTTTGCGTCAGTTAATTTTGATAAAATATACTTTAAATATCAAAATCTTATCACCATTTTTATCCATTTCCCTTACAAAATGAGGTTCGTTTAAAAAAACACTTATCGATGTGTACCTCAAAAACAAGACGTGATAGAAACAAAAGACATCCACTGCCTACATACTGAGACTAATAGAAAACTATATAGCAATCAGTTTTTCGGGTACCGAAATCGTGTCACGCAGTGTAATTAGTGCAAGAAATAATAAAATGCAATAAAAGTGGTTTAATTGTTAATTGAAGAAGTTGATAATTATGATATTGATAACAGATGAGTCTGCGGACTTCTCTGTGTGACAGTGATCAGTCACATCATAATTCAGGAGTTAGGCAACCAAAATTACACTAAGTCTTCATTACACCAAGAGCACCCACCGAGATATTTTGGATTAGTGATAAGACCGATAAGGCACTAGTAAACATAGTCAATGCACAATGTATTTTTCTATAGTTCCAAAGACAGGTTGGCGAGACAACTAACATCTTCCGATTTTTTTCGGGAATTAATTAAATTCTGGTGTGGGAATTAAAACAGGACTAAATACAGTCCTTCCTGTTTCAAAAAGGTTCTTTTTAACCGACTTCAAAAAAGGAGGAGGTTATCAATTCGGTTGTGTTTTTTTTTTTTTTAATGTTTGTTACCTCAGAACTCCGTCATTTATAAACCGATTTGTAAAATTCTTCGTTTATATGAAAGAGTATACTTACTACGAAGGCGCAGAGAGGACATATAGCTTTATTTTTCATTATTTCGACTTTAATCTCGAAATTTCGACTTTATACTCAAAATTTCGACTTTAACCTCAAAATTTCGACTTTAATCTCGAAATTTCGACTTTTAAAGTCATAATTTTCACTTCAATCTCGAAATTTCGACTTTCAACTCGAAATTTCAACTTTAATCTCAAAATTTCGACTTTAATCTCGAAGTTTCGACTTTAATCTCAAAATTTCGACTTTAGTCTCGAAATTTCGACTTTAATCTCGAAATTATGCGCGCGCACACCCATTAACACATTTCGAGTTTTACGTACAGGAAAATATAACCTCCTTGGAGTATGTTTCTTTTCGGGGTCGAGCGCGTAGTGCGAGGCACCAATTTCAATGATACACGGAAAAGCAAATTTTCACAAACGGCAACTTCACAACAGGTTATCCTGCAAAATGAACACTCAAATTCCTTCTTCATCTGCTTTTTTATTTCATTTTAACTCATAAAAAGCTTCTCTGAGTATGAATTCTTATTGAAAATTTGTCGTTTCGATGGGGTAGTTATCGTAAAATAAACTCGATTCCTACCATCGTTGTACCCCTGTCCCAAGGGGGCTCCATGGACCATAACCCACTTGAACTCGAAATTATGCGCGCGCACACCCATTAACAATGGCAACGAATTAAATAATTTATTTCATGTTTCTTCCTGTTCTGACTAACGTCTAGCCCTTGAACGGTCAATCAATCTAGTCTCGGAGTTTTGAAAGTTACAAATGTTAACTTCAAGTGGTTTATGGTAACTAAAACAAGAGGGCCCCCTTGGGACAGGCGTAGGACAATGGTAGGAATCGAGTTTATTTCATTATTTCGCTCCCTTTTATTGACTGACTTTATGTATGTTCACCGATTTCTTCGTCAATTGTGGACCGATTTACAAATTTCTTCTTTTATTTGAAAGTGTATACTCTTGAGGTGGTTCCATTGTCAAAAAGTCAGGATCTGATCAGGGAATCCCATGGTAATCGAGGGAAATCCTCAAATTTTCGCTCCCTTTTATTAACCGACTTCATGTATGTTCACCGATTTCTTCGTCAATTGTGGACCGATTTTCAAATTCTTCTTTTATTTAAAAGGGTATACTCTTGAGGTGGTTCCGTTGTCAAAAAGTCAGGAGCTGATCAGGGAATCCCATGGAAATCGAGGGAAATTCTCAAATTTTTACTTAATTTTATGAATATGTTTATTTTTTCGTCAATTTTACTATGGACCTCATTATTAGAGAAGCGTCTTTACTAGGTCTATAGTATATCACTTAAAATTGTAAAAAAGAGAACCGACTTCAAAAAGTGAAAAATAATTGAATACATGTATTATTACATGTGCTACTTAATGATCTGTTTGAAGTCGGTGCCAAGCCAAATAGGTAGTAGATAGATAGGCTGCCCGCTCCTCGCCACATCGCAAGTCTCCCGGCCACCGCACTCGTGCTGAGCAAAACAGCCCAAACGGCAGACGTCGTTGACAGTCGTCTCGAATGATATCGAATTTTTCATGCGTTAGAACGTTGTTGATATTTTTGTATAATTACAAATTTGTAACCTAGTTTTCTTGGCACCAATTTCAAACAGATCATTAGGTATCACATTTAATAATACATGTATTCAATTATTTTTCACTTGAGTGGAGAAAAAAAAACAGTAACGCCAACAACAAAGAACGCCGGCAACCAACAATACACGGTACAGTGTAGAAGGTTGCGGACCGGTATAAAACAGGGAGAAGACAAAGGAGGAATTCAAGAAGATAAAGAGGAAATTAAAAGAAAAAGAGACATAGAAGAAAGTCCAGTAGCTTTTCAAAAAAAAAAAAAACAGAAAGATCTCCAGTGGAAGAAAGAAGGCAAGAAGAAGTGAGGAAGGAGATGGAGGAAATGACAAAAAAATGGAGGACCTTAAGCAAATCAAAGAAAACACAAAAGCGACGAGGAAAGAAGTGAAAAACCACAACAGACAGCTCAGGGAATATATGGAAAAGCTAAAGAGCGAAGTGAACCAACTGAAGAAAGCGATGGAAGAAAAAGAGGAAAAGTGGAAAAGAAGAAAAGCTTCCTAGAAAAGAAGATAGGACAGATGGAGTCGAAGATGGAGGAAAAAGGAAAAGGTGAAAGAAGAAATAACATAGTATTAACAGTGCTAAGACTAAAAGACACGGGACAAAATATGAGAAAAGAAATAGAGAAATGGGTTGAAAAGGAGTTGGAAACAGAAGTGAAGATAACAGAGGGAGAAGAAAAAAAAGTGAAAGTTGGGAAGAAGAATAAAGAAAAACTAAGAAATAAGACAGGGCAGAAAATCTTTGTAAACAACGACAAGGAAAGAAAGAGAGATACAGAAAAAAATAAGAGCGATAGCGAAGAGGGAAAGGGAAGAAGGAAATACGGTAAGGGTAAGCTACAGGAAACTTCAGGTAGGAAATGGAGGAAATGGAACGATGACACCGAGCGACGGGAAAATTTTTAAAGGAGAAAGGAAAAAATCGGGAAGGAAAAAGCAGACAGTAGGCAAAACGAAAAAAGGTACATGATTCAACGGAAAATCAACAGAAGAAAATAAAAGGAAGAATAAAATTAGTATATTGGAATGTAGCGGAGATAAGAAAGAAAGGAGAAGATTTCTGGAAATACATAAGTGAATTTGACGTAATTTCAATGGTAGAAACCTGGGTAGATGAAAAGGAGTGGAAGAAGTTAGAAGAGAGAATGCCGAGAGACTATGTATGGAGATGTCAAGCAGCAGAAAGGAAAAACAATAAAGGACGAGCGAAAAGAGGCATCATTACAGGAGTAAGGAAAAAAATTGAGGACGAAAAAAAAAACAAGAACTACAGAGAACTGGAATAACAGAAAGAAATATAAAACTAGGAACAAAAAAAAATAAAATAATCACAGTATACTGTAACGAGATGAGTAAAACAAAACAAATGTTAGAAGAGACCATAAGTGAGACAGAAAAAAGAATTGTAATAATTGGGGGCGACTTCAATGCGAAAATTGGGACAAGATTAGGAAGACGGAGTAATTATGGTTGATTACGCAATAGTCAATCAACATGCATGGGATGAAGTCAGAAGATTCGAATAGGGAAACAGTGGAATCAGATCACTAACCGTTAGAAATAGAAATCGCCGGAGAAGGAATAAAAAGAAAAATTATTATTATAATTATTTTTCACTTTTTGAAGTCGATTCTCATTTTTTTTTAAAGTTAATTTTGTATGTACATAGTTGACAACTTTTTATCAGTTTTTCCCTAAAACACCAGAAACAATTTTATTATAACTGCCAACGCACGTTTCGCCAACAATGTTGGCATCATCAGGACGATGAGTAATAACTCATCGATCACTTTACGATCAGTTTACTCATCGCCCTGATGATGCCAACATTGTTGGCGAAACGTGCGTTGGCAGTAATAATAAAATTGTTCTTGGTGTTTTAGGGAAAACTGATTAAAAGTAGTTATCAACCACCAAAAGTGATCCAGACAAGTGTTGGTTAAAGCTACAAAACACTCGCAGTGGTCTCATTATTCGTACAGATCATTGATTCAGGAAATTTTGTAGTAAATACTTTAAACAGTAAACATTTTTGAAAACTTTTTAAGAATCAGCTGCTTGGGGAGAAACTTACCGGGCTCTTGTTCTACCTTTGATATATTCCACGAAATTTACAAGGAAGGAGCGTAAAACACACTGAAAATGAAGTAAGTGGCAACTAACACTTTTTCCAGGATTCTTACATTAAATTTGTAATGGCGCTCACGTCCAGTCGGTATGGTAGAACCCTTCTACAACTTGTAGTCTATTTCAAATTCAATTTTCGTTAATTTTGTACCCTTTGGTATTTCAGTGTTTGATCACTGCTGGATCTGAAGTGGGGTCACTTAGAACTCAGCGTTGTTTTAAAAGGAACTTGCAGTCAGCCTGATTGTGGAGCAGTTGCGAAAAATGTACTACCGAAATTTGTGCTGTAAAAGAATAATTATTCTTGTAAATTATTCCTATAAAATAACACTTTACCTTATGTAAATTGACGATTCCATTATTATCCTTGTCGTTGATGAGGAGACTGTTAAATCAAGGAAATTTTATAATAAGACGGACCGAAAACATTTTTGGTGGATTCTCGTAATGGCGCCCGTCTTCAGTCGGTATGGCAGAATACTTCAATGACCACAAAATACTTTTCAAATTTCAAATTTGTCAATTTCAGGTTCGTTAATTCGTCGTAATCTTAATGTAATTAGGACATTTCTCGTCCGGTTTGGTCAGTCTTAATAAAGCTCCTTCTTGCAAGGTGTTCGAGGTAGATGTCTCCGTTTTCTTTCTTTTATGTTATCCATATTTTCTTTATTAATTACATTCTCATTACAGTCCTCAGTCGTTTGTCAGCTGTCTGAATTAGGTACATGACAGAATAATTGTAAAATAAGCAATTACTTTATACAATAGAACGGCGTAAAACAAAGGGGAAAACAGTAAATGCATCCTGAAAATTTTTGCAAAGGCGCTCATGTTCGATCGGTAAAGCAGCACCCTGTATCGATATAGACTTTAATAAATTTTTTCGCACTTTTTAACGCACCAAGCACAGTTCAGCCCAATTTGACTATATGTTGCTACCCCTGACCCCGTTTCCACTTGAATCCGCGCGTCTCCTTACTTGCTAATGTCACCCATGGACATACAAAAGTGAGGTTAAGTATTTGTCTATTTTTTTCTCATTAAAAAATCGTTCACCACGAAGTCATTTTACTTGTTTCCCCCCCAATGATCACCCCATATGCGCCCAGAAACACCATTTCTGACCCAAACTGGACGTTGCGTGACAACATTACGCAAGTTCGATTTCGAAATTTTATTAATAGCTGCGGTTCCACCTAACTCGCGCTTTTCGGTCGTGGGGCCCACGACGACATCAGCAATGATAACGTGACTGTCATCGACGACCTTCGATTTGCCACAATCGATTCCTAACCTACAACGCCGCTCACAAAAAGTGCCCGTCCCTGCTGAAGGCTGTAAGTTATTAGCAGTAATCAATTAACACCGTGGCAAAAACACATCCTCAGCTCGGAATAATCGGTTCGTCTCGCAGCCACCAGTTTTGATTAAATGATAAGGTTTCGGCACGTCATTGAGCTGACAATGTCAGTTCGGGGGTCAGGACCGGGCGGGCATTTTTTAGGCCCCAGGGGATACATTTTTGGAGTTACGTCATTTCGTTGACGCACTGGGTTTTTACCATCAGTGAAGTACCGAATATGCGGTCACGTGCGGTAGTGTATTGTAAAAGTGACAGTGACCTTGCTTTGCGCCGATTTGAATGAAGACCCAATTTTACGTAATGACTTCAGTCACAGGTAATGTGGGTCTCATTTCTCATAGTCATTTTCAATTAACTTAAGCCATTAGTTGGTCAGAGCCCCCGCCTCTACAGCGTTTTTAATTTAAAATACGATAGTTCTTATCGTCTAGGTGAGTTATTTCATGGCGCAAACAAATCCACTATTGCACCAATTAATGTTAATTGCTGTATTACCAGCAGCTTAGCTACAGGGAGGGGATTTATCTCGCGTTTATAAAAATCACTCGTGCCCGCCTCTAATCATTGCATTGTCTTCTTAATCTTTTTTTGAAGTCTAATACAGCTCCAATATCTGTCAGTTATCGGTGAATCGTCGGTATGCGTGGTCGTCACAAGCGATGAAGCAAGCAACCAACAATAGGACGAGAGAAACCACCCCCGGGTAAGTACAGGTACAGGGTTGAATGTCACAGCGCCATCTTTCGGCAGCGCCCATACCAAAGCGAGTTCAAAGGGTGACTCGCTGCACTGATACCGTTATTATTATTATATAATTTATCTGCAGTAATCGAGGCAAAAGAACCGAGTTATCAATCACATGCTTACTTGTTTTGGTTATCGATATTTTTAAGTTGTGTGTGTATTCGGGGCGTCGAGACTAGTTGGCTTTGAGATGGGCGATGAGAAGAGACCGCTGGTATTGCGGAAGCAATACGGGCCGTACGGCAGGTACGGCCCTGCCCAGGTGGTGTAACGTGATAATACAGGATGATTTTGGTTGCAGCGTGGTGGAAAATGGACAAACGCAGGGGTCGGGGCTGAACGTGCGCAGGCCGGTGTACCAACTGGAGGACCTGCACAAAGATTCCGAATATGAAAAACCGCACATTACATGTATGGAATTGCAAGACTTTTGTTCTTAAGCTGACAGGGTTAATTTTCAGTCAAAGAACAGTGCAAGAAAAGGGCGAGGTCATTCCGGTGTCTAAAGTGCTTGCAGCAGACGGTACCGGTCCTGAAATGGCTCCCGAAGTATCGGTGTCAGAAGAATCTCTTCGGGGATATCGTCAGTGGCATCACTGTGGCCATTATGCACATACCGCAAGTAAGTATCCAGGGAATTAATTAAAATGTGTCTTTGGGTGACGAGCTTAGCAGTTATCACACTGGCTTATCTACTTAGCCACCACATGTCAAACCTCAATATTATTTTATTAACAGGAAAAACAATGTCGACACACTCTGGTCGTTATTAATTAAAATTGCGCGTGGAAGATTTCGGCAATAACAATAATTTTGTTTACGTCTTAAGTAGTAATACGAAATCGGGGCTCGATTAAGTAAATTGTCTTAACGCGCTTAAGTACAATGAACTTGGGATTACTAATGGAATGCTGCACGTTTTTTGCAGATAATGTGCGTCTAGTCACAATTTTAAGTTTACACATGAGATATGGAAATTGTAAACAGACCCGATTTTAAGCATTTTTTGCCACAAACTGGGACAACGGACTGATATTAGAGTCAATTTAGATATAAATAATTTCCTTTTATTATGTCAAAATATTAACGAATCTACTGTTTATAGATTCATGTGTATCATGTTTTTTTTTTGTGGGGAAGTAATTAAAACGATTAACAAGGAGCACATCTTAAAATATAATATTTATGAACTACTTTTTCAAATACGTATTGTGTTCCTCGATTTTTATGCACTGCTCATACATATCTTATCTACCTAAACAGTTAAGTAAAGTTAAAGATTATTTATTCATAGTCTGCTTTGAAATCATCGTGATAAACGCATAAAGCATTTCTTATGCAAAACAGTGTTAGAGTTGAAGGACAATGGGATTTACCGAGTGCGCCAACTACTTTGTGCACCGGTCAAAAGCAAATTAGAATTTTACCACTTTCAAGAATTCATTAAATTTTGGGTTATCTTAGGAATTATTTCGATTAATGCGGATCTTATCCTGGATATTATTGTGGATTTTAGTATAATCAGTCCTATTGTAAATAGAACAGTAAAAAAACAAAGAAAGGATTTTATGGAGATTAAAAACAGCTACAGAATTGAAGGATTCGCAGATTTCTCGGCTTTCTTAGCTTCTGTCGAATTTCTCAGAATTTTAGTTTTTCACTTTACTCGATTTTTCTTTCCTCTTATTGGTGAAGTTTCCTAATTTGTCAGGTTTCTTAATTCTTAAAACACCAAAAACAACCTTTTTTTACCACCCGTACTGTTCAAAAGTGGGAATAGTGTGGAAGTGGGGATAGGTTCTCTGTCGCTATTAAAAACACAATTCCTATTCTTATGTATTTCTAGACTTTTGTAAATTATTTAAATTTACACAAGTTTTAAATCTAGTTGCAATTGATCGTCGTGTTTGCCCAATATATTTCCGATTTTTCCAACTGAATTTTATCTTTTGAGTTGCCCAGAAGACATTGTAGACTAGGCCCAGAAGTGCGAACCATTTTTAAGTCTAGTCCACAGAAGATTTTTGCCAAGCCCTTGGTGATGAAGGGGGCATAAGGAATTCTTCTTCTGATTAGTTTGAAAAATCGTAAAAACTACTCCTTGAGATACAGGCAGTCCTCGTACATACCGGATGTCCCAGAGGTGTGTGGAGCATCAATTACGACCTTATTTTAACAGAAATCAAGACGGGGTTTTTGGGGGACGATAGCCACACGATACCTTCACAATTTAAAATTATTAGAAATCATATACAGTGTCCTAGTATTAGTAATATACCAAAGTTATGTTTTTTTAAATGGAATGTCCTATATATTAGTTGGTGAATTGAAAGAGCAGTTAATGCTGAGCAAAATGATATAAGGTATTACAGGTTTATTATAGATGGTTCTTGAGTTATGAAGAATTTTAGGTCAAAATTAGTGCTTTTTTAAAAAATTGCGGAGATCATTCCAACAGAGATAACTGAATACTTTTCTGCAATAATTTTTTATAGACCCAAACTTTAATACATACTGATTGAAAGTCATCTAAATTGATATTTCTATACAGGATGTACGATTTTGCAAAATGTACACTACTCACATAAATTAAAGGAGCAAGAAATAAATCCAAATTTTTCGGTGATTTTTGATGAGCTGTATTTAAGTGAAAAATGGTCGTATCGAGGATTTAAAAAAAGCATTTTAAAGCTCCAAGATTCTAGTTTTCCGATCTTTTGGCCAAAAATTTTTAACCTTAAGGATTTTTACACCTCAATGTACCCCCAATAGCCCTGCGAAACGGCAAATCGATCCATCGAGCGGTTGTTTTTTCCCGATTGATCGAAATTTGGGAAACAATTAAAGGAGCAAGAATTTTGTTTTTAAAAATCGTGTAATCTTCATAAAAATGGAAAAATCAAAATTTTCTTCATCTTTTTCACAATTTTGTATCTGCTACTTTGGAAATTAACAAAAGAAAAACAAAAAAAATTATTTACAAAAATTTTGATTTTGAATTTGGACATCAACCGCCGGCAAAAATCTTACTAGAAAGAATCCGGAGAAATTTGGAAAATTGAGAAACTGACTCAAAAATCTGAAAAACTAAGTTGATAATCTGAAAAACTGAGAAGTGATAACCTTTTTTAGGTACGTGAGAAAAAAAAAATTGAAACAGCAACGAGTGAATAATCTGAGAAATTTAAGAAGGCTGAAAGCTAAAAAAAAAATAACAGTAAGGAAGAGTAGGCAACAGAATTCGAGAAACTCTAATACTGAAAAACCTATGTACAAAATCTAATAATCTAGAGAAATTAAGAAATGTGAGAAAATTTTGTCAAACCCAAAAGCTAAGAAACTTGGAAGTTGAAACGTTTAGAATTTTGAGAATTGGAGGAACAGAAAACATCGAGAAATCTGAGAGAGCGTCTAGGAAACTGGACAAAGAATATTAAAAAAATTGTTTTTGCTGAAAATCCAAGATGTATAAAAAATTTGAAACTTGGGTCACCTGGTAATCACCAAAAATTTCGGAAAAATAAAAACCACCTGAAGCTTGTGAGAAATCTGACAAATTAGAACATATTGAGAAAACAGAAAGCAAAAAAAAAACGGGTTGCACTCCGGGAGTGCCGGCAGAAGTGAAAACTTGAACATTAACGTTGGGCATTTTTGAATATTTTGGAATGGTTAGGGAATAATTTCGCACGGATTGCTTTATTTATCAGTATAAAAGTACTATCATTTATGTGGTAAAATACAATTATTCATTTATTGTGCTATCGTACACAAACATGCCAATTTATATTACATTAAAAATTTAACACTTCAGAACTATTACAATTATTTTACATTAAAAAGTTTATCTCTCAGAAAAATCAACTTTCATCCATAATTTTAACGACTCTTTCATCATTACCAGCATCATCATCGCCAATCTCTAAAACTGATACAATAGGTTTATGGTAGCTGAAGTAAGAAACGAACAATTTTGATTTGAATCTATTTAAATGACTAATAAAGACCGCATCAATAGTAGTTTTGTATTTCGTTGTGCTAAGATTGCGATCATTTGACATCGTTAAACCAAATTCATTATTTAAAAATTTAATTAATTGTTGATTTTTATCGTCTGCAAAGTTTATGTTGAAATTTCCACTCAAAACCATTGGCAAATCATCAAAGCTTTTCCCAATTTTTTTTGAAGCAATGCAGATGCGTCATGAGAATAAATGAATAAATTTTCATACAAGATGTCTCGTATAGCACGCAATGACTTATCAGGAGAAATGTAAACGGCAACCATAATAATGAACTGATTATCACCAGAGTGGCAACGACTTATACACATATCGCCGATATCAGAAACAGTAGCATTGAACATGCTGGTGTATTTCGCATGCACATCTATATAATTTGTGCAATAATGAACTGTGTTCATATTTCGATAAATAGCTACTCCTCCCGCTGGACGATTATTTCTTCTGAAACTCGCAACAAAGAGAGGGGGATATTACCTCCTCTCCTACGCCGCGCCGGCGCGGCGGTCTACCCTCCCTCCGTCTTACGAATTTTTCATCAGGCCACGTGGCGAGTTTAACATTTTTTACCCATCCCAAAAAGTGCTCACCACCGCTAAAGAAGTTTTCACTTCAAAAATATATAAAACTTTACCCTTTTAGTTAGTTAACCATTATAATATTTTTGGAAAATAATAACCCTGAAAAGCCTGAAAAACTGACACGAAAAAGAGGTCATAAACGGTTGGGGGAGTGAAAATCCGATAAACTAAATTGGAAAACTAAGATACATACTAAATAAAATGAGAAGCGAAAATGATTATTAATGAGAAATTAAGAGAATTGATGAAACTTAGAACGCCGAGAAACTCCTGAAAAGATTTTTTATTTAGATTTAATAAATTAAGAGATTAAAAAAATTATACACATATGGGCCCCAAGAAAGAAGAGAATCAAAGAACAAAAAATCAAAGGGGACACCTAAAAGCTGGTAAATTTCAAAAGATGAGAGGTAGAAATCGGATCTACCAGTAATTTGAACAATAATAGGAGAATTTTACAAAGCAATAATTTTGGAAAACCTGGGGATCTAAGAAATTTGGACAACCAAGAAACCTGTGAGAAAATTAGGGTATCAGATATTTTAGTCATTGTTGAGAAATTAAGATAGCCCGAGGAGATGGGAAGTTGGATAAATTTGATAAACCTAAAAAAACTGAGAAACTGTGAATCCAGAACTTGAGAAACACGGGAACTGAGACACTTGATATAAGTAAGGAATTAAACAAATCAAGAAAAAAAAACAGTCCGTCTTGTGAGGATTCCTACACATCTCTTCGCCTCCACGTCGAACCAAATGTGCTGATGATCCGACAAGGAAGCATCTTCTCTCAGGTTTCTTGTAAATGCCAAGAAATTTAAGCTTTATAGCAGTTGTACGGCAAGAGACGTGCATTTGCAGCGTATTTTATTGGGGACTAATGGATGGAGCGCAAACGAATGGGAACGAATTTTATCCACAGCCGGGCGGTAAAAATGAAAAGATCAAAGGGAAATGGGACGCACGAATGTTTGGAAACGTTGGAGTGTGGACGTGTTGACAATAATTTCGGTTCTAGTATTCATCGCAAAAGGTTGCATACTGCTCTTTGTCTCTGCAGGCTGCATTGTTAATTTATGACAACCCCTGAATAACGTAGGTAGCAAACTGTGGTCAAGGACGTGATTAGCTGCCCATAACATGATAAATACGGTGAATAAAATAATGATTTATTGTGTGTTGTGTGTTGTGTGAAACCGACTTTAAACATAATTTCTTTGTTTATGAATCGATTTTTCGCGTTTTGTTCAGTATAGCTCCAAGATGGTCCCATGTTAATTTCATTGATATTGGACATAATACCCTGTAGAATCGGGAATGGAAAATCTAGAATTTGTGAATATAATTTCGAATATTGAAATCTCAAATATCCAATCTTGAATTTGTATTGATGGTCTCGATCTTTTTGACATTAATAAAAATAACATAACTAAAAAGTAAATTTTTTTTTCCATTCCAACTCATTCGGCTTGCATAATTTAGCCTAATGCAGCGTACCGCTGGTGGCGCCGGATGGGTTGCCGGATACGGTCGAGAATGGGTGGAAATACTGCGAATGGTGCAAACTCGGATGATTCGTTCAAATGTGTCATGCCACCGGGAAAAAAACCTCTACGAACAGTATCAATGGTTGAAATGGGTGCGAATGCGAACGAACGGTAACATTCGTCAGATGTATTCCCGGCTTAAGAGGGTGTTTGAGGCATTGAGAGAGACTCTCCGGTTTCCTCTTCACCCTTTTCTTAATTTGTCCCTGACGCTTTTTAGTCCTTTCTCCGGAAGCGCTTTTCTTTGGGATTGGTTGAAGCGCCTTCCGCCGTGCTTCTTCAATGTTGAGCCCTTTTGCGAGAAAGGACTTCAACCTTTTCTTTGCAGCGCCATTCAATGGGATACAATTAAAAGGAATGAGAATTTGAAAGATTTTAGAGGAAAAAAAAAACAATATACATGAGAATATGGGGAGCTTGAGATAGATAGGTCCACAAGTCCTTTTTTCCGAAATTCGAGTTAAGAGGGACCAAAAATTATGACTGAGGTGTCATTCGATCCATAATTGCACCAAGAATTTTTTAGTTGAAAATAAATATGCGCAAATAAAAATTACAAAAGTTGTAAACAAATAATTAAACAAAAAAAGGGTGGCTACGTTTTTTTGCAAATATTTCAAAAACTATTTGAGATATCCGATTTTTTTTTCAGTATTTTTCAAAGAATTAAGAAAAAATGTAACCGAAAAATTAATTTGTTTACATTTTTTTTAATAAACAAATAAAAAGTAAAAAACATAAAATTTCTTCCATAATTTAGAAGAGCAATATAAATAATGATAAATGATAAAACCGGTTTCTTAATTTTAACATTTAGCAACAAAAAATAATTGTTAATTAACAAAGGCGTTTTTTGCCAATATATATATTTTTTAATTATTATTTAGATTTCAACGGATTATATTTCAAAAAAGAAATTGAAAATCAAACAATGCATTTGTTTATAACAATTTTTTAAACAATAGCAGTCAAAATTAAAAAAAATATATATTGATTTCAGCAATAAAAAAACATATCAGTAGAGATAATTGAAGAAAAATTCTTTAATAGTTTTATTTATGTTTTTAGTTTTGTTAAGCCTTTGATTGTCAATAAAAAAGTGGAAAATCAATTTTTTTGTTATTTTTTCAACAGGGATTTTTTCTAAAGCCTTCAAGGAACAGCTCCAAGAAGCGAAAAAAATTCCAGGATTTTAGTTTAACAATTATCAGGGTTTGTATGTTAACTTTTAACAAGAAAAATTACCGTAATTAACAAATGCATTGTTAATAGAAAAATTGAGGTAATTTTTTTTTTACCGACGGATTATTGTTTATTGATATGTCCAAAATTTTTTGTTCTTTAATATTAATATTTACTCGGTTACAATATATTTTTTTTTTGTTGAGGTGTCAGATTCGGTCGCCGCGGACGGGAGTAGAGCCTTGTTTGCCTTTTTTTGCCCCTAAATTAAAATTATATAAATATTTCCGGGACAATTCCGCGAGGTGAGACTCGCTCTTTAAGGATATTTTTTCAAATTTCGGATATCTCAAATAGTTTTTGAAATATTTGCAAAAAACGTAACCACCTTTTTCTGTTTACTTAATTGTTTATAACTTTTGTAATTTTTATTTGCGGCTATTGATTTTCGATTAAAAAATTCTTGGTGCAATTACGAATCGAATGACACCATAATTTTTGGTGCCTCTTAACTCGAATTTCGGAAAAATAGACTTGTGAACCAGACTAAGAAGCTGAACTCTACAGAAGCTCTAGGAACTCGAAAAATCTGAGGGACTAAAGATTTTTGAGTAATTCGGGAAAGTAATTTTAAGAAGATAAGGAGCAGATAAACGAAAAAAAATTGGGAAACTAAAGTAATGAGGTAGTATACTAAAAAATAAAGTTTTTGGAAAATGCAACAATCATAAACCTCATTGAAATTCTACTTACTGAAAATGCAAAAAAAAAAATTGAAATTCCTTTATTTCTTTATGAGAGCACTGTACTAGTTTAAAATACGTCATTAGTGGCCGGCATAAGAATTAAGTGAGGACGCACGCCTTTCCATTTATCACTCTCACTCATTTTATAAGTAATTCTTTCCTTTTCGCTCTTACTCCCTCCATACTCGGAAACTACTGACGTAGTTATTCGCCCGCGAACCAGTTTTTTATTTATTTCATGAAAACGGTTTTGATTTGAGCAAAACAAAAAAATAGGATTACTCTATTTTTAGCAGTTTTATTTATAAAAAAAGTTACAACATTTTGTATACTACTTATTATATAAATCCTATTTCTCTACACGAGCGTGCCTCGAGGATAATAAAACATCCAAACAAAATTTCCGCAAATTAAAAGCGACCGACAAAACACATTTATTTTCACATTAACATAATATTCAAGGTTCTAACTGATATTTATTGTAAACCACGCTAACAACGGTCATTACAATGCGCCAACAGGTGGAACGGAGCACTATTGTGTAGTTCTTGGTCTTGTCTGATGATGCTGCAATTTCTTTATATGAGCGTACTAATGAAATTTATAAACTTGAACACACCTAAAATGCCCAAAACTTATGCAACAACCACCTAATTTATTTTCCAAATGTTGACGAAACTAAACGCGATGACATTTTCGCCACATTAGCACACCAACACGACGTAACGAATTTTGAATGCGAATTGGTGTTAGTGATCCCAAAAGCTCTTTTCTAAATTAATCCAGTTTGATTTGAACGCCGTTCTAATGAGTTTGGACTTACTCAATATTATTGCAGAGAATAATATCAATTTTAGGAGAATGCCATATGTTGATAACAACACACCGTGATTCGACAAATATTGTGGTCTGCCAACCGTAAATAGGCTTTTTAAATATTTTTAATAGACGCACTAAGATAAATAAATTCGTATCTTCCTTATTGTTGTTTATTTAGCTGCAGTGTAGATACAGTGATAAAGGTCGTAAATTTAGGAGACCGTTGAAATAGTACCGTGGAGGTTAATCCCGTGCCCGATAAAACGGATTTGTGAATAATTAAACAAATCCGTTCTATTGAATTAATTTTTTTGCGTGGCCTTGAGGTTCCTAGTGTGTTACGATAACATAAGTGAAAATTAGTCTTTTGTGCTTTAAGTGGTTGTTGCCACTATCTACAATGTAATGGATAATAGCGGTACTCGATAGATAATATTAACACATCACTGGAATAAGGAATTTAATTAAGTTTCAGCATGGAAACAAGATAGTACAGTACTCTAGTGATTAAAAGGCGGGGTAATAAGGTTAAATGTTAATTACATCGGTATGAATTTGCATAATGCAGAAAATATTTAAGAGATGAGGCCCATGTCTTTAGTTGTTTCTGAGATAAATGGACAGTCGGCAAAATCTTAAATCTGAGATTAGCCGGATGAGGTGCAAAGTCAATATTTACGAGAGTGACAAGTAAAGTTCATTACATGACAAAAAATGCCGTACAAGGTTGGCAGCGAATTAGGAGTTTCTTTCGAATGGTTCAATATACAGAAAAAATGTAAATTGAGTTAGAACCTGAATGTAAACGAGTTATGTGATTCCAAGGATTTAGACCAATAGCATTAGTAATTCTGATATTATTTGACAAACTAACATGTGACAACATCAACAATAAACACAATTTGATCTACTTACTGTCAGCTTGAGTCAAAACTCACTCGTAACAGTCACGGCCGTTATAAAAATTACAGTACAGGATGAAGTTTTTGATAATTGTTTCTAGAGCAACACAAACAAAATTGATTTATAAATTGTATAAAAATTTGTCGGTATTGCCGACGGTATTATGAAAAGTACTGAACGATATTCGGCCGATACGCAAATAACAGACGCGATTGATTATAAAATCTCGGCCCCGGCTCGATTTTACATCAATCTTGTCTGTTATTTGCCACTTATCGGCCTCATTACGTTAATAACTATTGTATTTAAACGTTTATGTGGTAGCTATAGATATGACATCATTATTATAAAAAGTGGAAAAGAACGATAACAGTAGTTAGATAATATCCATCTATTATATTCACAAACACTTTATTGATGTTTATATAATTATGTATAGATCGATAAATCTGGTGTGAACCTGATTGGTGTGTGGTGTAAGTACCTGTCAAGGACAACAATGAAATACTGAAGATGTAATATAGTATCTTGAAAATCAATGAATCAATAAGGATGTATGTGAAAAAAATCATTATTAAATTATTATCAGCTTGGCAGATTCTGAAGGACTGGGGCCTAAATAAATTACATTTCATTCATTTTGTGGAATAGTACTCTCCCCATTTTCGTCTTCAAATCTCTACTTCAGTAGTTCTCAAGTCCTCTTCCACTTTCACACTATTTTGTCCTTAGCTTCCACTGCTGTCCCCAATTAATTCGTTATTTATTATATAAGACGATAAAATTCAATTTTATCTTTGAGAGTGCACTCGAAAATATAATAATATTAGTAATTTTACACCAAGGATGAGAAGACATTTTTCTTAGGCGAGCTATTTTATTGCCCAAGATGCGAAGCATCGCGAGGCTAAGAAAAGGCTTCTCTACCGTGGTTTATATACGATTTTTTTGACTCCTAGCACATTTGTTTAACTTTTTTTCAAATGATAATCTGAATTTAACTAAGATATCAATAAAAAGAAAGTAGCATATGAAATTAAATCAATACATGTCATTTCTATTTTTTGTTGCGATGTTGCTAGTGTGGGCCAGGTGGCAAATTTAACATTTCGCAAGAAATTTCAACTTCTTAATAATGACAGCAAATGTCAACTCAACGTATCAACTACGGCAGTAACCATGTCAACCTTGTCAATTGTTTTTATTATCTACTAGTAGGAGAGAAAAATCCATTATTGGGTAAGGTACAGAAATAGTATATTATATACCAAGGTAGAGAAGTTGTTTTTCTCAGCCGAGCAGTATTAATTCCCGAGATCCGAAGCATCGAAGGAATTAAGTTGCGAAGCTGAGAAAGGGCTTCTCTACTGTGGTTTATATATAATTTTTTTCACTACCAGCAGCTTAAATCCTCTAAATCATATTTTTCTGTCCATTCTTGTATTTATAATTACATAAACAATTTCACGAATATTCTGCCAAATTCTAAGAAAGAGATTTTTTCCCACCTTAGATATTACCACATTTATTAAATATGCATTTTGAATGAAATCCGGTCTCTTCATTATCAACTACTAGTCAATAATGAAATGATTATTATCTACTAGGAAAGAAAAACAATTTCACACATCCTCGACAAACTGTATAATGGTACATTTTACAGCTAGTAGTGAAAAAATCAATTTCTGAAGCATCAAACACGATATTATATAATGATGTTTTCTGAAGCTAGTAGTGAAAAATAGTAGATTATATCACAAGTGACAGAAATGCTTCATTGTCAGCGAGGAGATCTTTGAATCACGAGTGCGATAGCACATCTCACGAGCTTACAATGTCATTTCGGTCACGTGTAAGATACGACGTTTTATGCCCGATGTGTAATTTTTTGTAGAAGTTAAAAATCAAAAAATTGATGAAAGTGTCAAAAATGACTAGTAATTCACTATATTGTGTAACTATAGTAATTCACCCCTTTTTATCATTTTATCACTTGTGAGAGAAATACTCCATTATACCTTTCTTTTGCGTGGCAAAAATAGTCATCTATGTTAGTCGGGTATAAAAAATGTTATTCAATCTTCACCTTTTTTACTGCCACATGGATTTAATTCTTCGAAGTGAAAAAATTCAACCGTCAAACAAAATGTCAAAAAAAAGTTAGACAGTAGTACAACAATGGATGTTGGCATAGAAGTTTTTTTTTATCTTCTAAACGATAAAATTGCATTTAACATGCAGTAAAGAAGTAGGTAAAATGCAATTTTGATATTTGAATAAAATTACTTCATTGTCGTTTTTTAGTCTTCTTTGGTTACAATATTTTTTTATCCTTCGGATTACAGACTTCCAATTTATATTTTTGTATTCCTCTTTGTTTGCTCGACCATTTCCATTTTTCTACGCTCTTGTCTCTCCAATTAAAGTTATAGCCCCTTTTTATTTTATTTTGTTCATTCTGTTTGTCTTATCAGACTTTTGTAGTGATCGTTTTTGTTCTCTTTTTCTACAATTTTATTATGCCGTTATTTAGTTTTCTAAACCAGAAGAATTTTAATTTAATTTTCTTATGTAGTTTTGGTTTCAAAGGTTAACGATCTGGGAAATTTAAGAAAGCCGAAAAGTTGAGAAATTAAAGGGATGAAAAAATCAAAAAAGTAAGGGCCAGAAATGTGGGAAAATAAAAAAAAACATAGGAAGTTGTAAAACATAAATTTTTTAAACTGAATCGCAACAAAACCCTTTTGACATTATTTCTTTAATAATTTCAGTCACTCTTTGTACTCTAGTTACCTTATTTATACTTTTTTTCTGAGTCTTTGGTTCCTCTGCTTTCTTTATCTTCTTTAGATTCTTTAGTTTATCCATTTTACGTTTTATGACCCCTTTACTGTCTTTATTTTCATTACTGGGTGCCCGCCAGTCAGTCAGTCGAAAACGAACTCTCAATAAAACAACGAGTCGAAATCGAACTCTCAATCAAACAACAGTCAAAGTCCAAATCTCATTCAGACAACAACTCACTATTCAACAGCCGCAAGGGCATAATTCAATCTAAAACCAGGACACGGTTCCTTTATTCAAATTCAGTACAAAACCAATCCGGGAGAAGAAACGTTCAACATCAATCTGCAACTATTCGTAATATACAAGTTTATTAAGTTCGCGAGTGTTTCAATACAAATCCAAAAAATATGGTCCTTCGAGTAACACAAATCTAACCCCAATTCATTATAGTCCCTTTGATTCTTTCGTTTCTTTAGTGCTTTTGGTACCTTTGATTCCTTCTTTCCTTTAATTTGCTTGTCCGTTGATCTTTACTCCGTTTGATCTCTCTTAGTTTTTGTTTGGGTTTTTTGTTCCTTTGCTTTTTATTTTCCTTATTTTTTTTATTATCTCTAGTGGCATTAGAGCTTTTGTTTTCTTTAGTTTTTTTGATTGCTTAGGGTTTTGGTTCCTTTCTTTTCTTCGGTTCTTTGGGTATCTTTAGTCCCTGACACTTTGGCGCTTTTGGTCCCTTATGTCCCTTTAAATCGCATACGTCATTTTTCTTTTTATCTAGATAAAATGAGAAACTGATTTCTCACTTTTCTCTATGCTTCACGTAACTTGAGAACCAAAAATGGTAGAGATGTGAAAATTTGTTCCCGAACTTCATTTTGAAAATAACTCGACCCGTTTTTGACGATTTTTCAAAAATTTGTTCACAAACGGCGGAAAATGAGGGAGGCGGGAAAGGGGCAAACGGTTTTTCTCAAAATTTTCATGACTTGAGAACCCGGCATGCTAAACACGTGAAAATTGGGATTTAGACTCTGCTTTGGAAATAATTAGACACGTGTTTGATGATTTTGCAAAAAGTTATTTACAAGCCCCGAAAAAGGGGCGTAAATGGGGAGGGTAGTTTTCCAGAGAATTCTCATAACTGGAAAACAAATTGTGTTACATACGTGAAAATTTGGATAAAGATTCTCCTTTAAAATAGACCAGACCCGTTTTTAACGAATTTCCAAAAAAAAAAAAAAATAAATTAATTACCAACTGCACAAAAAGGGGAGTGATTTTTCTCAAAATTCTTATAACTTGAATATCGAGAATGTTACAGGCATGAGAATTGGCACTTGCACTCTCCTTTAAAAATGACTAGACCCGTGTTTGACGATTTTGCAAAAAAAAATTACCAACTGTGAGAAAAGGGGAGGGTGGATTTGGGAGTGATTTTTCTGAAAATTCGTTTAACTTGAAGGTCGAGAATGTTACAAGCATGAGAATTGGCACTTGGACTCGCATCTTAGAATAACTAGACCCGTGCTTGACGATTTTGCAAAAAAATATTTACAAACCGCGAAAAAGGGGTGTAAATGTTGGAGGGTAGTTTTCCTCAGAATTGTCATAACTCGAAAACAAACAGTGTTACATACGTGAAATTTGAAATTTAGATTCTTTTTTAAAAAAGACTGGACCCGTGTTTGACGATTTTGGAGAAAAAAAAATCAACTGCAAAAAAAGGGGAGGGTGGATTTAGGAACTATTTTTCTCAAAATTCTTATAACTTGAAGATCGACAATGATGATCAAGAGTATTTTATGTAGATTTGGAAAATAACAAATTCATCCTTTTTTTTGTAGAAATGACTCGATAAATGTAGGCCTGGATAGAGAATTGAATAAGCTTTAAAATGATGTATCACCCCTGGCTAAAGGGGTGAGTTCTAAGAGTTCAAAGTTTGGTAGAATTTGGTCCCTCTTAATAACAAAATTGACCTGTTCGAGCGTTTTCTGCTGAGTCTTTTGAAATTGGAATTGTTCAGGGGGGGGGGGGGGTGTACAAATTTTAGTTGAATATTTTATGTAGATTTGGAAAATATCGAATTTATGCTTTTTTTTTGTAAAAAGGAATCGATAAATTATGTAGATCTGGATAGAGAATTGAATAAGCTTTAAAATGATGTATCACACGACCCCCCATGCCATTTAAATTTGTCCCCCTTGATAATAAAATTGACCTGTTCGAGCGTTTTCTTCTGAGTCTTTCAAAATTGGTATTGTTGGGGGGTACAAATTTTAGTTGGAACACCCGGTATAAGAGCCAGTAAAGCCGACCCCAACTTACTCGGGCGAAGCCGCGGGTACCTGCTAGTAATTTGTATATTTTACTCTTTTTACACCATTTGTTTCTTTAATTTTTTGGCTTTGTTTAGTTCTTTCCTTTGATTTTGTTAATTTTTTCGGTCCCTTTAATACATTTTTTTAATTTCGCTTCTAAAGTCGAAAACAGAAATGGTCCAAACCCGGACTAAGTAACAAAATTTTAAGTTCTTGTTTGAGTACTTTTTTCGTTGTTTCTAAACATTGTTAATATTTTTTTTCGATAAGTTTTGTTCCAGTACATTTCGACTGTCAATTTATGGAAAACTAGAATATTAATAATTATTGCACATTCTAAAAAGAACTTAAATCATTACACCCCTTACAAATTATATTATAATATAAGGTGTTCATTTAAAAAAGTCATCAAGTTGCTTGTGATTTTTTGAGTGACGAAGACGAATTAAAAAACGCATGTGATTTATTGTTTCATCTACAAGTTGAAAGTCTGCAACCAGCAATTCATACTACATTATTAATTTGGCAACAGACGTACGTTAAAATGTTATGTTAAATTCATAGACGACTTGATGACTTTTTTAAATGAACACATGATATAAGAATGCGTAAAAAATTACAGATCTAATGAAAAAGTTTTAGATAAATAAAGAAAATAAGAAATGTTTATAGATGAATGAAATATGAATAGATAGATCACTAACTAAAATGCAAGAACTTCATCAACAAAAAGATCAAGAACTTTTGCAAGTTCTACATATCTTAAAAAATAATGTAACCGAAGAAATGTTTAAAGAATGAAACTTTCTTGTGTTACAAAATACCATCAGATTTAAATCACAATAACTACTGGTAGAGTTCGTCGTGCCGCATGTGTTTTGCCCGTGATGTCATCGGACTAGTTTAAGTGCATGTTTGCGATTGTTTCGAATTATTGTTGTGTGAAGTTACAAATTAGTATAGCGTGAAAATGCGTTCAGCTGGACATTAAAAGATCAATATTAAATTAAATATTAAATTTAAGAAAAAATAAAGATGTCGCATATGAGCTCGGAATGATGGAAAACGTGTTTTTTTTTATTTAGCACGCTCTTGTCACGAATGCATGTCGTTGATAAATAAATATGTACTACAATACAGATGTGTGTGTAAGTGTATTATACCTAATCAATGATATGCGTTAGTGACGTAACTGATAACTATTATTGTTCCTTTTTATAATTACAAGAACTAAAGTTTTATGAGTTGTGTATTTATTCGGTAATATGTAATACTGAGTGGTCAAGATTAAAAATTTGAGTTGGCAACAATACAATTTACATAAAAATGTGATTTTGCTGTCAGCCGATGGTTGACAACTACATTTAAATTTTTATCAAAACTTAACCCTACATTTACAAATGCCATTCCGACAACTTAAAGGCAAATATAATAATAATAATGTCGGTCTGTGTAATATATTATCTTGAATACAACTGGAATCCACCGCGAATTTAATATTCAGAAATTTCATCCTTGAGTTCTTTGGCGTCTTCCGATGACTCACCGGCAATTAAATCACGGATGCAAATGTTACGTCCAATTTTGTTTAAAAATTATGTTTTTTTTACAAATTGTGTTATCGAAAATATTGCACCAAATGTTGTTGTCTTCAGATCTAGGGTTGGTTTTTGGCAATATGTATTCGATTTGGTAATTTATTATTGTCCAATTCCAGAATTGCAATATCAAACTCAAACAGATTACCGGTACATTTCAAATACATAAATCCGTCCAGTCTCCCTGATAATAAATGGGATTAGTTCAATGGATGTTATCTGCGAGATTAACACCGTTACCAAAAGTGTAGATCTTTTAGTACATTTTGGACGTTAATGTCATGCCACTGTCACAAAGTATCACAAATATTGTAACCTTAATTTTTTACACTTGTCATCGAATACGTTGAAAAGTGGTTGACAAATCTTATAAACATCAAACGTCAAATTGACAGTAAAGCATAGACTCTTATAGATGACAGAAAAGTAATGTTCAAGATTTTTTGTCCGCGACTGTATGTTGTGAAATATAATCATCAATATTTTCTAGTTTAACTAGTATTTTACTCTATTATATGTATTTTGTACTTTTCCTTGTATTTTTGTTGACACTTATTGTTCTATCATTACTGTACTCCTTCTTTTCTTCTTGTATCTCTGATCAGTAGCAAGTTAGTATCGTTATGTCGACGCAAAAGCAAATATGATTAAACTATTTAATAGAACTTTAAAGGAAAAAATTTTTGGGCACGGGTTGATATTCTCTTCAAAATACCATGAACTAATTAAATTGTTTTTTCTAGGGTATGGCCTACGGTCTCCTCGGCCACGTCCCCCCCGTGGTGGGTATGTACATGGCCTTCTTTCCAGTCCTAGTCTATTTCATTTTCGGCACATCTCGGCACGTCTCCATGGGTAACTATTCTTCCCAACCTTTCCCGTACTGACCACAACTCCTTCAGGTACCTTTGCCATAGTATGCCTCATGACAGGCACTGTGGTAGCACGCTCCAGCACAGCTGAAATCCTCCAGAACGGAACCGTGGTAAATCTCAGACCCAACGAACCCGACTTGCCGCAATACACGAACGTCCAAGTGGCCACGACGGTCACCTTCACAGTGGCGATGTTCCAGTTGGCGATGTACGGATTGCGATTAGGGGTGGTTTCTACGTTGCTGTCGGAAACGCTAGTGAACGGGTTCACGTGTGCTTCGGCTTTCCACGTGGTGTCTTCGCAACTTAAGGATCTCTTCGGGATTCCCGTGAAGAAGAGGCGGGGGAATTTCGCTTTCGTGTTTACTGTATATGATGCGATTATGGCGATACCCGAGGCTAACAAGTACGCCTGCGGGGTGACGGCGGTGGCTGTCTGTATTTTGGTTTTCAACAACGAAGTATTTAAGGTTGGTACGGATTGAATTGGAGACAGTGGGGTCATTTAAGAAATTTATTGTAGCCGTTCTTAGCCAAGAGAACGCAAATACCTTTCCCTATAGAACTTGTGGCTGTGGTTATAGGCACTACCGTTAGTTATTTTTGCAATTTTAGTAGCCTTTATGATATATCGGTGGTTGGGCGGATACCTACAGGGTTTGTATAAACTGACATCGTTTTGAGTTCACGATCTTCTTGGGCACAGCTTTTATTTTCTTCTTTCTTTTTAATGGTTTTTGTAATAAAACTCTCCCAAATAGATCGTGAATAGAAAACAAATTACACCAGTCTCAAAACCGCCGTTACAGACTGCCGGTTCTCACTCCTCCGGCGTTCGGACTAATCCCCGAGGTTCTAGTCGACTCCTTCGTCATCACAATGGTCTCCTATTCCATCACCATGTCCATGGCCCTCATCTTCGCTAGAAAATTGATGTACGAAGTCAACTCGAATCAAGAACTGCTCGCGTTGGTTAGTTAGTAGACAGTCCCACGTTGGGCGCCGAAACTTTACTTCTTGATCCGCAGGGTTTGAGCAACACCGTGGGCTCGTTTTTCGCGTGCATGCCTGTAACGGCATCTTTGTCTCGTTCCATGATCCAACAAACGGTGGGAGGAGTCACACAAGTCGCTTCGTTGGTCTCCTGCAGTATTCTTTTAGTGGTTCTGTTGTGGATCGGTCCCTTCTTCGAGACTTTACCAAGGGTGATTGCTTCATTGTAAAGCAGATAGTAAAATAACATTGAGCTCAGTGCGTTCTAGCCAGCATCATCGTGGTGGCGCTCAAAGGCATGCTGCTCCAGTGCACGTCCATCATCAAGTACTGGAAGCTGAGCAAATGGGACGCATTCGTGTGGCTGGTGACTTTCTGCACGACCTTGTTCGTGCAAATCGGGTATGGTCTGGCAGCTGGGGTCGCCGTCTCACTTCTGAGTGTGTTCATCCAAGGGTACAAACCCTACACGTGTCTGTTGGGGGTTATCCCAGGAACTGATCTCTACGTCGATATTAAGCGATACAAGAGGGCTCAGGAGATTGCGGGGATTAAGATCTTCAGGTACTCCGGGGGACTCAGTTTCGCCACGAATGCCGCTTTCAAGGAGGCTCTAGTGAAGAAGGTAGGGTTCGATCCGCAGAATGTGATGCGGAAGAGAGTCACGCTGGAGGAGGACACTCCGTGAGTAGCAATTGTAATTTGTCGATTGATATTTATAGGTGCTATAATTATAGGGTGGCGAGCGAGGACTACGATCTTCTCACTAAATGCATTATTCTGGATTTCGGTCCGGTGACCTTCGTAGATCCGTCGGGCGTAGATGCGCTACGTCTCATCCAGAAAGATTTTGCTCAATTGGAAATAGCCTTGTATTTTGCCAATTGTTCAGGTGAGATTTACTGATTTATCTAGTTTTTTTTTCCGTTACATAATCAAATCTTATCGTATCGTTTCAGAACCTGTCTACGAGAAATTCGTCACGTGTGATCGCCATCAAAAGATCGACAGTAAGTTCATGATTTTCCCAACGATCCATGATGCTGTGTTATTTGCTCAAAGTCACGTAACAAGGACTAAATTGGTTTAAGCAATAAGTATTAAGAAATACGTTATTTTTGCTATGGACTTTTAGTGTACTTATACATACATAGACGTTGTCAAACGTTACCATTTGTTATTTATTCGTTTCCAATAAAGAAGAGAGGAAAAGTTGGAGTTTTATCTTGATTCCCATCGTGGCCGCATAAAATATTCACTTTTACTTAGTGAAATTGTTTGTGGAGCCAAAAGTTGCACATAGAAGTGCCTAAGACGGAAATGATTTCAGTTGTGTTGCCGTTAGAGATGTTTGAGATACTGACACCGATTTTATATTTGAGTCGGATTTTTTGTTTGCAGCCCCTTAGGTGGTATACGTCGGGGTGCAATTGTGTAGTTATGAAGTCGTTGGGGTACCTTGTGTACAGCAATGTTACAATCGTGTTTTTCGGTATGTGGAAAATTTTCAGTTTTGCACCTACATGAATCAGTTGCACTGCTAGTATTACAAAGTACTGTGATGGCCAGCAAATGACTTTCAAAATAGGTAGACTAGCATACAAGTAATTTGTGCAATTTTTTGCATTATACTGGGACGAACGTCGAAAAAATATTGTGTGCAACACGTGTTATCTAATTTTTATTTGAAACGTTAAGGGGAGAAAGATTTAAGAAAGCCAAAAAGTTCGACGAATCGAGAAATTTAAGAGACCTGTTTAAAGTAGAGAAGCCTATGAAGTGGGAGAATGTAGTAGACGAAGAATGTTGTACATGTTTTTGGATTCGTATAATAAATAAATCATAGATTAAGTGGTACATAACTGGTAAATATATGAACTTTTCCGCTTATGTATTTACATAATAATAGTTCTGGTCCGATCTTGAAAAAATGTTGTATTCAACGCGCGTAAAAAGTGGTATGCCATATGTTGTTCAACTCGGCCTTTGGCGTCGTTAAACATCAAGGAATAAAA
The DNA here is from genome assembly GCA_963583935.1 of Diaperis boleti. NCBI lineage: Eukaryota > Metazoa > Arthropoda > Insecta > Coleoptera > Tenebrionidae > Diaperis > Diaperis boleti. The sequence continues at coordinate 18,168,229 of OY757245.1, read as the reverse complement.
GTTGAAGAAAAGAAATTGGAGTATTCAAACAGAAAAAAAATGACAAAATATGTTATTAAAGAAATCAATGGTATACAAAAAAAAAGCATTAACTAAAGGGCAAAATAATTAATTAATTGTGAAGATTAAAATTAAGAAATTGAAAATCACATAGGGAACTAAGAATAAAAATAAAAAAATATTAAAGTTAAAAATGAGCAGGAGAAATTTAAGGCACCAGGAAAAAAATTAAAAGAAAAAATTAACACTTACATAATTTACAATAAGACTTGTCAAATAGTAATTGAGGGCTCGAAGAAAAGAAAGTCACACATGGAAACATTGAAAGATAACAAAATTGACTTTTAAGTAATTTTAAAAGAAGCATAAAATAATTATATTGCTATGAACTTTGAATTTGAGAAAAACAAAAAAGACAATCAAAAATGGGGTTAATTGCCAGGCGGCGGAGCGTTACAGTTTAGAACTGAAAATGGGTATGTATCCTCCAAATTGGCAAGAAAGACCAAAGACGGGTTAGGATATCACTACGGTGGTGACATCTACGCTCATACGGCCTCGATACCGAAAACGACAAGAAGATCCAAAGGGACTTAAAGAACAGATCCGTAGCACGTATCATTTCACCGTTTTAGTTTTTCAGGATAATTAATAAGATTAAGAATTAATTAAGATAGGAAGTTTGTGACGTCAGTGCTGGTCAGGTCGCCAGTCCGGCGCCAATACGCCTCTCGATCCTGTGGTTTTATTTGTTTAGGTTCATTTAATAGTAAAGGTAAGGTAACTAGTGTTCTAATAAATAATCCTGGATAGTTTTGTTGCTGAAGTCCTTGCTATGCCTACTTTTAACTCCTTGACTATATTGTTTTTTTTTTTCAATCTTTCACTTAAATTTAATTGAAATTACCCCTGACAGACTGTTTTTACTGGGCGAATAAATAAACCCTTTTGGGGTTTAGGACGAGGCACACAGCGTTCCAAAAAAATTTAGGAACATCGCAGAGGTAATGAGGCACTGTTTGTTTGTGTGTGGACCTTTAGTAGCAGATAATCTATACGAGTCCGTATACAGGGTGCCCATTTTATTTGTTCACGCCTAAAGGTTCAGATATAGGCAACATATTAAACATTTACATATCACTTTGCGTAAACTATTTATTTTTTAAATGAATAATCATGGTGGGTCTAAAATTAAACTCAAAACATCAATTCAAAGCAATCTTCTAATCAAATATGAAATGTAAATCCTTAAAAAACATTGTTGCTGATGTTGCACTTTTCATTCTTCCCTATCCTCTCGCATCCCATCTTATTCTTTCATCATCTGCTCTATCGCTTCTGCTCCTTCTCTTTCCAGTAGTTGTTTTCCCATTCTTCGTTCCCACGAAATAAATACTTATTAAATTATGCGAAAACTAATTTTATTATGCAGTGATTGATGACTTGCTTTTTTTCACACCTTCACATCAACCAATTTAGCAATTAATGTATCTGAAAAAACGGTGTTACTCTTTCAAAGATCGAGTTAGAATCCCCGATCATCTTTTCAATTTTGACGCGGCCTAGATGTTTTTATGGCCTTTCTGCAGATACTTAATTAAAATGTTTCGCACGATGTTGATAAATATCGGGTCTTCATAAATGATTTATAAATCATGTTGCCCGTGAAAAACAAAATTTACATGTTAGATGTACTATTTTAACATTAAAAGATCCGAAAAAAATTTCATCAAAATTGAATTTTGAAATTTCAGAATTGAATTTTTCAAATAATAATTCAATTTTTTTAATATTAAAAGCTTTGACTTTACATTTTGGATTTTAGTTGTCCTCAGCGTTTTCAATCCATAAATTCTCCAAATTTGTAGCATCATAAATTGGGATGCTTAAAATACTGAAATTGTCTTCACAGATCACAATTTTGATATATAAAAATTTTATAATTCTTGAGACGGAGTTTTGTTATCTGCTCTAATTTTTAAATTTTAATGTCTGGCAATATTAGTTTTGAAATTTATTAATATAGGTTTTTAAGATTCCAGAATTGGGGAATCAAAAACTCCAAATTCACAAATTATATAACTCAAAATGTAGGTAGGTCTCCCCTAGAAGTAACGCACGAATCCACATATTTGCAGAAATTCATTTAAGAATTCGAATCCATAATAATTATATGTACTGTAATTGTATATTTCGTGAAAAGGATATCCAGTACCTGAAATGGCTCCAGATGCTGTAACACAATTATTTTACAAAAATGTTGCCCATTTCGTATAATGGGAAGTTGGTTTTTTCAGATGATGTAACTGTCCATTTGTTGTCATAAATAAGGCATGACTCCCCAATCAGCAGCCTACAACGCGAACCACGAAATGAATGCTATTTGGTCTATCTGTTGATTCGACACATGTATGGAGAAACATAAAATAAAATATACGCCATTTCGAAATGAGTGCGACGCAACGATATCTAGAAGGCGCAAACCGCAAACCAAACTAGGCGCTAGACTACAACATGCACAGAAAAAAAAAACAACTAGATACAGAAAACTGGTCTGACGATGCCTAAAACTCGCTAGATATCGTGTAAACGGCGGAATCGGAAATCGCGGACGAGCGCAACATAGCAGCATATGAACAACAATATAACTGCAACATCGGGCATGGCGCTTTGCCGCTTTTTTCCCTTCTGTTGTATTCAGTTTTTGGTCTTGGTTGAAGTGAACACAGATAAAATAGCTTTTTAAAGTTACCGCAAGCTGCTGTCCTCATACAGAAAAACAGGTACTTATTTAACGATTTATCCAGGTATGAATAGCAATAGTGGATATTAATTAAACAAAGGCTAGTGATTAAACAAGATCTGACAAACAAAAGGCGGACGAATAGCTTTCCACAATGGCGGCCGTTTTATTTGACGCTAACAAAAGATGGCCGGACAACGGTAGAATTTAAAAGATATTATCTAGGAATTTCTAGTGGAACGATCGTCGGTCAATGCCGCTACCTGCCTTCCTCCAAAAGGGACGCCAACCCTTCTTTAGCATTTTTAAATTTGTTCACTTAGCAGTCAGATTTAACTTTCGTTGAGCGTGTCACTCTATTCCTCTAGTCGGCGCGCCGTCTGACCGGCCCCGAGTTTAACATTATGTGCATCTTAGGGGAGATGATCGGTACATGCGCAAAGCAATCGTTTTGATAGTACGGTACAAAAAATGTTACGGTTTTATCTCTCTCCATCGGTGAACTGGCAAGCCATGTTATTATATGGTACAACACGGGATATACTTGTAATACATATATGCTTTAGCCCCGGCCAACTAGCTGCAGCGTGTTGCCAACCACTCCAGGATGCTGCCAACAACTGCTAGAGTTGTTGCCCAACGAGCGCCCTGCAGGGCAGGCAAGTCAAGATTCCTCTGTGTATAACGGATCTATTTTGGGGGTTTCTCAATTAAAATAGTCAATTTGTTTATAAACAAATAACGTAAACAAATTTTATCCACCATTATTAAGCACCTTAAAATATGTAAAAAAAAATAATTTTTGTATTTATTTATTTTTTTCAACTTTAAACAATTATTATGAATTAAAATTTAAATATATTCAAGTCGAACTCCACAAACTTTAATAAACGTAAAATTACAATAATTGGAACATGTTTCGGGAAAAAACTACTGCCATCATCAGTCCTAATTTTACGCTTTGAAACGACTGCGTATAAAATAAAGAATTATTGAGAGAAACTATTTTTTTTATTACAGAAATTGATTGTTAACATTACAATAAGCAGAATAATGATTTCTTTACCAACCTCAAGTAAGTATAACAATTTTGTATTCCCCCACCCGTTAATACATCATTGGTGTTGAGCAGATGATACTCTTTGCTAGTTTTTTGACCCTTAAATAAATTTTCTGTTAATGACATGTAAGACGTTGATTTTGAGTATACTTACAATTTATTTATTTTTGGCATGGTGAACTTTGTTAAAAATAATTTCTTCAGTAAATGGCTTCTTGGCAAGTTGTTTTAGGTAATAATCGTAAATTTGTGGCGTAAAATTAATTTTTTATAGCCTATTGCCAGTGGCGGCTCGTTCATGAGGTCATTCGTTCAATGACCTCCCAAAAGAAAAAAATGAAAAAGGCAGTATCAAGACTCCATGATTTGTGGAACATTGGTATATTATGATACGAGTTTTATAAGAAGCATTTTGTCGCACGCACGGGTTTAGGGCACGACGAGCGTAGCGAGAAGTGCCCTAAAAAAGTAAGTGCGACAAAATGCCTTATAAACGAGTTATCATACAGTATTTTTTCTACTTTGTCACTTTTTATATAAAATAATCAAATTTAACAATCTAGGGAATTTCGGGGCGGTTGGCCACATTTGCAATGTGCATTAACGGCGGCTATAAACAAAAAATTAATTTGAAACGTAAATACTCGTATCCGACTCCTACTTTTGTTTATGCTTTTGCTATGTATCAAAAAAGTGGTAGTTAATTTTAACCCATCTCAAACGACCACCGAAAATGACTCTCAGCGATGACTGAAGTCCCTAACCTCACAATATCCTCTAAAACAAACGTCCCCAAATAACTGGCACAGGACCGTTCTTTTCCTTTGTAATCCGCGGTGTGCATCTTGACACCGACGAATGCGATATCCTGTCCCTGGAAAATCTCAAGCACCCCATCCACAAAATGTTTAGAATCAAATCCGACCGCACAAACAACTGGACCCCCTTTATCTTTACGTGCTGCAGATGCACGTAAAGCCACCCCCAAACAATGCCAACAATATATAGTAATGCCAATTCACATTGATACCCACTTTGACAGCGAAGTATAGGTTGGGATTGCCAAGGTTAGACTACCAATAATTGCTCTAAATTTTAGACGTCTCGTCGTCATTGTATTCTATCAAATAGAGTTGTAGAAAATTTGGATCGCCAGATTCGGGAAGAAGTGAACCAGGTAAATGATAGACTTGAACTTGGCCTTTGAATGTTGGTTTCTAGTTATCCTCAGATACAATTTTTGTTGTCCCAACTGATATTTGAAAAGCAATGTAATTTCTAACCGATGCAAGAAACATATTTGATATAATATTTGTGCCGATCAGAAGACTTATCCAAGAAGAATTTAAAGTTGGGCCCACATCGAAAGCAATCCTGGACACATCCTCAATAAATTTTAGCACTTCTCCCTCGACTTCTCAACACTGTTCCTCCCTGATTTTGACGAAAACTGATGAGTGACATTTTATCTCTAAAACTGTCACTGTGACATCTTTATCTGACAGTTTTCAATATCGCTGGGTTTGAACTTTAAATATTTTTTTTACCAAAAAGGGGTGACACATTGGGTTCACCCTATGTTACCCGCTATTGCGAATATTATTTGTGGTCAAAATTTCATGAGGATTTGTTCACCGGTTTAGGCGCCCATAACATACGAACAAACAAACAAACAAACAAATATTGATTTTTATATATTCACGCTTCAGTCCACTCAGCCATTTGAGTGTTGATTTTTACATATTATATAAGAAGAAGAAGAGGAAGATGACACGCAAAAGCGTATCGTAATAGCCTCAGTACGAAAAAATATAGTAGATTGTCAGCAAGTGATACACATCTCACGAGCTTACAATGCCATTTTGGTCACGTGTAAGATACGACGTTTTATGCTCGACGTGTAATTTATTGTAAAACGTTAAAAATAAAAACAATAATAAAATTGTCAAAATGACGTTTCAAAAAATAATTTTTCTACTTTGCGTTCGTACTGATACGCTTTTGCGTGTCATAATAGACAAAAGAGGTGTAACAATTACACTAAAAACATTACCTATAATTTATTTTTTTTAATATTGGAATTTTGGCAATCTTAACATGATCCTAACTTTCCTTCACTGTGTCAAGTCAAAGTCGATTTCAAGGGCTGTCAATGTGAAATGGGATTTCAGCGGTTTGCGCCATTCAAACAAAAGCACTGATGGCGCTTGCAGAAGACTGTCATGCTATGGGTCAGCAAATGCTTGAGGGTGTCTCCGGTGATCAAGCGGATAAGATAGTTGCACTTGCTTGTGCGGCGGGATTTGATTCTAGACATTTTGTGGATGGGAAAATTGAGAGTTTCTAGGGCCAGGATATCGCGTTCGTGCTTGTCTACACCGCGGATCACAATGAAAAAGAACGGACCCGTGCGAGTTGTTTGTGATTTGGGGGCGTTTATTACGGAGGTAATTGTGAGGTTAGGAGCTGCAGTTACAGCTGAGACCGACGTTTTTGGGATGGGTTCAAATTTACTACCACGTATTGACGTTTCCAATTAATTCTTTTTTATAGCCGTCGTTAATGCACCTAGCAAAAGTAGTTTCTTTCTCTACGCTCGTCGTGCCCTAAACCCCTGCGTGCGACAAAATGCTTCTTATAAAATTCGTATCATAATATGCTATAATGTCTTACCTTTGTGTAACCATAGCAATTCACCCCTTTTAACAGTATATTACTTGTGAGTGAACAGCTACATTATACGTTCCATTTGCGTGGAATAATAAGTCATAATAGTAACGAGTGAGCAATACAATTCGTGATCGTAGGAGCCTCTGAATCCAAAATTTTGAGTCGATTCTTGATCGATACGATTGTGTAAAAAGTCATCGAGTAATGTGAATTGACGATTAATATAAACAGTAAAGTAAAAGAACCGATATACGTTTAGCCAACTGCGATCACGAATTTTGTTGCTCACTTGTTATATTATGATACGAGTTTTATAAGAAGCATTTTGTCGCACGCACGGGTTTAGGGCACGACGAGCGTAGCGAGGAGTGCCCTAAAAGTGCAAGTGCGACAAAATGCCTTATAAACGAATTATCATACAGTATTTTTTCTACTTTGCCACTTTTTATACAAAATAATCAAATTTCACAATCCACGGAATTTCGCGTCGGTTGGCCACGTTTGCGAGGTGCATTAACGGCGGCTATAAAAAAGAATTAATTTGAAACGTCAATAAATCAGTTCTGTGACTGTCGGATAAACGATCTAAAAAACTACAAGATTTTCTATAAAAATGATCATACCAAAATATTCTACACATTTTTACGAAGAGATTGAGGTACGGATGAACAGGATCCATTTGTTCTAAATATTTTAAAACTTAACACAAAATCTGAACAAAAGTTTGACGTTTTGAGGTTGTGAAATCTCCCCATCCACAAAATGTTTAGAATCAAATCCCGCCGCACAAACAAGTGGACCCCCTTATCCGCGTCATCACTGACCGGAGACACAAACACTCTCAGTCATCACAATAATTATCGTGGCATCACAGTCTTTGGCAAGCGCCATCAGTGCACTTGTTTGTGTTACCAGCTTAACCATCACCAGGCAACAAAATTGCGTGCCCCAAAAGCACGTGAAGACACCCCCAAACAAGTGCCAACAATATAGTAATGCCAATTCCCATCAACAGCTGTTCCTGTTGTTCCCTCTACCAGCCACTTGGAGTTGACACCTTGTCAGCGAAGTATTATAGGTTAGGATTGCCCTGGGATTGCCAAGTTTGCCAATATTAAAAAATAAATTATACTATTGTTAGTAGAATTATTATAACATCGTTTTTGTCTATTATGACACTAAAAACCTTATCATAATAGCCTCAGTACGAACGCAAAGTAGAAAGATATAATTATTGCAATTAAATTATGATGTTTGAATCTATTGAGTTTAGCTCTGTGGTTATCGCGAAGAATTTTATACACGGCGGAGTGCGGAGATTGTCGAGTTCGCCTGGGTCAATGCTATTGCATTTCTACATTGTACTAAACAAGGAAACAAGACTCCGCTCTTACGGTCAACAGCCCAAGAGTGTCTCATTGTAGTATCGAATCATGTTCTTTATTGTAAGCGACATAATGTATGCTTGAGATAAAGATAGAAAGTCGGACATCCGACTACCAGATTGTTGTAGGTACTAGTATTTCAAGTTTTATCATGTCGGTAGTTCAAACAATAAAAGAACTCCAGAAATGCAAATAATTAGACAAACAAAGACAAAAATAAGAAGTTCACCGTAATTTTCGTAAGGGCATGTAGGATTTGTCGTATTGGATTTGTGGATGTGAAGTGACAAATGCCTTTTACTGTTTCTTGTGTTTATTTTTTTCAAATGCAAATGATACGCTGTGGTGTAAGAACAGTGTCACAGACTTGAAACATTTGAAATGAAAAATAAAAAAACATTCCTTATCGGCAGAGCACATGAAGAGTTTCATGAATTATGCTACAATAGGACATGTTGATATTCGATCACGGAAAGGTAACAAAATATCGATACATTTTAGGTAAAATGATAGACTGTATTAAATTTATATTTTTTAAACCATTATTTTTTCACGTATCCTTACACACATACAGCTAAAATTCAAAATGACCCCCAATGTTGCCAATGTCATATTCCATTGTTTCACAACTGGCAATTAACACAAAGGAAGACCACTAAAGTAATAATTACTGTTCCTAACCAAAACACCCTGCCTCGTATTGATTTGTGCAGATTTGAATATGAGCCGATTTCATTTTATGGACAAATGGAGGGTGCAGTACCCGAACTGGACATCCACTTTCCACGATATTATTAGTTGTGACAGGAAATGGACAGTTTTTTTATCTGGAGAAAGTAACTTTCCATTACACGAAATGGACAAAATTTTTGCCTGCATGCTGTAAAACAAATCTGTTACAGAATCTGGAACCTTCTCTGGTACTGGATACATAGTACAGTTTGATAGGCAAAGAAACAACTGAAAAATAAACAGCTAGCACCTAAAAGGACATAACATTAACGATAAAAATGGATCAAACCAAGATGCGACAAAGAGATCTGTGGAATTAGGAAGAAGCAATATTGTAACGTAGCCTGAGCCGGGCGGGTTCGAGGATTTAAAGAAACTCTGGAATCGTTCTCGATTCCCTCTATTCCGAGAATAATGAGATCATTCTTTCGGCGAAATCGATTATTCCCGAAGAATGAGATCATCCCCTTTGTACGAGCGTCGTATAGTATGAGATCACCGCGACAGAATCTTCTAGGCTCATGAGAGCATCTTATGTGAACAATTATTCCCAGACGTTCTCATGTGGACTGTTTTAGATTAACCAGGTTACCATACGTGGTGACATCATCCGCTTCCGGTGCCGTCGCACCGTCGTCCCAATATGAAAACACAAATTAAAGTCATGCCATCACAGTCTAAGCGCCACTTTGCTTCCTTCCCTCCCCATGACTCTTCCAGTGGGTTCAGCTTCTATTTTCAGTGGGTGCTAGCCTTTACGGCCTAATGCAGGTCTTCAAAATAGACACTGTCTATTCGATTCGCATGGGCGATAACACAAAGCGATATGTCACGTTGTCTGATAACTGTGTTGTCCTTATACCAGCACTAGTGGGAACCTGGTCTGCATCCTGCAAAGTTGACCAATTTCTTAAATATCTAGACTGTATAAGACAAGTACCGTTTTTGAGTTACATTGTTACTGAAGATTAACTGGTCTCTTTCAGTGTGATTGTTTTTCTAAAGAAGCCCTTCCGAAATCGAAGAAGTGTATTTTCGTCGCCGTAACTACTATGGGCTTCACTGTCTCCATTCTGTTTTTCGATATGGCGCTGTGGCTGGTACTTAGTACCAAAAGGGAAAATTTCTTTTTTGTTTCGCTGTACTATTTTCCCTACTATTTGTGTTATTGCTTTACGATGGTCATCGAGCTGCTTTATTGGCAGAGTGTGTATTCAATTAAAGTTAGACTGGTTGCTTTGAACGAGCAGTTGGAAGGGGCTGTAGCAAACGAGTGCAGTCTGTTTACGAAGATCCATAGGACGAAGATTAACAACCTTGTTGATACATTGCAAGTTGACAGTTCTAAGAAAACTGGTAAGTATGCTGGCTTATGCAACCCAAAAATTGCAATCGCAGGTTTTCAGCAATGACCACCGAAGATGTTGGCGATCTGATCATCTCTTACCAAAAACTGGTCGAAGCCACGCGTGCTGTAAACGACTACTTCGGCTTCATAATTTTGGTAACAGCAATATTATTCACAGAGATTTTGATGAACCCCACCAATCTCCATTTCAGCTCGTAATTCTGGGTTGTTTGATCCATTTATTAGTCACCCCGTTCTACCTCTACGCATTGATATTTAACACTGGTAATAGCATGTTTATCGTATCGCAATCGATCTGGATGATTGGCCATGTCCTGCGTATACTGCTAATAGTGGAGCCTTGTCATGGTTGTTTAATGGAGGTAAACTGTTTGTTGTTCCTTTTATTGGGCATAAAAGTCGTTAATTTTAGTCGAGAATGACGTCCGCTTTGGTGTGCAAACTGCTATGTAGCGAACACAGGATGGTAATTAAGGAACAGTTGGAGTTTTTCTTGGTGTATTTGTCCGAATGCAGAATTGAGTTTACTGCATTTGGGTTGACGACAATTTATCGAGGATTGATAACTGGAGTAAGGAATACGAAAAAGTGTGGAGGTACTTTATTGTAATTTTCAGATCGCTGGAGCTGTGACTACTTATTTGGTGATTTTGTTCCAGTTTTAGAAGAAATTTGCATAATTTTGTATTTTTACTTCCGTCATTAAATAAGTAATGATCAAATATCTGCTCTCAAGTAATTAATGATTGATTTTTCGTTCCTACTCTCAGATACCCCTGTGAATTTATGTAATGATGTGTCTTTGGCACGGGGTAAACCTAATTCGTGTCGGACGCTCTTCGAAGCGGGGAACGGAAGATTTTGGCACGCTTTAAGACTAATTCGTGTCGGACGCTACTAACTACTGTTTTTAAATATTTGATTTCCGCTCAAATATCTATCAAAATTTTTATCACGATTTTTGGTTTAAATCATATCGGTTGTATAGTTTTCAATAAAATGTAAAACCTATTTGTTTCTGTAATACCTAAAATATACCGGGTGTCCCAGAGGTGTGTGGACCATCAATTACGCCCTTATTTTGAAAGATATCAAAACGGGGTTTTCAGGAGACGATAGCCACATGATACCTTCACAATTTAAAATTATTTGGAAATCATATACAGAGTGTCCTAATATTAGTAATGCCCTGTATATTAGTTGGTAAATTGAAAGAGCAGTTAATGCCGAGCAAAATGATATGAGGTACTAGAGGTTTATTATGGATGGTTTTTGAGTTATGAAGAATCTTAAGTGAAAATTAGTGCTTTTTTAAAAAATTGCAGAGACCATTCCAACAGAGATTTTTTTTCAAATGGAACAGCCTATATTCCATTATACCACCAAATAGAATTTTTAATAAAGAGGAGTTAAATCTGGTGATCTTGCGGGCCATTTGACAGGGCCGCCCTTACCAATCCAACGTCTCGGCAACCAGTCATTTAAATATCTTCTTAGATTTCTATAGAAATGTACAGGAGCTCCATCCTGTTGCAACCACATTAAGGACTACTGATTCTAATAATCAGTCGTCCGCATCCAGTCGGGATTTTCAGTGGCATAATAGTGCATGTTATGCCTCTTGACATGCCCATTGCTCTTAAAGGTCGCCTCATCAGTGAACAAAATTCTGTTTAAAATATTTCTATTCCTTTCTTGAAGATTGTCCATTATTTCGTAGAATTCCACTCTTTTTGCAAAATAAGCTTCTTGCAATTCTTGATGGAGTTCAATGTTGTATGGATGAAACCGATAGTTTTTGATCACACGGTTTACTAAAGATTTCGAAATATCAGATTGGACAGGAATTTCATTTGTACTAGAGTGAAGATTTTCTTCTAAGATTAGAAAAACTTCTAGCTTAGTGTTTTCACCTACTCTTCTACTAATTATTTGTTTTTTGTTGTAGGCCACGTTTCCAGTGTTTTCAAAACGTTTTAAATTTTTGTGGCCAAAAAGGAGTTTCTTTCGGCTTCTCCTAAGGCATTGTACCATATTCATCATTACTTCTTTAGTAAAATTCATTTTGTAAAAAAATCACAAAAGTTAAACTATTTGTTACAGGATAACTTACTGTCAACAAGAACAAGCGGCTCCATGGTAACCAGTCTACAATTATATCTCCATGGCAACAAGTCCAAGGCGATCTGATCTTAATACACGATTTTAGCAATTTCGGGAAACTTTCTAGGTTTTTTGTAAAAATTACCTAAAGTACTAACATTTGCCGAGTCAAACTATATATTGACAGAAAGCTTATTAAAAATGCTATTTGGTGGTATAATGGAATATAGGGTGTTTCATTAGAAAAAAAAGTTATTCTACATTTTGCGAAATCGTACTCCCTGTATAGAAATATCAATTTCAATCAGTGTGTATTAACGTTTGGGAGTATAAAAAATTAGTGACAGAAAAATATTCAGTTATCTCTGTTGGAATGGTCTCTGCAATTTTTTTAAAGTGTTAATTTTGACCTAAAAGTCTTCATAATTCAGTATCCAGTATATATATTTCGTTCGATTATCTCTTCTACTAGTTCCTCTTCATTTTCTTTATTCATTTCCTTTGTTCCATTGTGCTATTATGTTTTTTATTTTATTTTGTGTCTTCTTTTCTGCCCTTTCTTCTAATCTCTTTGACCATTTTATTTATTTTTCCTTTCTTGTAAGGTTTCTTTGTTCTAGTCTTTTTTTGCTTTTGTTAGTTTTGTTGTCTTAGATGTTCCAATGCTTGTGTCGTGCTTTATCAGTTTTTCATTCTCAGTTTTCCATCTGCATTCTTGTCCATTTATAATTACTAGTGATCGCCTGTCACTCGAAATTCGAGTGATCGTAACTCACACACACAAACACATATCCGTGTAGTTTTTTTTAAACACATCTACAGGTCAAAACCTTTCCAACGGTGTATATATTGTTTAGGTGTGTTGAGTGAAAAATACTTTAAAAGCGTACCAATGTGTTGTGTGTTTGCGTTATAGATTTTTTACACAAGTGGAAGTAGATCAGTTTCTCTGGTGTCAAAATCGTGACAGAAGCGCTACATTCTCTCCATAGAGAGAGAAGTACTACTAATGTGCGAATAGCTCGTATCACCATGGTTTCCCCTTGTTACGAATGTTATAAGTGGCTTTTGGGACACAGGGGCCCTCTTGGGACAGGGCGGCCCTCTTGGTCAAGTATTTTTCTTTATTTTCTGATACAAATGTTACAAGTGGCTTTTGGGACAGGGGGCCCCTTCGGTCGAGCATTTTTCTTTATTTTCTGATACAAATGTTACAAGTGGCTCTTGAAACAGGGGGGAACCCTTGCAGCAGGACGGCTCCTAGAAACAGGGGCGCCCCCTTGCTCAAGTTCTTTTCTTTATTTTCTGATAAAAAATAATGTTATAAGTGGCTTATGGTAACCAAAATAAGGGAGCCCCCAAGAAGATGGATCGTTTGTGATATGATACGGGCTAGACGCAAGTACAATCGTCAGGTTTTTGTGGTTTCGTTTGTGTAAAAAATAGTATATACACCTCAGGAGAGAATGCCATTTTTCCCTCGGTGCTTTGCATCCCTCGGGCTAAAAATTACACCTCAGGAATAATTTTGCATTTCTCTACCTCTATTTCGGTATCCTAGTCTTAATATTATTCCTTTCCTTCTCTCCTCACGCGTTATTTATTGCAGTTTTATGGCGTATTTATTTATTCTTTAATTAGTTGGTGCTTTATGTAAATCTTTTCTTGTAATTTTCCCAATTTATTTTTTGCTGTGCCATCGAGTTCTATATATATATATATATATACATACTCATCTTTGTTGCCTTTTTTATGTGTACTTCCTTTCTATATTAGCTTTCATAAAAATTTCCATTTCAATCTTTGTTATCCGTTGATATTTTCAGTCCTGAAATTATTATGTTGTTTTCATTCGTTTTGAGGTGACGCTACTACTACTTCACTAAATTTTGCTCTCACGTCAGCGACATTTACTCATTAAGAATCAAGTGTATTTCAAATCTAAATGTATCGCAGTACAGGTCGAACCTCCGTATTTATGCATCACGCACAAGATTATTGTTCCAAAGCCTTCAGACAGCGCTGACAACCCCTGTGTTTGCGGTTTGTAATTTTTAAGACCTATGTAGCGACCAAAAAATTGAGTTTTTCTGGTGCCAGTTCAGACATGACAAATATAATGCCTCATCACAGGACGCGACTAATACAATAGTACATGATACTAATACAAGATCTATTGTAACAATAAGCATAATTAAATGCAAAGAAAGAAGTCTCCAGAAAATATATTAATGACATTTCAGTCAGATACATGACAGCTGGACACTGCTCTCAGCCAAACGGCCAGGGTTCTACTTATTTTAAAACCATGAGGAAGATGTAGATACTTTCTTGTCTATCATCGTATATGGACGTTGTAACATAAATACTTATTCTATTCGTTGATTTGGTTTACTTAAATATTACTTCAAATTCTAAGCTCTCTTTCTTTTTTCAAGATAGTTATTTCGATATTAAAAGACCGTATAAACATCAAATTTTTATTTTTATTCAAGAAATACGTCGGCAATAACAAAGTGTGTAAGGGCCAAATGTACACCCCCAGAACTTTATTAAAGAAGTAAAGATAGCCTAGGAAATCCTGAGAACTAGCTATCTTGAGTTGTCTAGATATAAAGTAATAAAAAAATGCAAAAACTTTTACCGAATACTTTACAAATAATAATAATTAAATTAATGGAGGAAAGGAAAAGAAAGAGAAAAGGGGAGGGTACAACAGAAAAACAAGAAGAGGAGGAAGAGAAATTTTTGCATAAAAGTAAAAAGACGGCGAGGTCTCCTGGAGTAAAGAAAACACAGAAGACATCAGAGAAAGAGAAGGAAACGGACACAGAGATGGAGAAAAAAATATTGGAGCTGTTGCAAGAGTTGAAGGAGGAGATGAAAGAAATAAGACGAGAAAACAAGGAACTCAAGAGAGAGATAGAGAGGCAGAGAGAAGAATTTAAAGAGAAGGAGAAGAGATGGGAAGGAGAGAGAGACTGGTGGAAGGAGAGAGTGGAAAAGCTGGAAGAAAGAATGGAAAGCGAAGAGAGAAGAAAGAGGAAGAACAACATCGTGATAACAGGATGGGACGGGGAAAGAAAAAGTCATGTAAAAAAAAGGATGTAGAGAAATTTTTGAAGGAAAATGTAGAGAATAGTAAAGTAAAAGTTTGTTACAGGATTAACAAGGACCAAGTATTGGTGGAGATGGAGGGATGGGGTGAGAAGGAAAGAATAATGAAGCACAAAGGAAAATTGAGGGAGAAGAGGGAAACAAGGGGGATATACATAGACAACAACCTCACAAAGAAAGAAAGAGATTTAATGAAGAAACTAAGAAGTATGGCGAAGGAAAAAAAGGAAGAAGGAAAAGAAGTAAGAGTGGGATACAGGAAATTAATAGTGGACGGGGACCAATGGAGATGGAATGAAAAGAGAGAGAGACTAGAGGTTTTCCAATAAGAAGAAGAAGGGGAGGAGGGAAAAAGGGGGACAACGGCAAAGTAAAAAGGACAATGAAACGAGAAAAAAGAAACAAAGAAGGAAGTAGGAGGGAAACTAAGGAAGGAAAGAGGAAATCAAAGAAGGTAACGAGAAAAACAGGGGTGAGGGCACTATTTTGGAATGTAGCGGGACTAGGGAAAAAAGAAGAAGATTTTTGGGACTATGTGAAGGAGTTCGATATTGTTGGATTAACAGAAACATGGTCAGAAAGCTGGGAAAAAATAGTAAAACTGTTACCAAAGGAGTTCAAGTGGGAATAGCAAAGGGCGAGAAGGGGAAAGAAAAAAGGAAGAGCAGCAGGGGGAATAATAACAGGGGTAAAAAAGGAATAAAAGAGAATACTAAAAAGAAGGGAGAAGAGGAAGGTCACATGGTGAGAAACGTTAAAATAGACAGTAAATGGTGGAAAATAGTGACAGTGTACAGCAAAGAGGTGAAGGAAACAATAAGCAAGACAGAAGAAACATTAAAAGACAACAGGGAAGAATGTCTGCTTCTGGGAGGGGATTTTAACGGGAGAATTGGGGAAAGAGGAGTCAGGGATTGGGAAGAAGAGAGAGGAGAGGGAAAAAGAAAATCCAAAGACAAGAAAAACAAACGCGGAAGGGAAGAAGTTGATGGCATGGATAGAAGAAAAAGGATGGGAAGTGCTGAATGGAAATAAACAAGGGGACGAAGAAGGAGAATAGACCTACATAGGCGGTAGAGGAGAAACGGTAATATACTACGGAATAGTAAACGAAGAAGCATGGAAAGAAGTCTAAGAATTCAGAATAGTTGAAAGAGTAGAGTCGAGTCAGACCATCTGCCTATAGAGATAAGTATAGGAAGGGGGAGAGAGAAGAGAGGAGTAAAAAAAAATAGAGGAAATGCGGAAGGTGATAATTAAAGTATGGGACGACCAAGGGGTGGAAGAGTATAAGAGAAGACTGGAAAAAGCAAGATTTAAAGAACAAGAAGTAGGGAAAATGGAGAAAGAATTGGTAGAAATATTGGAAAAAGCAGCGACAAAAAGAGAAATAACAGTAAGAGGTGGAGGAACAAATAGAAAGAATAAATGGTGGGACAAAGAATGTGAGCAACGTAAAAAAGAAGCAATAAAAGAACTAAGAAAGTGGAGAAAGACTAAAGGGAACAGAAGTAAGTGGCTTTTTAGAAGCGAAAAGAAGATACATTTGTTGTAGGTAGAAAAAAAGTGTGGAGCCTGGCGTTTGCGGATGATGTGGTAATGGTGGCAAAGAGTGAAAGAGAAATGGAGGAAATGATAAAGAGTTTAGGAAAATATGTGAAGAAGAAAAGACTAGAAGTGAATGTAGAGAAAACAAAAATGCTGGTGTTCAATAAGAGAAAGAGGAAGAACGAAGAGAGTGATTGGAGGTGGGAGGGAGAAGTAATAGAACAAGTAAAAGAATTCAAATACTTGGGGTATGTGTTCAATGAAAGAGCCACAGATAAGGCACATATTATAGAACTGGCAAGAAAAGCGAACAAGGTGATAGGATGTGTATGGGGAATAGGAGAGAGAAGGTGGGGAGGCGATTTTTAGAGGAGAATGATGATGTTTGAAAGTCTTATTGAAAGCGTGTTGTTGTACGGAGCAGAGGTCTGGGGATGGAAAGAACAAGAGGAGATAGAGAGGGTGCAAGAGAAATATCTGAGGTGGGTGCTAGGTGTGGAGAGAGAAACGCCAGGGTACATAGTGAGAGAGGAATGCAAGAGGAATAGGTTTAGAGAGAAAGCGGGAAAAAGAGCGGTCAAGTTCGAAGACTGGATGGAAGGGAGGAAAGAATGTATTATACTAAAGGAGTGCTATAAAGAAAAAAAGAAGAATTCAGAGGAGAATGATAGGGAGAATTACTACAGGAGGAATGGGTATGCAAGCAAAGAAATAGAGAGACTGAGAGAAAGAGGCGTGTGGATGAATGTAGAACTAAGTGAAAGAGATAAGGATACGGATAGACAAGAGAGGAGAGAAAGTATTAGAGAATCCAGATAGAACGGGAAGTACGGAAGATGCATGGTAGAGGAAGTACCGAAGTATTTGGGGAGGGAGAGCGAGAAAGAAAGAAAGATGATGGCGAGGTTTAGGTGCGGAAATGAAGAGAGGGAAAATAGGTATTGGACAGAAGATGGAGGAAGAATGTGTAGAATGTGCTATGAGGAAAGAGAGACGATTGAGCATATGTGGAACGAGTGCAGTGAGATGAAACACAGAGAGAGGAAAGAAAGAGAGGAAATACTGAATGTAGATGGAAAGGAAATTAAATGGATGAAAGAGGTATGGAAGAGGAGGGAGAAAGGAGAAGAGGAAAGGGGAGGGGAAAAGAAATAGAGAATTTTATTTAGTTTTTTTTTATTATTATTATTGTTAAGTTTACTTGTATATGTATAGAAATCAGAAAGCCCGTAGGGCAAATAAAGACTTCATATAATAATAATTAATGATATGAGTTTTTTGCATTTAGAAATTGGTATTCCGTATTTAAATTAACAGCATACAAAATTGATACATTTCAATTTTGGTGGATGCGCCGGGAAAAACTAGATTTGTTAGCCAGATAATCGGTGCGATTCTGTTCGTACATTGTTATTAAATAACGATCGCTATTTTAACAATTTGTTATTATTTAACGATTTGATAAAACGTGCTATTCTGTTTCACGAATGTTATGTCATATTAGCAATTTTGCTTGAGTAGCGATTGTTACCGTACCGATCGTTAAAAGGGTCTCGTTAAGTTTATAACAATTGTTAAATTGACGTTTTTTAAATATTTTGGCGTTTTCTTAAGATGAATTTTCTAGGTATAGAAGGTAATAATCATTTAAAAAAAAATTACTGACGGCTATTAATCTGTAAGCGCTACATACCTAATTCAGAAAAATTTTACACGTTTTTTATAGAAGACGAGCACGATTATATTACCGACACATTCGAGACCACCAGGATCCATTTGAAATACCCACATTAAGATTTTTCAAACTGTTTAGGTTAAATAAGCAAGCTGCACAAATGATAATAAAAGAGCTTTCCGAATTCTACAATTATATGAGAAATAGAAGAGATAAAGTTGCTTTCACATCGGCATGCATACACCTAAAATTAACGTAACATATTATATGCCTGCTATTGCATATTTAAATCGTAAAGAATTTTATAGTATAAATATGCAAGCCATAATATCGTCGCCTAAGAAGCAACACCAGTCATCAACCATTTCCCATCTTTTCAAGAGAAGGAGAAAACCGAACCCTAATCAAGGTCTAGAACTCATTACCTTTCCTGGTGTGGTTTTCTATCACTATAAAACATGTTTTCTATACTATAGTAAGAACAATTTTATGCTAACCAGCCTATGCGGCGTGAGAATTCGAAGAAGAATAAGAACAAACCTGTTTGTCGAAAATGGGTAGCTTTTTGGCGACGATATGCGACCCAAACATTGTATTTTTGAATGTGAATTGTAGACATCGAGGAGCTACTCATGATGCGGCTATTTGGGAGGTAGATATCTACAATTCATAATTACTTATAGAAGGGCTTTATAGACAAGATAGTCTGCAAAATGTTTGCATCATAGAAGATTATAACCCTGACCATTGAATATCAATGGTACCTTACCAAATACACCAGAAAGATTGTATACTGACAGGCACATTACTATTAGGTGGGCGCCTTGTTATTTGATAACAATTTCGTTATTTTATAATGAATAACCATATCGTTAAATTTATGACGACCAGAATATGAAATAGTATAGCAAAATTGTTACGGTTAAGTTTTTAACGATTTGTTATGGTAACAATCTTGATAACAATGTGTGAACAGAATCGCACTGAATATCACATTAATGCATTTACCAACAGAAATATAAATTAGTGACATTTAAAACAAAAATAAAAGAAAACACAGAAGTAGAAAGAAATTGACAGAAATAAAATACACAATTCAGAAGAACAACAAAAAGTCGGTGACCCTGCGATATAAGTACTCAAAAGATACAATACTAACAAAGAATTACTTTTAATCAGTCTATTTGGTAATAAAATGAGGTAGGGCTGAATGTTGTTTAATTATTATTATTATCGACAATAAAAATTGCTCTTAAACTTTTGAAAATACTGCGACTTTCTGCACCTCCTTGTGGTGACGTTATTGTTTGGTCAATAATTATATATAAAAATATAGTAATTGTTGGTGATTGTATAAGTTAGTACTAAAATTAAAACAATAATTTAGAATCAAACATTAGTTTCGTTACAGAAAGAAGTGTTTTTGAAAATTTGACTTTTTATTCTTTCGCAGGGGCCATATTAGCGATGAAAATTTCATAACCAGATCATGTCAATGTGAGTCGGCATCTTTTTTCCGTTTAATCTTCGCAAATGGGCTTTAGCTCGATTGGCATTTCATTACATCCATGAGGTATGAGTCACAAAATTGTTTTTGTGCCTAACCTGCAAATAGCGAATATCATTTGACATTACTCGACTTTTATGACTTATGGGGAAGGATGAGGCTGCAGTAAAGCCCCGTTGTCACAAGTTGCTGGCTTGACCCCTTAGAAAAAGCCTCTTAGTGACATCTTGCACTTTGCAAAGAAGGTGGGATTCCTAGGAACGTAGATGCGAGCAGGGTTTTGAACAAAAGATCACCGATGGTCGACGTTCTGAGAGGCTGGATAGCCTTACGACCCCAGAGTATAATACAATACAATGACTTATGAACCTTGCAGGATTTAGTGCTGCAACGCCTAAAATACAAGTACCGTGCGATCATTTAAATTATAAATTATAGTAGGCTGTGAAATTTAAATTAGGTTGGCACTACTAACTTTTGACAATTTCGTTTAAAATTCGAACGTCAAAGTGACTTTTCAAAAAAACGGCAACAGAATGGTGAATGGAGTTAACAGCTGAATTGAAGATGTGGGAGAACACTTTGAACTATTTCTCAATTATTCTACATTATTTGTTGGTCTTTTATTTTTATGAGAAACATAAACGTCACCATGTTTACGATAACTTCAAATTTTACTGTCAGTCAATTTGCAGAGTGGGACATTGCATAATAAAAAAGCCGCCTACTCTAATTTATAATTCAAATTATCGCACGGTATAAAATAAACTAACCTGTCAGAATCATTTATCACTTCAAAAAAAGAATACACCTAATTTATTAGCTCGAAATCTTTATCTTGTTCCCCTAGGCAGGCAAACGTTCAAACGTGAATATTTAGTTTTATGTTATTAATTATTGGCATCACTGCACAAATGTCAATAGTGCTTGGCTCAAGCGGTTGCACCACTTTTTGCTTTTTTGCAGTGTGGATAATGACGTTACAACTTGTCCCTCTATGCTCTTTTCTTTGCAAGGGCAATCAAGAAAACTAGTCTTCCAACCAACGAAGTATCTCTAGATAGTAATGTCGATCAGGTATATTAAAATAAATGTTAATTTCATCAAATAACTGTCGGCCCACAAAATGTTGTGTTTTGTACGAAATTTCGCACCGTGTCATCACAAAAAATTTTGTTTATTTTTACTGTTACAAATGTCAAAAATCCGGATAAAAATGCGATTGCTAGGTTGCCTATGTTATCACCGTGCATCCAGAGAAAAAACAATTTTTCGTTTTTTGGAGTTAGTCGATTCTTTGATGGGTAGTAAAATCGAGCGTTAACAAAAAGCGTTTAATCTTCATATTCATATACAGTAATAAATAAATCAATCAAATAAATATAAATAAATATGAATAAAAGTGTAATATAATTATATGCTTTCAGTATTATAAGAGATACGCTTATTTACCCTATTGTATATTCAAAGACAATCGCTCTTAAAGAGTAAACTCAAGTCGCGCGTCGGACCTGACAGGCACAATTACTTTTTATCTTATTTTCTTAAATTTTTGTTGTTATACTTTTTCTTGCCTTTTCTTTATTTTAATTTTTAGTTTTTTTCATGTCCTCCATTGTTTGTTAATTTTGTTTGTCTCTTTGGTTTCTTTAGCTCTAATGGCTTGTTTGTTTTCTTATTTTTTTTAGTTTTCTTCGTTGGCTTCGTTTCTTTGGTTTTCCCTTCCTTTTTGTCTTCCAATATATATTTTCTTGTTTTGTTGAAGCATGTATTTACTTCTTTTCGTTTTCTTGCATCTTTCGTTATTTTGGAATTTTTGTTTTTTATTTCTTCCGTTTCTCTTGATTTTCTTTTTTTTTATCATTCAGTTTATTTCGTTTATTCAGTTGTTTAGCTGTTTTGTCTTCATCTGGTTCTTGGATTATTTTTTTTTCTTAAATTTCTTCGTCTTCTTCTCTCTCATTGCTTTCGTCGTAGGCTTTTTTGTTGGTTTACTTTGCTTCTCGATTTCTTCCGTTTATTTGTTTCTTCCTTTCTTGGTTTTTTTGCTTTCTTGGTTTTTTAGCTATATTTCCTATTTTGTACTTTGAGGTTTTTTATTCATGGTTACTTTTTTTTCTTCTTTTCGTAGGTTTCCCTTGTCAGGTAAACTTATAGTTTAGGAACCGAAGGGAGGTTGTCCTTCACCCATCTACTTACCAGATGAAAATTATTTTTTATCATGTCTTATATATAAATGATTATACAGAGTGAACATAAAGTTTCGCACAAAATTCATAATGTAGTTAGGTAATGTTCTTGCGAAAAACGCTCGAACAGGTTGATTTTTGTTTTTAAATTGCCATCTTTTGACATAAAATTTTTGTTGATGACGTCATCTGTTTTTGAACTATGACACCGTCATATTTTTTTTTAAATGGCAACTCCCATTTTTTTTTTGATTTTAAATACAGTTTTCAATTCTCTATTCAACAAGCGTAAAAAAATGGCTACTTTGCATAACTTTTTTTTTAATTCGTTTTACATCAAAAATAAAAAACCATTTAATAAAATTTGACGCCACCCGCCAACTATTTGACACATTCCCAGACGTGTTTTAACGTTATGAACACTTCGTTCAATCACTTCGCGATTTAATCTGCGCCATTTCACCACGAATTCGCAGTGAAATAGTACTTTTTCAAGGAATAAAAAATTAATTTTTTAAAGTAAAATTTGTAATTTAAAAAAAAAGTTATGCGAGGTATCACTTTTTTACTCTTGTTGAATAGAGAATTGAAAAGTGCATCTAAAACCCAAAAAAAGTTGGGGGTTGCTATTTAAAAAAATTGATGACGGTGTCATAGTTCAAAAACAGATGAAGTCATTATCAAAATTTGTATGTCAAAAAATGGCAATTTGAAAACAAAAATCGACCTGTTCGAGCGTTTTTCGCAAGAACATAACATAACTAAATTATGAATTTTGTGCGGAACTTCATGTTCACTCTGTATAACACAAAATAAATTGAGCCAATAGCAATTACAGATTTTTCATAGTTACGATGTATATAAGTGAGTATCCCCTTGACGATGGGGTATATTCATTTCGGTATTTCGGCTGGCTCCAACAATGAACTTTGCCATAGGAACGATTTTTTATTGTTAATAAACGTCAGAAAAAAAGTTCCGTCAAAATTTCGCATTTTTTCGATATATAATCGTAATGAATACCACTCGAGCATTGAAAATAATCTGATCAAACTATCCTCGTCATTCGACGTATTCCGCGAAATACGTCTCATGACTCGGAAGTTTAATCGATATTTTCTATGCTCTTGTGATATTATAACTGAATATTTCGCGAATGTATTCCCTATACAATACATTCGCAGACATATTCATTTATATATAAGATTTGATTAAAATAGGAATTATACACCAGGGTTGAGAAGCCATTTGATAAGATGCGAAGCATTGCGGGAAATAAAAGTGCGAGACTAAGAAAAGTCTTCTCAGCCGTGGTTTATATATTATTTTTTGACTATACTAGCACATTTATTTAACATTTCGTCAAATGATAATCATGATGATAATGCCAAGAGTCGGAACGAATTTGAGGTTATCTATTTTTTCAGACTGACATTTCTCAGTTAGAGACCGGATTTTAATGCAAAATTACACAATGCATTTTGTAATAGTTCAACACTTCGTTCTTTGTTTTTTTTACATGAATTGCAGTAATTAATGCCAAATATTTACAACTGGTGCAATTTGTAAAAATCGAAGGGCGCTGTTATTAAGTTGGTAGATAAAATAATACATGATATGCATTTTGCATGCATCCCTCCGCAAAGGTAAAAAACGAAATGCGAGTTGTGTGTTGGCCACGCATCCTATAATCGACCGAAGAAATGATTTACTTTCTCAGTCGGCAACTTGACGGTGAAAACAAAGTTGTTCCACAATATACGTTTCAACTGCTCTTCCTCATAGATGCTTCATATAGCACTCTCATTTGCCACGCTATTGAACAGCATAGAATTGAATTGTTGAATCTTTAGTGCACGGTTTTTGTTTATCGTATTTTTATAATTCAATTAGAAGGACAAAATTGGGTGCATCTCTTTTATTTCAAAATTTATTCCGTCCTTTCCTTTCCTTGCTCAACCTAGACTTTTCCCTTTTGTCTTCCCTATAATTTGTAACCCAGATTTGCTTCTTCTCAGTTTTTGATGTGAAACATCTACACGCGCGTTAGACTGGGGTAAAACCAAGATGTCTCAAAATTCAGGAGACGCAAAAGTCAGGAGACGGTTGGTTTTGGCCGTTTGCGCCTACCGCTGTGCGCACGTTGAGGGGATAACGCGTTGTCATGAGGCTTGAGCATTTAGGAGACGGATTCAGAAGACGCATTCAGGAGATGCTTGGTTTTGAGTGAGCGAGGGAGTGAGTAAGCGAGTGAGTGAGGGAGCGAATGAGTGAGTGAGGGAGTGAGCGAGGGAATGAGGGAGCGAGTAAGTGAGCGAGTGAGGGATCGAAGGAGCGAGTGAGTGAGCAAGTGAGTGAGCCAGTGAGTGAGTGAGTGAGTGAGTGAATTCAGGAGACACAAAAGACAATTGGTTTTGGCCTACGCCGTCTGCGCCTACCGCTGTGCGCACGAACCCTCAATTTCGATGTTTCACGTCTGCCGGGTGTCCCGTGACGGCTTAATCTTTTTTTTTTCTTGTCTATCGTCAATTAATGTAACTTGTAGTTTAATTTGAATAAACAACTTTTTATAGAATAGATTCCATCTCACCCTATTCATATCTCTTTGATGTCATTTTGAAATGCAACTATAATACAACAAAAACATGGGCTCAACCGGGATTTGAACCCGGGACCTCTCGCACCCAAAGCGAGAATCATACCCCTATACCATTGAGCCGTTATAATATAAACAATTATTGAATAATTCCTCTCATAAATTATATTATCTTTATAGCCGATTTTGTAATCAGTTGCCTAAATTTTATTGCCACAATTAAAGAGTAATCACTTTCAACAACTATAAAACAGCACAAACCATAAAATAAATACCTCAGAGATTATAATTATTTATTTTTTGTTACTTTATGCCAAAAATTAACGTCTATTGCCAAACTAAAGTTCACATCTAAGCAGAAATGATTATACGTCACGTCAGTCATAGCATGACAATGTAATATATATTATACATGATAGTTGCGAGAATAATATAAATCAGCAATAAAATTGTACCTATGTAGTTATAATTTTATTTGCATATTAAATCCTTGAAGACGATGTAATAAATTCTCTTTGTCATAAATTACCAGTTGTCCTTTAATGTTTCCATTAATTTGTGTAAAGCAAGATCTTTTCTTTCCTTTTACATATTAAAATCTAAAGCATTAATTCACTGGTGTGTAAAAAAAAGAAAAATTAAATTTTCCTCCTTCTATTTATTATGCATGATTTTTGTAGATTTGATACTTTTGAACACAGATATAGCATTAAAAGTTATGTACCACGTATAGTTTTTTTGTTATGAATTTTTTAATTAAAACGTGTTTTTTGCTTTAAATGCAAATCATAAATTTATTAACTGCGACCATAGTAGACAAAATTAGTCCCAAAATGTTAAAAATTATCAAAACAATGTAATGAATTGTTATTAGGAGCATTTCACTTCGTAGTTTTCTTCTTTTTCTTGCCTTCGAATTCTTGAACAACAGTTACAGCATATTTTCGTAAGCCAATTTTTAAACCCCTTTCATCGACAGAAAACACAAAGTAACGCTGAGAAGCACTTCTAACTAAAATAGTTATTGTATTTCATTGAAATGTTATGGTAAATTCCCCGTAAATGTAGCAAAACACGCCTGCAAAGTTTTTGCAAGTTCTGTTGCATTTTGTACCTACAACAAAATTAAATTTGCTATGAAATCATAACATAATCATGTGATTTTATTTCGCTCTATAGTTGAGAATACACACCAATTTTCGCAACATGTAACAATGTAATGCAATACTCACTAAAATATACCCTTTAAAATAGAAACAATCACGGGACAAATTTTTTACGTACTGAGCGCCATGGAGTCACAGGAAGAACTGCGCAGGCGCTTACATTGGTGTAAAAACAACGTTAGTTCAATATCGTTCCTTCTCTTTCTATTCAATTCGAATTCAATTTTGTATATACAAATACGACCTAAATGGAATAAAGTAGCGTTGTTGTGAGAACGAAACACAAAAAAGAAAAGAATAAAAGCAGATGTATATTCAGCACGTAAAACTCTTCATATTTATCACATTTTTATTCGAAGGAGGATTTCATTGCAGACCAGTGATTATTATTAAAAAAAATCAGATACGATTCTTTCGACAAACCCTTCTGCAACATACTTATGTCTTTTTTTGATGGATTTACATATCGGGCCTTCATAAATGATTCATAGGTACATCATGTTGCCTCTGGAAAAGAGATTGATGTTCAAAGTCTACTGGATGTACGAATCATTTATAAAAACCCTGTACTTTATTAACACATTTTTAGTAATATTTTTAGGCCACGTTGACAACCTAATCATCTACCAAAACTTACTACAAAAATCACGTATTGTAAACGACTACTTTGGGCTAATAATCCTGATAACACCTCATAGTTTGTATATAGAAAGGGCTTGGCTTTTAGGAATATAAAAATAAATTTTCATAAAACTTCGAAAGCTCCAAATAAAATTATATTTCTTAAATTTGATTCAATTTCTAGTAATACTAGGCTGGTCCATGTATCCTTACTGCCTCTACTCGCTAATGTTCGACACAAGTAATGACATCTTTATGGTGTCCAATTAAATTGGATGACCGGTCATGTCCTGCGTACCCTGTCACAGTTGTTTAATTAAAGTAAATTGCTTGTTTATTTTCACCTTTTACTGAACACAAACGAGTTTAATTTCAGTCGAAAGGAACGTCTATCTTAGTATGCAATTTGCTGTGATTTGAAATTGAGGGAGCAATTAAGAAGTCGTTGAAGTTTTTCTCGGTCTACTTGTCGGAGTGTAGAATTGCTGCGTCCGGATTGACGAAGATTCATCGAAGGTTGTTGACAGGAGTGAGAAGTTTGTTTGTTCTGAAATTTGATGTTTATTGGGGGTTTCAGATTGCTGGAGCGCTGATTACGTATTCGGTGATTTCGTTTCGGTTGATGGGGTGATTTCGGCGATTTGAGCCAAATTACATTGTATAAATAAATTTACTTAGTATACGTAGAAAGTGTTATTTTAATATGAATATAGTTCCTTCAAGCATATCGTTATACTCTGAGGATGCCATCATGAACTATGAACCAAATTTATTAGAAGAAGCTGTGTTCGTCAGTTCGCTTTTAAGCCTAAAAGGAGTTAACTTTCGAACATTGAAATCCAAAGATACCCATGAAAACAACGGAACCAAAAAAGAAAAAAAAAGCCACTAGAAAGACTAAAGAACTAAACTTCTAAGAGATGAAGAGGGCAAAGCTAATAGCAGAAACGCATTAACATATAAAGAGTCTAAAATAGCACTAAAGGCTAAAGGGACGAAAGAGACAAAAGTATACAATGGGGGATACAGAAACTAAAAGAACAAAAAGAAGTAAAGGCACAAAATATGTAACTAAAGGGATAAAAAACAAAAGAGGTACAAAGGGGATTAAATCTAAAGGTAGTAAAAACTTTAAGAACAGAAATACCGAAAAGAATAGAAGAAACCCAAAAACAAAGAAATTAAAAGTCCTAAGAATTAGAAACCCAAGAAACGAAGGGATCAAAAAATCCAAAAGAACAGAATATTATAAAGAATCGAAAAAAACACTTAAAAGAAGAGGAACTAAAAGAACTGAATAAAGGAATTACAGCTACGGCATATGTATTTCCAAAACATGCCTAACCTGAAAAATACTCGGAAGTGAGAAAAGCTGATAAGTCAGAGAAACCTGAAACTGCGACTCTGATAAATCTGATAATTCGGGAAACAACAGGTTTAAACTAAGAAACAAAAATGTAAAAACTTGGAAAACCGGGAGTCACCCAAAAGATGGGCTCAACCGGGATTTGAACCCGGGACCTCTCGCACCCAAAGCGAGAATCACACCCCTAGACCATTGAGCCATTATAAATAAATACTAAACAATACATGAAATAAAATTGATTGCCTTTATTATCACTTATCTTATCCTTTCAATAAACTTTATTACTGTTCTTGGTCAATACTGATTCAGATGATTATAACAACAGTGATAAACAAGCTAGAATTTTATGCTATTCTCGCCCCCTCACATTCCCACTTGATTTTATTTTTGGTAGCATTTTTTCAGCTTTGTTCTTCTACCATGTTATCCTCACTCCAATATTTATTTTCTCTCTCCTCATTTCCACATCTAAATCTTGCTATTATCACTCTCTCTTTTCTACTCTCTCTTCCTAGGTTCTTTGGCATTTCTTCCGTTATTATTTTTTCATACTTCCCATTGTATCTAGACTCCCTAATTCTCGTTCTTTTTTCCTGCACTTGCACATCTCTATCTCTCTGCACTAATTCATCTGTCATTACTCTGCCTCTCGCTCGCATTCTTTCTATCTCCGCGCCTGCATACCGGCTCTTTCGAAATATGCCTCCCTCTCTTTCCATATCCCCTTTCCTATTTCTTTCCTTTTTTCTTTCAAACACTCTTGCAAAATTATACACTCTCCTCTCTCTATCACTCTCTCCTCAAATCTTATTGCTCTTTTTTCTGCTTCTATTCTTATTCCATCTCTCTTTGTTTCCTCCATCACTATATACCCCGGTGTCTCTCTCTCTACCCCTAGCACCCATTTCATATATTTTCCTTGCACCCCTTCCAATCCTTCTTGCTCTCTCCATCCCCATATTTCCGCTCCATACATCATCACGCTTTTCACCAAACTATCAAACATCATTACTCTCCTTCTAAAATCATGTCCAAATTTTCTCTCTCCTATTCCCCATACAGCTCCTATTATCTTATTTGCTTTTTTCACTAAATCTCTCACATGTGCTGTTGCTGTGTTTCTTTCATTCATCACATAACCTAAATACTTAAATTCTTTCACTGATTCAATTTTCCCTTTCTCCTATCTCCACTCATTTACTTTTCTCCTACCACCCCCTTTTCTGAACACCATCATCTTGGATTTCTCTACATTCACCGTCAACTTTTTCCTCCTCATATATTTCTCCATGTTTCCTATCATTTCTTTCATACCTTTCTCCTCTATCGCTAGCCCACCAAATCATCCGCATATGCTAAAGACCACACCTTTCTTTGCCCACCACAACCCCCCCTGCCTGCCCCTTCTTGAACATCTCCTCTATATCTCCAATAAAAGCTGCAAACAGGCTGGGGCTTAGTGGGCAACCTTGTTTTACTCCCTTATAGATAGATAGATAGATAGGGGATAGACATTCTCGAGCAGGACCAAGTAATGAAACTAAAAAAAAAAAAGTGAAAAAGTGTTAAGCGGTACGGGTGGCGGACAGAGTTTCGTGGCAGCTACAAAGAAAGCTTGGTTGTACATAGGCAATATTGAACTAGAAACCAAAACTGAACACATCATGAAACATCTAAAAAGCAAGTTTCCAACAGAAAAATTTGACATCGAAGAACTTCCAAGACACAAAGATGCAACGAGTATGGCTTTCAAACTTGGAGCGGACTATAATATCCTAAACGACTTGAACAACACCGACAACTGGCCACAGGGAGTAGTAATAAGAAAGTTCAAATTTTTTCGACCCAGAAGTGGTCAGTTTGATGCCCAACAACAATAAGAAGACAGCGAAGATCCAAAAAAAGGTAAATAAAAAATGTTTAACAATATTAAACCAAAATATCCAATCTGTTGCAAATAAAATTGACGTACTGACTAAACAACTGCATTTGACAGAAGCAAACATTGTTGGACTGACCGAACATTGGTGCAAAAGTGACTTGGTGGCTACTTTAAATTTAGAAGGGTATGAGATAGCAAATTCCTTTTGTCGAACCGAGTATAAAAATGGGGGAGTCATGATTTTGGTAAAACAATTTAACTTACGCAACTCTTAACTTTAATATCGACTGCGTAGAGAAACACTTCGAAATAACTGCCATTAGATTACCTCAAGTAAACGTTATTATCCTGGCCAGCTACAGGTCTCCTTGTGGTGACCTGAAAATATTTATAGAACAGATGGACAAGGTCTTAAATGAAATAACAAAAAATTATCCTAATAATCACATCTTTATATTGCGAGATTATAATATAAACATAAAGGAAAAAATTTACAATCAAGGCAAATTTTAGAATTCATGGAAACATACAACCTGCACCCAAAATTCTTTGATCCTTCCAGGGTTACTATCCATTCAGAAACCTGCATAGACAACATCTTCTCAAATGCTAGTGAAGAAATACTCCATTCAAGTACGGTGGATCTTCACTTATCAGATCACAAAGCTCAGATACTAAAAGTAAGACTTTATACTGAACATAAAAATAACGAACACGTCACTGTAAGACAATTAAATGAATCAAATATACTCCACTTCAAAGGCATGCTAAATGAGGAAAGTTGGGATGCACTACAAACCAAAAACGCAAAAGAAGCCTTCACACATTTTTTCACAACCTTCTTGACGATATTTAATCATGCCATCCCTACAATTGCGAAAAGGAAATTCAAAAATAAAGAAAAAATGAAGTACTCACCAGAACTGAAACAAATGAAGAACTCTTTAGATGCCCTGGCAGTTATAGCTGCAGTTCAAAGAGATGAAGCTTCGTACGAGACATATAAAACATACAAAAGAATATACTACAAGGCAGTAGAAGAATCAAAAAAGCAAGAAAATGAGAACATGGTGTTGGCATCTTCAAACATGCAAAAAGCGGTATGGACATTGATAAACAGTGAAACGGGTAAGAAGAAAGCTGACAAAACCAAAGAAAGCACTTTAACAGCAGAAGAACTGTCAAAATACTATGGCAATATAGCAGATGAAATAGTACAACAGATAGAAGAGACTCTAAATTCGCCAAGAGTCTATCTTGCAAAATTGACGATAAATAACACAAACTCATGTTATTTATATGAATGCAGCCCTCAGGAAATATTAACAACAATAAGAAATCTGAAAAGTAAAAACACAACAGATGTGTACGAAGTATCGACAAAAATACTGAAAATAGCAGCAGAAGAAATTGCATATCCTCTATCCGTTGTAATAAATAAATGTTTTACTGAAGGACACTTTCCAGAGAAATTGAAAATCGCTAAGATAATACCAATATATAAGAAAGATGATCCAAACGTCTGCGGAAATTTTAGACCCATCTCTATTCTACCCGCGTTCTCAAAAATATGGGAAAGTCTAATAAAAGAACGAATAATGAGATTTTTTGACAAGAACAGTTTTTGGAGTTCAAGTCAACATGGATATAGGAAAAATCACTCGGTTACTACCGCAGTTGTCAACTTGTTGGAAAAAGTGTCCAATGCTCGTGACAAAAAAGAGGATTGCCAACTTACATGCTGTGATCTGTCAAAAGCATTCGACACCATCAGCCACAAAATTCTTTTAGAAAAGCTCGAGTTTTACGGAGTACGTGGCAACGCAAACAAAATGTTGGAGTCGTATCTTGGCAATAGAATGCAAATAGTGGAGTGGAAGAAAGAGAGATCGGCGCAGGTTCAGGTGAACCACGGGGTACCACAAGGGTCAGTGGTAGGCCCCCTCCTTTTTCTCATCTATATTAACGACTTACCATTTAATATATCCGATACGAACACCTACCTCTTCGCTGATGATACATCATTTCTATCGAAGGGCGCTACGAAGGAAACAATCGAAAACAAAACAAAAGAAACATTACGAGCAACAAAACAATGGATGAACTCCAATAAATTGTCTTTAAATGAAGAGAAAACCAAACACTTATCATTTAACTGGAAAACCCACCAGGAACCAATAAAATTTTTGGGGTTAAAAATTGACTCAAAGTTGAAATGGTGCGAACATATAGAAGATCTCTGTAAAAGGTTGCCATCCGCACTATATTGCCTACGACGACTTACAAGGATAAGTACTTACAAAGCATCGCGAATCTACTACTTTGCAAAGATTCATTCGATTTTACAATTTGGAATCATTTTCTGGGGGACAGCAGTGGAAGCAGAACGTGTTTTCACTCTACAAAAAAGGAGTCTTAGATTATTAGCAGAAGTAGGTGGAAGACAGAGTTGCAGAGAAATCTTCAAAGAACATAGTACTCACCTTGACAAGTTTGTTTATTCTGGAAACGGCCAAATATGTTCATAATAATAGAAGCAAATTTAATTTGAACGGAGAATACCACGACTACAGCACAAGAAATAGGTACAATGTGAAAATACCCTACCATAGAGTCACAGCTTCACAAGGTGTCCACTACTGGGGAGCCAAAATCTATAATAAGTTACCGAAGACATACACAAATTATTCATCAGCAAAATTTATTCGCGCAGTCAAAGGACTCCTACTTCGAAAAACAATTTATACCGTTGACAAATTTTTCGCAATTTAAATTTATGGTGTTTGTTTATAACGTGTTTTTGTGACATACATATTCGTTGTGTTAACAATCAAATTAATTTTGACTTTTCATGTAATCTTTATTACACTGAATAAATGGATATTATTATTATTATTATAAGTTTTGAAACATTCACTCACCCTTCCATCCAGTCTCACTCTACTTATCGTCTCTTTATATATCTCTTTTATTTTTGTTACCAGATGCTCATTTATCCCTCTCTTTCTCAAGCATTCCCACAGTAAATCTCTTTCCACCTTATCAAAAGCCGCCTTCAGGTCCACAAAGAATGCATATATTTTGCCACTCCTCTTTTTTATCTCATTTCCTCCTATGTGATTCAAGATACATACATTATCCATGGTCCCTCTACCATTCCTAAATCCCGCCTGCCCATCTGGTAACACCCCCCGCTTATTCATTTCCTTCTCAGTCTCTTATCCTTTTCCCCTTTCTTATATATGGGGCATATTATCCCCTCCTTCCACTCCTTGGGGAATCCCTCTCCCTTCCACACTCCATTCATTATCTCTAACAACCTATCAACTTCTCTTTCAGTTCCATATATTCACGCTTCATTCTATATAACGTCCCTCCCCGGTGTCTTTTTTCTTTTCAGTTTTCTTAGTTGTTGTTCTAGTTCTTCTCTTGTTATCTCTTCTATTTCTTCCACTCTTTGTTGTCTCTTTTCCTTTTCTTGTCTGTTTTCATCACCCCCCAGCAGCTCACTGAAGTACTTTCTCCATTCCTCCATAGTAATTCCACCACTCACTCTCTCTCTCTTTCTCTTTCTTTTTTCCCTATTTATATATCTCCATACCTCTTCTTCCGTCTTTATACCCTTCATCTTTAGCTCTTCTTCCATCCGTTTCTTTTGCTTTTTCTCTTTGCATACTAAATTATACCTCTTGCGTGCTCTCTTGTACTCTTCCTTGTTGCTTTTTCTTTTTTCCAATTTCTTAGTTTTCTTCTTGCTTTCTTTCCCTGCATTCTTTATCCCACCACTCGTTCTTCCACAGCCCCATCTTCTCTCTTATCTCTATCTCTTTTTCTTTCTGTTGCGTTTCTTATGTTATCGCTCAGCTCCCTCACCTTTTCGTTTATTTCTGTTTCTTCGTATTTTGCCTCCCTAAGTCTTGCTCTATAATTTTCTTTTCCTTCTTCCGTCCAAATATTCTTCACAATTTTTCTTCTAAACTCATTCACACTTCCTCTATCTTTCTCTCTTCCCTTAGTCTTCATTTCTAAAGGCATATGGTCCGACTCCATTCTTTCTCCCACCTTAAATTTCTCTATTTCATCCCATGCTTCTTCATTTACCATAACATAGTCGATAAC
Source organism: Diaperis boleti (assembly GCA_963583935.1). NCBI lineage: Eukaryota > Metazoa > Arthropoda > Insecta > Coleoptera > Tenebrionidae > Diaperis > Diaperis boleti. Next base: position 18,134,381 of record OY757245.1, on the reverse strand, counting down.
TGTCTCCCCTCTTGATCCGATATACGTGTACTCCCCTTTCTCATCTCCTGTGCAGTTCCCACCTTCTTTCTTCTACTAAGCTAATCAGTACTCTCCCTTCTGCGTTTTCTGTTCCATCTTTTGTTGATCTTCCTTCTATTGTTTCTTGTTGCTCATACTTCTGCTGTACAGTGTTACAATTCTCCATTTTCTCTGTTTACTTTTCACCGTTCTTTCCATAATCCCTCTTTCTTCTTTTGCTTCAGTTCCATTTTCTCCTTCCAGTCCCTCTTTCACCCCCATTATTATCCCACCTTTAGCTTTCTCTTTCTTGCTTTCCCTCTCTGCATATTGACATTTCCACTTAAACTCTTTCGGGATTCTCTTTTCCAATTTTTCCCACCCCTTTTCTTCCACCCACGTTTCTACCACAACGTCAAATTCTCTCAAATACTCCCAAAATTCATTCTCTTTGTTTTTTATTCCTGCTACGTTCCAGAATACTATTCTCATTTGCTCCTTTTCTCTTTTATTCCTCTCCGTATTCGTTTTCCCTTTTCTGCCCTGTCGTCTTTTTCTTGTACTCTTATTCAAAAATTTTCTGTATCTAACTCCCCCTTTTCTTCGTCCCACCTAAGCCCTTTTCTCTCTATCCATATCTTTTTATAACCCACTTTCACACGCTGATCTTTTTGTTGCTCTTCTTTGGCTATCGCTCTTAATTCCTTCTGTATATCTCTTTAGTTCTTTGTCAGATCATCTTCTATGTATACTCTCTTTCCTTTTTTTTTTCTCTTAGTTTTCTTTTATTTTCCATAACTTTCCTCTTTTCCCCCCAGCTCCCAAGTTCCGCCACAATCATTTTTCCTCCATTTATTTTATACATCTCTCTCACAGTCACTTCTACCTCTAATTCCACCTTCATCCATTTTTCCAGTTTCTTCTCGCTCTCGCATTCCTCTTCGTCCAATCCCGTTACTACAATATTCTTTTTCCTCACTCTTTTTTCCTGTTCTTCCATTCTCTCCTCCAATTTTTTCATTTTCTCTTTTAGTTCCATCTTTTCTCTTTCCCATTTTTCTTCCTTTTCCCGTATCATAATTTTCAACTGTTTCTGTTCCCGGCTCATCTTCCGATTCTCTTCCTTTATCTCCCCTACATCCTCCATAATTTTTCTCAGCATCTCTTTCATTTCCTCATCCATTGCCTTTTTAACCGGTGATCTTTCTAACTTCTTACTTTTCCTAAATGAGTTAATCCTCTCTTCCGACTCTCGTCCTTCTTCTTTTTTTCTTTTGTAATCGTCTTCTCTCTCGCTCTCACTACCACTTTTTTTTCATTCTATGTCTTTTTCACTTTTTCACGCTTTTTTATCCGCTTATCTTCTCGAGCGCGCAAAACACGTCCGCTCGGCTCAACTGCTCGAATCGGAATCCTACGGGAATGTCCGGCTCTCGCCACGACCAGAAAGTCCATTCTGGGGGAAACATGGCCCAGCTGGGCCAAATTGAGGTGTACCTCGCGTGGAACCATCCTAGCTTTTTTCGACAACGTCGGATGGCTGGATGAGAGACAGGAATGAGGAACACGAGGGGTGACACAATAGCCCATATTTATAAAAAAAAGCCTGACCTTTTGCTTTCGAAAAATGAAGCAATTCCTTCAAGGTGTATACATAAAGAAAAGTAAAGGAAAAGGTTTTCCTTTCAGGGTTTGCTTTAGAGTAAAAGATTTTACTTTTTTCGTATTTATAAAAAGAAGGATTTGCTCAAAAACTAAAGGATTTGCTTCTAAAAAAAGTAATCTAGGTTAAAACAACTTTTCTGATACTTTTCGACTTTTCAGTAGCTTGTAACGTAAAAATTTGTGTATTTGTAGGAGTGTTTTCGTGTGCTAAAATCTATCTGGAAACGCTTGATCTTTGGTTGTGTGTTGTGTGGTCCCAGTGTTGTGTTATTGTTATGGCTAATCTGGTGCATTTACGTACAAGAAAATACTACAAACCAAGACATACACCACGTGAATCAGATTTCAAAATGTTATTTAGATTTGAGGAGGAGAATGTGGTGTGGTTAGCGGGCCACTTTCTTGGCGCGGATTCCGAAACTCGTGGAGCAACCCTCTCATCTGTGCAGAAAATGAAAGTATTTCTGCGTTATTGTGTGAACCCTGGATTCCAGAGCGGAATTGCTGAAGAATTGGTATGTACGCAGCCCACAGTGGCCAGAATAGTTCATGAAGTGCTTGAGCGGATTGTGCATCAGGCCATCGAATGGATCCGGTTCCCAAGCACAGAAAATCAAATCATGCAGGCAAAAGAGAATTGGTTGACCAGGTTTCATTTCCCAACAGCTATAGGGGTTGTTGACTGCACGCACATTCTTATTGAAAAGCCAACCCAATTTGGAGACGAATATGTGAATCGAAAAGGTTTTAGCAGTATTAATGTACAGGCTACATGCGACCAGAATTGTTTTATAACTAGTATAGATGCAAGTTGGCCTGGATCAGTTCATGATTCTCGTATATGGAAGAAACTAAAACTAATCGTTGAAGCTGGGTTGTCGTTAACTTCCTCGTGTCATCAGACTATTCTGGTTTTCCACAAACATCTGTAGGCTTTGGAGAGAATTTTTTTGGGGCAACCTTGTCAACTGATATAAACAATCGCTTTTTGTTAGCTACCACTCCAGACACAGTCATCTGATGGGCATCATTATTATCCCTTGACCTAGGTAAAGAAGAACTCCTTGCCAAACAGAGTCGCATATTCCTTAACAATTTCAGTTAATGCAGCAGATTTCTTCTTTTTAAACGCTGGAACTTGAGATTTCTCGAGGATCTCCGGAAATGCTTTGGACTCTTTCAGCGATAAACATCATCTCAATAGTCACATCTTCGCTGTCTTCCTGTTCAGTATCTGTGTCAGACATTTTCAACACTGCACAAATAAATCAGGAGGATCAACTACACCTCAATTCACTATTCAAACAGTTTTTAACTATGAAATGTATAGTATGAAAGAAACAACCCGCTGTCTCTATTGTTTGTCAATATCGCTAACAACTAATCTGTACCTTTTACTTTATGTATCTGAAGCATTTCCTTGCAAAGAAAAGGTAAAGATTATGAATACGAATTGAAGCAAAACCTTTTACTTCTACCTTTTGCTTCTACCTTTTACTTGAAAGTAAATACTTTATTTTTATAAATACGGACCAATGGGCCCTCGGTGTGGTCTAAGTGTCGGTGAGTTTTTACTACCTTTTACCCATTTTGAATAATTAATAGAGCAGTTAGTATCCAGAAATCATTTATGGCGGCTTAATGGTTTGGGGGCATTGTTTATCAATCTTATGATAGCAACATAGCCTTAAATTTTAAATTGTACACGCTGTTCCTGGACTTGAAATCAGCGTTTGATAGTGTGGAAAGGGAGAAAATATGGAAGAGTATGAGAGAGAAACGAGTGGACGAGAGGTTAGTAAAAAGATTCGAGAAATATATGAAGAAAAAAGAAACAGGGTGCTTCAATGCTTCTACATAAACAAGGGACTAAGACAAGGATCCTTCTCAGCCCGACCTTATTCGCCATATACAGTGTGGAAATTAAGTGAGGAATAAATTCAGTAACTCCGTTAGAATTTGCACTAGAAATAGAACTTAAAAAGCATGTGATAGGGATAATTATAGCGCATCCGAGGAACGTATACTAATTTTTTTTTCATTAGTTTTTTTTTGACAGTTATAACGTCATCAATATTTTTTTTAATGGCAACCTTTTTAATTTTACATTTGAATAGAGTTTTTTATTTTGTTTTCAACGTTGTCAAATACTTAATAGGTTAGATAAGGAAAAAATGAATTAAAACAGCGCTAAAGTTCAAATTAGTAAAATTTCAAAAAATTAACAGAACTGTCTAATGTTATCGGAATTTAAGAAAAAACCATAGAGATACCAATACAATGTTGACATGTTCTGAATTGGTACAAAATAATTGTGTCTGAACTGTTTTTCTCTATTAAATAATAAATGAAGTTTTCAATAATAATATCTGGTTGCAACAGGATGGTGCTCCAACACACTAAGCCCGGTGCGGCGTTATTTGGACGAAGTGTTTCCAAGAAGATGGAAGAAGAGGTCCAATAGAATGGCAGGCTAGCTCCCCAGATCAAACCCCATTAGATTTTTTTCTATGGGGGCACTTAAAAAGCAAGGTGTATCAAAACCGACCCAACAATTTGGATGATCTTGAAGGAAGAATTCGACATGAGTGCAGTTTAATAACTCAACAAAACGTATTGGCTGCTTTTTATGCAGGGTCATCAGTTTGAACATTTGGTGTAATATCTTTAATTTATAACTCTTACATCAATAGGCTTTTTGTTATTTATGTTAATTTTTTAGCCCTACTTTAGGATCATTGATTGCTTTTGGGAACTTTGTTTTTTTGTTTTGTTTGGATTTCTATGGTTTTTTCCTTAAATTCTGATAAAATTAGACAGCTCTGTTAATTTTTTTGAACTTTAGTGCCGTTTTTATTTATTTTTTCCTTATGTAACCTATTGAGTATTTAATAACGTTGAAATCAGAATAAAAAACTCTATAAAAAACATAGGTTGCCATAAAAAAAAATTGATGACGTCATAACTGTCAAAAAATAGTAATAAAAAAAAATTGTATACGTTTGTCGGATGCGCTATAATTAGCCCTACCACATGCTTTTTAAGCTTTATTTCTAGCGCAAATACTAACGGAGTTACTGAATTTATTCCTTACTTAATTTCCACACTGTATATAAGTGACTGAAGCACTACGGAAAGCGTAAGAGGGGGGATAGTAGTAGGAAAAGAAAAAGGGAGAGAAGGAAATGAAAGGGATGATTAGATGTCTAGAAAAGTACATGAAGAAAAAGAATTTAAAGGTGCACGTGGAAAAGAACAAAATGATGATATTCAAGAAAGCAGGCGGAAGAGCGAAGAAAAGGGAATGGAAATGAGGAAACAAAGATATAGAGGAAGTGAGTGAGTTCAAGTAACTGGGATACTACAGCGTGATCAAGAAAGAATGTTTGAGTTGGTAATCCTGAATTTCATTTTTAAATGGTAGAATTGTAACAACTTCCGGTTGTTGACGTCTTCACACTGAAAGCCGTCATTCACAACTTACTGACATTTCAAATTTGAAATTAAAACGTTGTGAAATTAGACTGAATGGGCAGCAGTTTGTGGAGACATTTTGAGCATTACCTTTGGTGTGATTATCGTTCTGGATTACAAGTTTAATTTCTGCTTAGTTTAATTTCCTTAAATTAATAGAATTTTTAGTCACCTAACCTACAATTTTCTCTCAGCTGACGTTACGTCAAATGTGTATCCGGCTGCAGGGTTACAAATAGCCGAACAAAAAAATTAGGACGAAAGTATTATGAGGGGAATGGGCTAGGAAGGAGAGGAGTGGAAAACAGAAGATACAGAGGAGAAAGTATATGGGCAGAAACAAGAAAGGGGAATAGGGACATATGCAAACAGGTACGAAGAATGGATGACCATTAATGGGGGTACCAGTAAACCTAAAAAAGAAAACGAAAAAGAAGGATAGATGTATGATAGCAAGATTTAGGTGTGGAAACGAAACGAAGGAGAATGAATATTGGATGGAAGAGGAGAAAGGGAAACAATGGAACATCTGAGAAAGTGTTGAATGAGGATGGACGAAGAAGAGAATGGATGAAGAGCGTGATACGAAGACGGAAGAGAAAAGAGCATTAGTAGAGAAAGGAGAAGAGGACGAGTGTAGAGAAAAGGAGAGGGAAAAGGAGAAAAAAATTGTTTTAATTAACCATGGAATATAGATTTATTTTTATTTTTATTTTTCTATTTATGTATCAACCCAGTATATTATTTAATTCGTGTTGACATAACCTAAAAAACGTGTCATTTTTCTTCACTTTTTTTCTTCACTAAACATCTAGGTACAAATTTGATCTTAATGTCCTCTTTAGTTCTCAACACAATATCCGCACGCAACACGATGGTATCTGGAGTGTCGACGGGTTCCAAGACAAAATTACTTACAATCCCGCAAAGTACCGCCTTAAGCTCTAACAACGCGTATCTTTTCCCGATACAGTTTCTAGGACCTGCACTAAAAGGTACGTAAGCAAACGGATGTCTCTTTCTACAATTTTCCGGCAAAAATCTATCAGGATCAAACTTCTCCGGGTCCGGGTAGATACGAGGATCGTGATGGAGATCGTAGATCATCAATATAACGGTTGTGTTCTGGGGTAATTTGTACCCAGAAACAGTTGTTAGTTCTTCACCAAGCTCTCGCGATATAAAATGCACACTGGGATACAACCTCAAAACTTCTTGAATGACTCTCTCTAGATATTTCATCTCTTGAAACTCTTCGAAGGATGGTGACTTCTTCACGTCGCCCAGAACTGTGTGCATTTCTTCTAAAATTAAATCCTACAAAAACATGTTACCATTACAATTATTTATGCAGTAAAATTTGTTACTTGATCGTGTGGGTTACAGGCAATGAGCATCAACGCAAAGCCCAAAGCCGCGCCAACAGTGTCGTGTCCTTCAAACATGAAAGTGTTGACTTCGTCGGCAATTCCTTCTAGATCTATAATCTTCTCTGTATTCTTGGCTGTCAATAAAAAATCCAACATGGCCAAACGATTCTTCTTTTTGTACACATCATGGTTCTCAAAGTTTTCGGTATGTGCTTCAAAAATTCTTTCACGTTCCGCTATCACGTCTCTGGTAAACTTCTGCAAATTTTTTACTATTTTCCATTCCTTCCGGTACTTAGGACTAAAAATATTTAGAACGTCAAACATCAACCATGAGTGCACAATTCTGTATATTAGAACTTCGCCCAGATCGTAAATGGCTTTCTTGTAATTTATTTCTTTTTCGGTTGTAAAGTGGAGTTTCGTTCCCATGGCAGTTTCTAAAACAATTCAGACGGTTTGTGGTCCACATAATATGCGACAAGTAACACACGTGCAATAGTTTTCAATGTAAACTCTGTTATGTGGCCATCTACACACACATAAGGTTGATCACACAACGTCGTAATTTTTTCCACAAAGATTTTAGTTTCTTTGTTAAAAGTGTCAAGGAATTTCTGGAGGATGCTAAAGTGGAATGTCGGGGTCAAAAGTTTTCTCCGTTTGTGCCATTCCAAACCTATTACGAAATTAAAAATTTAAGTTAGCCATGTAGAGTATGTACTTACCATCACTAGTCAAAAGGCCAGTTCCTAACCAGCTATGAAGGATATTGTAGTTTATACCTTTGCGTAGGTGTTTTTGGTTTGATAGTACTTGCTACAGATTAAAATATTACTATTGTATGTAAATATTCTTCGGTGTATATTTACCTCAAAATCATCAGGATGTACTAGAAATGGAAATACTAAATGCGCGGCATTTAGCTGGTAAATCGGGTAGTATGTTTTGGCAAATGCTCTTAGTTTTTTAAAGATATTTTCTGGAAACGTATATTAGTGTTAATTTTTAAATGTTACTATTTGAGTACCTGGAGATCTGTTCAAATGGGCCATGCTTCCTGCGATGACATTTTTACGAGGTGGACCAGGAAGTTTGTTCAATTTTGAATGATTGAGAATCAGGTCTAGTCTTATAGATTTAGCCACATAGAAAAGTACTAATATTATGATTAATATTATTAGTTCTGCAAACCCCACGAGGGTCATTTTGCACTTGTGACTTCCTAACTTTAGCACTGGTCAAAACTACGATTCCAACTATAGACATTTTACATATTTCGATCTCTTTATACAATTATTATCAGTAACTTTAGGAGATTATTGTTATTTGTATTGTTATACGCACTCTTATTTGGGTCACTAATCACAAATTGTGCGTAAACATAAAATAGACGGATAAGGAATTTGATATCGATAGAATAGGAAATTTGTTGCTGTCTGGTCAGTAAGTCTAAATGTAGTAATTAATAAATAAGAAAAGAATTGATGCGGACAAGCTGTATGTAAGTCAACCCTGTATGTCGATGGTCAAGTGGGTGAACGGCAAAAATTGGTAGAGATCTTTTTCCTTTTGGCGATCACGCGTCCGATCCCAAAACCGTGTCCCTAGAAATAAATTTGAGTAAGAGTTGGTGGGGCAATTTGGCCAATTTAATATTGATTGTCAGGTTGTATTCGTAATTCTTCCAACATTGTTAGCGTATCATATCAGTCATCTCCTTTGTACATTAAATACTTATTGGTGTAAAGAATTTTTCCTTAAATTTTACCCTCCCAACCGAAGGTATTGCAGGTTGTAACAGTACCTAAAAATGTGTTTTATCCTCCAAAAAAACTAGAAAGCCCTTTAATTTTATTATGTCTGTGAACTTATATCGTCTTTAATGTCACATGCTATCTTTGGGGTCACGCATAGAAAATACATGGTTTGTCTATAAATAATAAATAATAGTTTTCTGTAATAGTGGAGTCCACGAAGCCCCAAATTATGATTTTCGTTTGCACTTCGAGGTTAAAAGCTGAAACTAATTTTAAATGATTTCTCATCTCATCATCAATCAATCGTCCTGTACTGGCTCTAGAGGGGAAAATGGAAAGAACACCCTAAAATTTTTTTTGCACAATTTGAATCTAATATGGAGTTTGCACTCATCGCATCTCAGGTATACAAGGCCGAGAAAACTATATATTTTGTATAACCGAAAAGCACGGGATTAAATGGACAACCTGAACCTTTGCCGGAGCCTAATGAAATAGACCTTTTAATGTTTAGACAAATTAACTGTGATCAAAAAGTACCCATCAATGGCGTTTTAGGGTGTAATCTTAGCCTTCTAATGCATGAATTATTTTTTATTTTACTTTATTCTAAAATTTTATATCGATTTTTTCCTGAGCACGTGCATAGGGTTTAACAAGGTTGATTATCGCTTGCGTTCTCGCTTAGGCGAGGTCCATTACGGGCGATCCATCGTTACGTAAACAGGAAAAATTATCACTCTGTAAATGTTCATTTGGTAAATTTCCTATAAGTGCATATGATAAGAATTTTGTTTCATTATAATCCTTATTGATACCATTATTATTATTATTAATTATTTTAGATATGTGATGCAGACTTGCAAATCATGAACATGAATGCCAAATACGCAGGAAATACCCATGACGTCTTCATTTGGGGACGGTCAAATGTTCAGGTGCTTCTCAGACAACTTCATGAGCAGGGTCATAGTGATTATTACCTTCTGGCAGACTCCGGGTACCCCCTGAGAAAGTGGCTCCTGACTCCACTTAGGGAATAATATACATATATAATATACGTACCTATAAAAGTCACTTTCAAGTTTTATTTAACAATGCAATTAAAAAAATATTGAGACATTCTCAAATATACAACAAAAATTAAACAAATTCAAAAGATATACGCAAAAATGTAACTAAAAAATAAAGAAAACAGATGATTAAGTTTAACGGAGGTTGGTGAAATCGGCCCTTATTGCTTGTGTCCAGATTTTCTTTATTATAGACTGATAAGTCAGTTTCTTGGATCTAAGGTCAAGTTGTATCTTCTCACTAACCAGTACATTTGTCTAATTTTGACTTCAGTCTGCCATCAAGATGTAGGAAAATTTATTGGTACACAACATCAAATCAAATTACTGCTTAACATCTGTACATCCTTCCCGTACCTGCCTTACTGCTTGCAAACGTAGAGGAATATTTTTAATTCAACTGCACACTTTCTAATCTGTTTAGATGCCTCAATGGTATTTTGAGTAGCCGAATTTGGGACCCGTTGTGATTTCGAACAAACATCCACATGACGTGTATAGCTTCTATCTATCCCTCTTCTTCTCTCTATATGTCTATATTAAAGCCGCTTCTGTTTGATTTCATCTTTTTCCATCAGCTCCTTTATTGCATTCTTTTTCGTTGATCACATTCTTTGTCCCACCATTAATTTTTCTTGCTCCTCTACTCCTTATAGTAAAAAATAAATAATCTTTATTTGCCCTACGGACTTTCTGATTCCTATACGTATACAAGTAAACTTAACAATTATAATAATAAAAAAAAACTAAATAAAATTCTCTATTTCTTCTCCCCTGCCCTTTCCTCTTCTCCCTTCTCCCTCCTCTTCCATACCTCTTTCATCCATATAATTTCCCTTCCATCTACATTCAGTATTTCCTCTCTTTCTTTCCTCTCTCTTTGTTTCATCTCACTGCACTCGTTCCACATATGCTCAATCGTCTCTCTTTCCTCATAGCACATTCTACACATTTTTCCTCCATCTTCTGCCCAATACCTATTTTCCCTCTCTTCATTTCCGCACCTAAACCTCGCCATCATCTTTCTTTCTTTCTCGCTCTCCCTCCCCAAATATTTCGGTACTTCCTCGATCATGCATCTTCCGTACTTCCCGTTCTATCTGGATTCTCTAATTCTTTCTCTTCTCTCTTGTCTATCCGTATCCTTATCTCTTTCACTTAGTTCTACATTCATCCATACGCCTCTTTCTCTCAGTCTCTCTATTTCTTTGCTTGCATACTCATTCCTCCTGTAGTAAATCTCCCTATCATTCTCCTCCAAATTCTTATTTTTTTCTCTCCAGAACTCCTTTAGAATCCTACATTCTTTCCTCCCTTCCATCCTGTCTTCGAACTTGACCGCTCTTTTTCCCGCTTTCACTCTCAACCTATTCCTCTTGCATTCTTCTTTCACTATGTACCCTGGCTTTTCTTTCTCCACCTCTAGCACCCACCTCAGATATTTCTCTTGCACCCTCTCTATCTCCTTTTGTTCTTTCCATCCGCAGACCTCTGCTCCGTACAACAACACGCTTTCAATAAGACTTTCAAACATCATCATTCTCCTCTTAAACTCGCCTCCCCACCTTCTTTCTCCTATTCCCCATACACATCCTATCACCTTGTTCGCTTTTCTTGCCAGTTCTCTAATATGTGCCTTATCTGTGGTTCTTTCATTGAACACATACCCAAGTATTTGAATTCTTTTACTTGTTCTATTACTTCTCCCTCCCACCTCCAATCACTCTCTTCGTTCTTCCTCTTTCTCTTATTGAACACCAGCATTTTTGTTTTCTCTACATTCACTTCTAGTCTTTTCTTCTTCGCATATTTTCCTAAACTCTTTATCATTTCCTTCATTTCTCTTTTACTCTTTGCCACCATTACCACATCATCCGCAAACGCCAGGCTCCACACTTTTTTTCTACCTACCACACACCCCCCCGCTTGTGCTCTCTCTAACATTCCGTCCATATCTGCCACATACATCGTGAACAACAAGGGGCTGAGCGGGCAACCTTGCCTCACTCCCTTTGTTGTCACAAACCATTCACTTTCCCTCTCCCCTACCTTTACTTTACTTTTTGTCTTCTCATATATCTCCTCCACCTTTCTTTCATTTACCCCCTTCTCCCTCAGGCACTCAAACATCCTCTCTCTGTCCACCTTGTCAAAAGCCGCCTTGAAGTCTACGAATAATGCATACACCCTCCCCCCTTTCTTCTTTAACTCACTCTTCGTCAAATGGTCCAGGATGTATACATTATCCATAGTTCCCCTCCCTTCTCTAAATCCTGCTTGGCTGTCTGGTAATGCTCCCTTTTCCTCTATCTCTCTGCTCATCCTTTCATTCAGAATTGATACAACTTGTACCCTGTGTTTAGGAGAGTTATCCCTCGGCAATTTTCTACTTTATTTTCTCCCCTTTTTTGTAAATGGGGTAAATTACCTTATTATCTTAATTAATTATCACACCCCATTCATTACCTCCACCAGCCTCTCTAGCACTGTTCTCGTCCCATACATCCACGACTCATTCTGTATTCTATCCCTCCCTGGTGCTTTCAATTTCCTCAGTTTCTTCACATGCCTCTCCACCTCTTCCATTGTAATTTCTTCTCCTTCAGGTTCTACTCGGTTTCTCTTCGTCTCTATTTCCGTTTTATTTTTTTCCTTTTCTCCCTCCAGCAGCCTCATGAAGTACTCCTCCCACTCATTCGTCGTTATCTCCTCGCTCCCATTTTCTTTTTTCCTCTCTATTAATATAGTTCCATACCTCCTTCTCTGTTCTTATTGCTTTTATCTCTTCCTTCTCTCTCTCCTTCTTCTGCCTTTTCTTCTCCCTGCATGTCTCTCTGTATCTTCTTTTCGCTTCTACAAAGCCATTTCTGTTTCCTTTAGTCTTTCGCCATTCTCTTGGTTCTTTTATTGCTTTCTTTTTACGTTGCTCACATTCTTTGTCCCACCATTTATTTTTTCTTTTTGTTCCTCCACCTCTTACTGTTATTTCTCTTTTTGTCGCTGCTTTTTCCAATATTTCTACCAATTCTTTCTCCATTTTCCCTACTTCTTGTTCTTTAAATCTTGCTTTTTCCAGTCTTCTCTTATACTCTTCCACCCCTTGCTCGTCCCATACTTTAATTATCACCTTCCGCATTTTCTCTATTTTTTCTTCTCCTCCTCTCTTCTCTCTCCCCCTTCCTATACTTATCTCTATAGGCAGATGGTCTGACTCTACTCTTTCCCCTATTCTGAATTCTTCGACTTCTTCCCATGCTTCTTCGTTTACTATTCCGTAGTCTATCACCGTCTCTACTCTACCGCCTATGTAGGTCCATTCTCCTTCTTCGTCCCCTTGTTTATTTTCATTCAGCACCTCCCATCCTTTTTCTTCTATCCATTCCATCAACTTCTTCCCTTCCGCGTTTTCTTTCTTGTCTTTGGATTTTCTTTTTCCCTCTCCTCTCTCTTCTTCCCAATCCCTGGCTCCTTTTTCCCCAATTCTCCCGTTAAAATCCCCTCCCAGAAGCAGACATTTTTCCCTGTTGTCTTTTAATGTTTCTTCTATCTTGTTTATTGTTTCTTTCATCTCTTTGCTGTACACTGTCACTATTTTCCACCATTTCCGTATCGGGTATCAATGGTATATTATAATGATTGGTGATGATTTCTGTTTCAACGGCAAGTGTTTCTTTTACGTGTTGGATATTTAAGGGTTGGACTTTTGGAAAGAAAATTAATTTCAGACTCTGAAAATAAGGTATTCTTTCCGGTCGTGTGTAATATGCTTCTAACAACTCTTGTAATGTAATATATGTAATATACTATTTTGAGTAGTACAATAGTCATAATTTAATTTGTTACATTTTCAATAGTAATGTCCCGAGTGCATGTCAAATTGTCGAGAATTTAATTTTCTTGAGTGCGCGAAGCGCACGAGAGGAAATTATGAGACAGTTTGACATGCACGAGAGGACATTTTGGCAGACTATTTCCTGAGGAAAAATTAAACGGTACAAATAAACGTAATTCTGTGTTTAACAATTGATATTTCCGTTGTCCGCGCCGATGAAATTGACAGTAATACAAAGTCGTACCAATTGAGGTAAAATCGCCACCAGAGGGTCTCGGATCGCGACTTAATGGAAACTGTAATAAGGAGGAATGAAACTCGAATAATTGTCAACTGTTGTCAAAATTGTCAAAATAACGTAAATAAAATAAGAACTTCAATCAAATTATCGATGACAGCAAAAGTAAATCAATAAAATTAGCGACAAAAAATGTAATAAAGATGAGGTAAGATTTGCATTATTATTCTAAATAATATCTGGTTTTGAAAAAAATAAATTGCACTTTTAATTTTGAGATTAGAATTAATTTGTACCACGCCCTCCTAATTTTTCATTCTGTAACACAATTACAGTTTACTGCAATGCGCGAGGTGGTGACATCTAGCGATATTTTGTCTGTTTTCCAAACGCACGGTTTTGAGCGATTGGCACGACTTGAAATTACTGTCATCGGCGCGGACAACGGATATTTCTTTAAATTTTGAAGCGGTTGTTGATGGTCATCATATTTGCACTGAATTGGTATCTTAGGTGATTTATTAACAACAGTTTTGTTCGTGAAAAAATAATGTCAAAATGAGTTCACGTTTTGGGCAGAATTCCGCACAAGCACTAGACGCAGTTGATAAACTGACTCCAGCAAATACGAAAAAGTCTAGAGATTCTGCGTGGAGACAGTTTTAGCAATTTTGCGATGAAGGCAAGTACACTTTGAACAAGGAAACTTCCGTCTCACAACTGGCCCTAATTCTAAAAGTTTTCTCTTTCAATATGAGGCGCAATGATGGAGAAGAATATAAAGAAGGTGTTATCAAGACACTTTGGAATGCAATAGCGAAGATTTTGCAACAAAAATATTATGAAGAGTTTAACATTATTTTCGATCCATTTAAAGATAGAACGTTTGAATCCGCCAGAACTGCCAAAGATGTGAAAAGAAAACAGTTGCAAATGTATCCTGAAAAAAAAGTGCATCTAGCTTATCAGAACAAGAAATTGATAAAATGTGTGCTATTTGGGACGAAACGACTCCGGATGAATTGCAGCGCAAGTTCTTTCATATTGCTTCATATGAACTGGCGTGGAGAGGAGGAGAAGCATGTAATTGTCTTTTGAGTTACTTTGAAGAAGAATTTGACAACTATGGCAACCCTACAGGCCGAATAGCTTATAATCCTATCTTTTCTAAGACAGTCCAAGGAGGAAGGTTGACAGAAAAAATATGGTTAGTTCAAAACACCATCGACTCTAATAAATGCCCCAAAAGGTACCTATTTAAGCATGATATAAAACACAAACAAAGGATGAAAGAAACGTCAAAAGGTTTTTTTTTTTAAGTTGTGCCCTAGTACGAAATGAAATTTCAAAGTAGACAAGACAGGCAGCGGAAGCTATAGGAATTGACACAAAAAGGAAAAAAGTGACAAATCACTCGAACCGTGCCGCGGCAGTTACTCAGCTTGCCAAGGTTGGGATTTCAGAAAATCAAATTATGAAGGTTACCGGACACTCAAATCAGGCCTCGATAAAGAGTTACCTCCAAGTAGGTAGTAAAAAAATAAATTTCATTCTCAAACAACAAAAACGACCTACCTTCATCATCAAATATGTTTTATTGGGTCCGTCCACTAGAAACTGTTGGATATGCTCTCTTTCAAGCACTTTTGCTTTCCTCGGCTTGTAACTTTTTGATCGTTCTGCCATTAATCTGCCATATCGTGAAATATCCGTATTTTCGTCGATTCTAACATGCTATATTTCGTCCACATTGAAGAGGGTGCAACTCTTTTTTTTGGCGTTAAAGAAGTAACCCAACAGCACGTCTTCGCTTACCCCAGAAACATCATTTTCTTGTTTCCAGTTATTAAATTCATTTAAATATATTTCGGCATCCATTCCTTCAGATATCACTGAGATAATAACAACGTAGTACGGTCCTGTGCTACTTCGGTCACAATGTTTAAAGCGCATGCCCCCTTCCCTGCTGTCCTGGCCATTCGAGTCATTGTTGGTTTTGTGCTTCTGTGAGTCACATGGCACCACAGCTGGTCTGGTTTGTATAATAAATTCTCCTTATTTATATCAATTTCTTATACACGCTAACTTAGGATGTGTACTATCTTAGCTAATTTTCAAAGTAGCATAGGATAATGACCAGCAGGTCGTCATTCTGAAGTTTCGTCGCGGCATTTTCATCGAGAAATTCAGAAGTTAAAGAAGGACGGCGCAGATGGCATCGCCAACATTATAGGAGGCGAACCAGAACAGCCCTGCACCTAGTCAAAGGTCCAAAGGACTTCCGGCTATCTGACACCCGATTCTTTAACAGGGTGTGGTCTCCTGTTTTTCCTCGCTACCGGCTACCGCTCAATTGCGACAGGTTGATGCTGCCGATCGTCAACCCGGAAGTGGCAGCCATTATGTCGGCCGCCCACACACATCGCGTGGCTCACTTTATGGGTTCCTAGAAACAGCTCGGCGCACCACTGTCCGTCTTAGAAAAAGGTATTTCCCTAATAATAGAGAAATCAGAAACTCTTCCAAAGCCTTAGGGAAGAAAATCTCCCCTAGGTGACTCTGGCCGCCTCCTCTCACATTATTTTACGACATCAGCTCGTCTCGATGGTTTATATTCTCCCAATCTTAAACAAATCATTTAGGACCTTGATCGAGAGCATTCATTCTGGGAAATTTTATTCCGGCCAGATTTGGGGGGGAAAAATAAACAAGGAAAAATCTGTAAACCAGGGAGAATGCTCTTACCTTTTCAGGCCTGTATCAGACAAATAGAGGTTTTGCAAGAGAAAGAAGTGGGGGGCACAACCCTACTCTCGTACCATAACAAGACCTCTAAACAGGTATCACCCGGTTCCACGGGCGCGTCCCTCGAGGGAGTAGAGAGAAGATCGGCGTGAGAAACGGCGCTATCATCAGAAACGCTAGGTAAGCCTGGCGGGGCGCTTAAAATCTTTTCACTCTGCGTGGCAACAAATCACCACAGGTTCTGTCAGCTTGAGCTAGATACAGTTACCATTTGTAGTAATTTCAACACAACACGCCCCGGCTCGGCCGCAGTTTTTGACCAGGGACGCTCCCCATATGCACAAATGCGTCGAGGAATTAAGAGCAATGGGGCCATTAATCCCTGTTTTCCTGCGCCAGGTCAATTGATTTCCAGCTCATTTCTCGCCAAAAATCATCAGGCAAAAAACGTTTCATCCTTAATTAAATAATAATAATAATAACAATAACCTCATGGTTTTGAGGAGTGGCTATGATATAGGAATAGGACCTGACCAGCAAGGAACCCCGTGAAGGTCGGAATCACGGGGAGCTCCTTCTGGTCAATTAAAAAAAAAAAAAAAGTTTATTCAAACCGTACACTTTGAGATGGACGATATTCGCACTGCACTCCATCTCATTCTGAGAGCTGTTTAGAGCTTCCATTGACCTCAAGGACGCCTACTTTTTAATTTCAATCCGTCCCAGTGATCAAAATTTTTACGTTTCCAACACGAGGGCCAACGTTATCAGTTCACCTGTTACCCTTTTGTACAGGCCTCGGCTCCTTTAGTTTTTACCAAGTTGAAAAACTCATAGTTGAAACACTTCGATCCGAGGGAATTTTATCTAGCTGGACGATTTCCTGAGCTTCGGGGCGGATTATGGCGATTGTTCCAGGAAGGTTTTTCTCGAACTGTCGATTTAGTAGTCTAGGTTTTGTTCTAAACTATGAAAAAATCATCATGTTTCGTCATAACGATGAAAGACAGATTTCCGTTGGTGGCATCAGAACCTACATAAGGTTTTTAGTGCCAAAAATAGGAAATTTGTCATAACGATTTTTCGTATGTCTTTGGGGTGCTGGGAACACGAAACGCCCTTATTCGTGGTGGACATTGAGCGATCGCTTTTACATAAATATTTTGGATTTACAAGCTTAGGGCTTCAATGTTTTGCTGACATCAAGTCTCAAACACCGTCAGCGAAATGTCGGCAATCATGTGTAGCGATTAAGAAGTAGCGCAATTGCAGGCAAAATTGACTGAGGCCAATGGCTCTGTCGTGAGCAGGTGAGCAGGCTGGATCCACAACCTAAAAGATCGCACTTTTCGTAACCCTCTCTTAAGGGATTCACCAGCTTGCTTCCCAAGTCAAGTGTCCGTAAAGAAGTTTTACTTCAAAAAAAAAAAAACGATCGTGAATCCATTGTCCAATCCACAGGAAAGTTTGTAGCACCAAGCGTCAACTCGTTCGCATCTTAGTGCAAAAAAAAAGCGTTAAATAACTTCATGCTTTAGAGGCCCTGGCGTCTTTGGCGTCAACGCCTTTAAATATGACTGGGCCGATTTTTATTTTTACCCATTTTTTCCTTTTGTATTACTTTATGAAAGATACAAAAATACAAAAGTTTCTCCACGAGCAAGCAGAGGGAGGGCATTCCTATTGTCGCCTATTGGATCTCTCAATCCTGGTACCCCCTTTTTTCACCCAGGTCTCTGTTAGCACTCCAGTCGTGTTCACTCCAGGTGAACACAACCCGACTTGTCCTTTTCACCAATTTTCATCCACTGTGGCGACAAATTTTCCTGGGGGCCACACGTGTCTCAACGAAGCCTTCCGCCGCTGTGGCATCCCCTAGAAAGTCATAGAGACCATGCTCGCCTCTCTAGCTCCCGTAACACTTACAATACAGTTCGTCTTTCAATTGGCACTTTTACTCCTCCCAAAGCATTTCACCATTCGCAGGCAAGGTTTTGGAAGGTCCGATTTTCCTTCCAACACCTCTTGAATCAGGGACAATAGCGATACGGCTTTTTTAATGCATATCGCTCGGCACTATCTTTCCTCCTGCCAGGACATATTCGTGAAGATCACAACATCTGACGTTTCATAAGGGGCTGGTGAGTTTACGTTCTGCCCGTCCTCGATATGCAACAACATGGGACCCACAACAGGTGCTCCGGCTCTGGTAAGCCACATCGACTTACACCTTGCCGTATTTACCCAGGAAGCTTGTTAGCTTGTTGTTGCTGACTATTGGTCATCGACTAGAAACAATTTCCCTGATACGTCTCTCGGGCTTCGCTAGCCATGACGAAGGTATTCATATTCTCACTTCGAATCAATTAGTCGTCGCTTTGGGACCAAATCAACTAGTCTTGAATCCAATATTTTTTCCAGAAAACCCAAGACTTGTTAGTGGTTTAGTTGGCTAATTGATATGACGTACTTAAAATCAGAACGAGGACTTTTATATACAAAATAGGAAACCCTACAAGGAAGTCACGAAACAGACTCTGAGCCGAGCCGTTGAGCAAAGCCATCTCTCCTTCAATCTGGTGTCTATATAGGTCTGTTCAACCCTCACTCGACACGGCCCGTTAACAAGCACCTCGGCAGCTCGTCGCCTGGGTACATCAGTCGATATTTGATCCAGGGTGGACCGGTTCGAGAGCTCTACAACATTTGTTCGATTTTATCATCGCCCTCTGCTCGAACCGTCATTATGCAACCACCATTTTGAAGTTCGTCTTCGCCTGAACGGCGAGAGTATATTTTAATTTCATTTATTTTTTTATTTTATCACTTTTCTTGGTTCCCGGTTTTTTAAAACCATGGCCAAGAACCTTTTCAATGGACCGTTTTATTTGGCAAGTAAGCTTTAAACATCTACGTTGTTATTATCTCAGTGATATCTGAAGAAATGGATGCCGAAATATAATTAAACGATCAAACGAACTTACCTGTGAAGTTCGATCGTAATTATATGAGGCATCCATTCCAAAGATATCACATCCCACCCTTCCCGCAACCCCAGTCGCAAATAAAACTCCTATACTTTCAAACAATGACTCGAATGGCCAGGACAGCAGGGAAGGGGGCATGCGCTTTAAACATTGTGACCGAAGTAGCACAGGACCCTACTACGTTGTTATTATCTCAGTGATACCTTCGGAATGGATGCCTCATATAATTACGATCGAACTTCACAGGTAAGTTCGTTTGATCGTTTAATTCCTTGTAATAAGCATCTCTGGATTTCTTCGGTATCAAACTCGATGTGGCTTCTTCAACATCCTTCGCAACTTTTTCAGGAAGATAACTTTTTCTTTCCATTTCTATCAATATAACGAGTGCAGAAGCAATTTTTTTTAAATGATAAATTTTTTGTAAACAAACAATTTCTAATAGCAACCACATGGCAACCAGTTCATGGACTACCAGCTTTCAACGCTATAAAATGTTTGGGTTTTGATGAATGTTCAAGAACTGTTACCGAAGGGGGTGTTGGATAAACCTATATATTACACACGTGTCTTAACAGCAAATAAGTCACTCAAGAAAAATTAGCTAAACATTAGCTAGACACTAGTATAATAAATAGCTATAACCAACTTGTTACTTTTCAATTTAATTTCAATCATCACAACGTTAATTTAATATTGTTCAATTGTAAAAAAAATCTTTATTTATTTATTTGTTACTATTTTAGGTTGTAATAGTATGGAGCCGTTTTCCAATTTATAGGACTCTTACGTTATAAATAATAGCAACTCAAATTTCAGTAGGTTTACACATTGAAAAATACATTGGTTTCACTTTGCCCCTGCGAGCTTATTATTGACTTTTTTTAAAATCTACTCCAGGTAATTTCTAAAAAAATATTCAGATTTTCTTGAGCAATGACCATTTCAAATATTTGTAACCATTTTTACACAATCGTGGCACGCATGAGATAAGAAATTTACATTAGAAGGTCGGGTAAAGAAGACTTAAATTCCAAAAAAGAAAATAATATTTTTTAGGTAGGTTTTTTTCGGCCTCCGCCTCAATTTGCTTGCACTAACGCCTCGCCTCCACAAACTGTGCTCGCAGTTGCAAAATGACAGTTTCTGGCCTTGTAACATCTTTAACATCTAGGCACAAATTTAATCTTAATATCATCTTTAGTTCTTAAAACAATATCCGCAGTTAGTAGAATGGTGTCTGGAGTGTCAACTGGTTCTAAGACAAAATTAGATAAAATGCCACAAATGACCGCCTTAGGTTCTAACATGGCGAATCTCTTCCCAATACAGTTTCTAGGACCTGCACTAAAAGGTACGTAAGCAAACGGATGTCTATTTCTACAATTTTCCGGCAAAAATCTATCAGGATCAAACTTCTCCGGATCCGGATAGATACGAGCATCGTGATGGAGGTCGTAGATCATCAACATCACGGTTGTGTTCTTGGGTAATTTGTACCCAGAAACAGTTGTCAGTTCTTCACCAAGCTCTCGCGATATAAAATGCACACTGGGATACAACCTCAAAACTTCTTGAATGACTCTCTCTAGGTATTTCATCTCTTGAAGATCTTCGAAGGATGGCGACTTTGTCAAGTCTCCCAGAAGTGTGTGCATTTCTTCTAGAATTAAATCCTACAAGAAAATGTTAGCAATGCATCGACTCCTATAGAATATTTTGTTACTTGAACGTGTGGGTTACAGGCAATGAGCATCAACGCAAAGCCCAAAGCCGCGCCAACAGTGTCATGTCCTTCAAACATGAAAGTGTTGACTTCGTCGGCAATTCCTTCTCGATCTATAGTCTTCTCTGTATTCTTAGCCGTCAATAACAAGTCCAACATGGCCAAACGCTTCTTCTTTTTGTACACATCATGGTTCTCAAAGTTTTCGGTATGTGCTTCAAAAATTCTTTCACGTTCCGCTATCACGTCTCTGGTAAACTTGTGCAAAATTTTTTCTATTTTCCGTTCCTTCAGGTACTTAGGACTGAAAATATTTAGAACGTCAAACACCAACCATGAGTGCACAGTTCTGTATCTTAGAATTTCGCCCAGGTCGTGAATGGCATTTTTGTAATTTATTTCTTTTTCGGTTGTAAAGTGGAGTTTCGTTCCCATGGCAGTTTCTAAAATAATTCAGACGGTTTCCATAATCATAATAATATGCGACAAGTAACACACGTGCAATAGTTTTCAATGTAAACTCTGTTATGTGGGCATCTACACACACATAAGGTTGATCACACAACGTCCTAATTTTTTCCACAAAGATTTTAGTTTCTTTGTTAAAAGTGTCAAGGAATTTCTGGAGGATGCTGAAGTGGAACGTCGGGGTCAAAAGTTTTCTCCGTTTGTGCCACTTCAAACCTTTTACGAAATTAAGATATTAAGCGATCCATTTTTAGAGTATGTACTTACCATCACTAGTCAAAAGGCCAGTTCCCAACCAGTTATGAAGAATATTGTAGTTTATACCTTTGGGTAGGTGTTTTTGGTTTGATAGTACTTGCTACAGAATAAAATATTACTATTGTATGTAAATATTCTTCGGTGTATATTTACCTCAAAATCATCAGGATGTACTAGGCATGGACATATTAAATGCGCTGCATTTAGCTGGTAAGTCGGGTAGTATGTTTTGGCAAATGCTCTTTTGTTTTTTAAACATAGTTTCTGAAAACGCTTTTAGTGTAAATTTTTAAATGTTACTATTTGAGTACCTGGAGATCTGTTCAAATGGGCCATGCTTCCTGCGATCACATTTTTAGGAGATGGACCAGGAAGTTTGTTCAATTTTGAATAATTGAGAATCAGGTCTTATAGATTTAGCCACATAAAAAACTACTACTATTATGATTAATATTATTAGTACTGCAAACCCCACAAGTGTCATTTTGCACTTGTGAATTCCTAATTTTAGCACTGGTCATATTTTACATATTTCGATGTCTTTTATACAATTATTATCAGTAACTTTAGATTATTTTTTTCGTTATACGCACTCTTATTTAGGTCACTAATCACAAAATGTTAGTAAACATAAAATAGACGGATAAGGAATTTGATATCGATAGAATATGAAATTTGTTGCTGTCTTGGCACTTACATATACAGCAAGTCTAAATAATGTGGTACTAAACATTGTTAGTGTATCATATCAGTCCCAATATCAATCTCCTTTGTACATTAAATACTTATTTGTGTAAAAGAAGTTTTGCTTAAATTTTACCCTCCCAACCGAAGGTCCACAGTATTGCAGGTTGTAACAGTACCTAAAAATGTTTTTTTATCCCGCAAAAAAAAAACTAGGAAGCCCTTTAATTTTATTATGTCTGTGAACTTATCTTATATCGTCTTTAATGTCACATATTATCTTTGGGGACACGTGTAAAAAATACATGATTTTTTTCTATAATAAATAAATAGTTGTTTATAAATTATTATCAAGGGACGACGTCATGGTCGTAGAACATTTTATCTAATCTTGACCGTCAAAAACACTTGCCAAACACGGAAATCGAAGAACTGAAGTGAGTCTGGAAAGTTTGAGGGTATTATTCCAACCCTTACTCGAAGCAGGGGATAGAAAGGTCACTTGCAGCAGAGTCCCACATGTCACAGGAAGGCTACTTAAACCGGAGCGGAAGTGGCCTGCTATCCGGAGTTCGCATATTCAACGACCAAGATCACCCTTCAACTTGTTCAATTTTGAGTAAATAAATTAAATCTAGTATAGATACTATGCACATAACTACAACCATCAAACAGCTAGTTTTCTACTCGGAGGAGGGGTCTCAATATGCTTGACGGTGGGAAACGAGCAGTTCCAGTAGATTCGGCACATTTCGTTCTCCATAACAGACTCGATATCGTTCGGGATAAAAAGCATCTCAATATGTAGTCTCTTTTCATGGTTTGTTGCAACTTACTCTAAAACATCTGATTGCCAGATCCTTATGGAGTTCTTCGTTGCTTAAGTAGCGGTAAGCATTTGTAATTAGACAAAAAAAAATATTTTGGTTGCCCTAAATTATCATTTTATTAGTTGGCTTCTAGTAGAAGATCCGAACCTAAATCGACTTTCATCGAGCTGATAATAGAATGAAACATATTTTATAATAAATTTAGTACATCAGAAAATATATTAAAAATGGGTTGGCTGAAAAAATCCTGGACAAACAATTTTTATTTATTAAAAAAAAAGATTTTTAATTAAATGTTGTAACGTCAAGATAATAAGGTTTTATTCTGACTTAAAGTATAACACGTATAGCATGTGCAGCCGTTGGGTTGCCTATTATTTACCTGGGAGAACTACTGGGTTGCCAGGTATAAACAGGTATGTCATGCTAGTTACTTTTACATGATTGGATGAAAAAAATTTATATCAACATAAGCGCTGTTTTATTGCGACACGTTGATATAGGGTTTTCTGCAAAAAAATGGTACTAATAGGGGTTTGCGAATTTTAAAGATTTATATTTCCACGCGAGTGAAACTGTGTGAGAGAGATCCGAGGTAAGTATACCGTGTAATAATAAAGGACCCAACATTGCAGTCGAACGTGATGGGACCCCGAATATAAGAAAGTGCGCATGCTCGGTATTTTTGAATATCTAAAGACTTAAAATATTACATTGCATCGAAAACACGTGTTATTTTGTATCGTTGTGGTAAAAAATGACTAAAAAGTGTTTCTTGTGTGGCTCGGACGCTTCTTTAATTGATTTTAGTGATGAAAAATTGTTCGTTAAAGTTAGCTTTTCGTAAAAAAAAATTTATTATTATACTTCTGTTGGATCTCTGTCACACAATTCCACCCGCGTTGAGATGTAAAGCTTTAAAATTCACAAACCCCTATTAGAACCAAATTTTTTGCAGACAACACTATATCAACGTGTTCGCAATAAAACAGCGCTTATGTTGATATAAATTTTTTTCTATAAATCTTTATTTGCCCTACGCGCTTTCTGATTCCTATACATATACAAGTAAACTTAACAAGTATCATAATAACAAAAACTAAATAAAATTCTCTATTTTTTCTCCCCTTTCCTCTTCTCCCTTCTCCCTCCTCTTCCATACCTTTTTCATCCATTTAATTTCCTTTCCATCTACATTCAGTATTTCCTCTCTCTTTGTTTCATCTCACTGCACTCGTTCCACATATGCTCAATCGTCTCTCTTTCCTCATAGCACATTTTACACATCCTTCCTCTATCTTCTGCCCAATACCTATTTTCCCTCTCTTCATTTCCGCACCTAAACCTCGCCATCATCTTTCTTTCTTTCTCGCTCTCCCTCCCCAAATATTTCGGTACTTCCTCGATCATGCATCTTCCGTACTTCCCGTTCTATCTGGATTCTCTAATTCTTTCTCTCCTCTCTTGTCTATCCGTATCCTTATCTCTTTCACTTAGTTCTACATTCATCCATACGCCTCTTTCTCTCAGTCTCTCTATTTCTTTGCTTGCATACCCATTCCTCCTGTAGTAAATCTCCCTAACATTCTCTTCCGAATTCTTCTTTTTTTCTCCAGCATTCCTTTAGTATCTTACATCCTTTCCTCCCTTCCATCCTGTCTTCGAACTTGGCCGCTCTTTTTCCCGCTTTCACTCTCAACCTATTTCTCTTGCACTCTTCTCTCACTATGTACCCTGGCGTTTCTCTCTCCACCCCTAGCACCCACCTCAGATATTTTTCTTGCACCCTCTCTATCTCCTCTTGTTATTTCCATCCCCATACATCTGCTCCGTACAGCAACACGGTTTCAATAAGACTTTCAAACATCATCATTCTCCTCTTAAAATCGCCTCCCCACCTTCTCTCTCCTATTCCCCATACACATCCTATCACCTTGTTCGCTTTTCTTGTCAGTTCTCTAATATGTTCCTTATCTGTGGCTCTTTCATTGAACAAGTATTTGAATTCTTTTACTTGTTCTATTACTTCTTCTTCCGACCTCCAATCACTCTCTTCGTTCTTCCTCTTTCTCTTATTGCACACCAGCATTTTTGTTTTCTCTACATTCACTTCAAGTCTTTTCTTCCTCACATATTTTCCTAAACTCTTTATCATGTCCTTCATTTCTCCTTCACTCTTTGCCAGCATTACCACATCATCCGCAAACGCCAGGCTCCACACTTTTTTTCTACCTACCACACACCCCCCCGCTTGTGCTCTCTCTAACATTCCGTCCATATCTGCCACATACATCGTGAACAACAGGGGGCTGAGCGGGCAACCTTGTCTCACTCCCTTTGTTGTCACAAACCATTCATTTTCCCTCTCTCCTACCTTCACTTTACTTTTTGTCTTCTCATATATCTCCTCCACCTTTCTTACCAGCCATTCATTTACCCCTTTCTCCCTCAGGCACTCAAACATCCTCTCTCTGTCCACCTTGTCAAAAGCCGCCTTGAAGTCTACGAATAATGCATACACCCTCCCCCCCTTTCTTCTCTAACTCACTCTTCGTCAAATGGTCCAGGATGTATACATTATCCATAGTTCCCCTCCCCTCTCTAAATCCTGCTTGGCTGTCTGGTAATGCTCCCTTTTCCTCTATCTCTCTGCTCATCCTTTCATTCAGAATTGATGCATACAGCTTGTACCCTGTGTTTAGGAGAGCTATCCCTCGGTAATTTTCTACTTTATTTTTCTCCCCTTTTTTGTAAATGGGGTAAATTACCCCCTCTCTCCACCCTACCGGGAATCCTTCACCCCATTCATTACCTCCACAAACCTCTCTAGCACTCTTCTCGTCCCATACATCCACGACTCATTCTGTATTCTATCCCTCCCTGGTGCCTTCCCTTTCCTCAGTTTCTGCACATGCCTCTCCACCTCTTCCATTGTAATTTCTTCTCCTTCAAGTTCTACTCGGTTTCTCTCCGTCTCTATTTCCGTTTTCTTTTTTTCCTGTTCTCCCTCCAGCAGCCTCATGAAGTACTCCTCCCACTAATTCATCGTTATCTCCTCGCTTCCATTTTCTTTTTTCTTTCTTTCTCTATTAATATAGTTCCATACCTCCTTCTCTGTTCTTATTGCTTTTATCTCTTCCTCCTCTCTCTCCTTCTTCGGCCTCTTCTTCTCCCTGCATGTCTCTCTGTATCTTTTTTTCGCTTCTAAAAAGCCACTTCTGTTCCCTTTAGTCTTTCTCCACTTTCTTAGTTCTTTTATTGCTTTCTTTTTACGTTGCTCACATTCTTTGTCCCACCATTTATTCTTTCTTTTTGTTCCTCCACCTCTTACTGTTATTTCTCTTTTTGTCGCTGCTTTTTACAATATTTCTACCAATTCTTTTTCCATTTTCCCTACTTCTTGTTCTTTAAATCTTGCTTTTTCCAGTCTTCTCTTATACTCTTCCACCCCTTGCTCGTCCCATACTTTAATTATCACCTTCCGCATTTCCTCTATTTTTTCTTCTCCTCTTCTCTTCTCTCTCCCCCTTCCTATACTTATCTCTATAGGTAGATGGTCTGACTCTACTCTTTCCCCTATTCTGAATTCTTCGACTTCTTCCCATGCTTCTTCGTTTACTATTCCGTAGTCTCTCCTCTACCGCCTATGTAGGTCCATTCTCCTTCTTCGTCCCCTTGTTTATTTCCATTCAGCACTTCCCATCCTTTTTCTTCTATCCATTCCATCAACTTCTTCCCTTCCACGTTTTCTTTCTTGTCTTTGGATTTTCTTTTTCCCTCTAATCTCTCTTCTTCCGAATCCCAGGCTCCACTTTCCCCAATTCTCCCGTTAAAATCCCCTCCCAGAAGCAGACATTCTTTCCTGTTGTCTTTTAATGTTTCTTCTATCTTGCTTATTGTTTCTTTCATCTCTTTGCTGTACACTGTCAGTATTTTCCACCATTTACTGTCTATTTTAACGTTTCTCACCTGTGACCTTCCTCTTCTCCCTTCTTTTTAGTATTCTCTTTTATTCCTTTTTTTACCCCTGTTATTATTCCCCCTGCTGCTGTTCCTTTTTTCTTTCCCCTTCCCGCCCCTTGCCATTCCCACTTGAACTCCTTTGGTAACAGTTTTTCTATTTTTTCCCAGCTTTCTGACCATGTTTCTGTTAATCCAACAATATCGAACTTCTTCACATAGTCCCAAAAATCTTCTTCTTTTTTCCCTAGTCCCGCTACATTGCAAAATAGTGCCCTCACCCTTGTTTTTCTCGTTACCTTCTTTGATTTCCCCCTTCCTTCCTTAATTTCCCTCCTACTTCCTTCTTTGTTTCTTTTTTCCCGTTTCATTCTGCCCAAACAAGGCAAACAGCAGTAAGTGACAATTTTCGAAAAATGAGTTTTTGTGCCTAGTGTTAGTAGAAATAAGTAAGTTATTTTTTTAATCAATCTCTATTCAAAAATTCTTTCATGAAGTCGAGAAAATGAGAATCAAAAATAGTAGTAAGTGACATAATTCTCAAAAATCAAAGGCAGAAGGCAGTATGTGCATAAGGATCATTTACTGCTCTTTACCTAACGCTTAAATATTTTGAAATCGTCATACATTTATGAGTGCAGAGTCGGTTCACCATGGGGTTGAACTAAGCATGAAGTGCATGTGCAACTTATACGATTTCAGACCACCACTACAACGGAAAGAAAAAGAATGTATTATCTTTAAAAAATGAGGATATTTTAAATTGGAAGGCAGGTGATACGAAAAAAAAATATATTATCGACCACTGCTGTCTAACACATCTTTTGGCCAATTTAGAATATTTGGGGTTGATGGGGTTTTATCTGAATTAGGGGCCCTGATGGCAGAAAACCGGAAACGTTTTCTTAAGAGGGTTCTCCAGTGGCATGTACATTTCTGCCGATCGAAGTACGTTTTCCCGCAATATATTTTTTTTAATTGACAAATTTTGTGGACGTGTTGATAAAATATAGATCTTTGCAGCTACAGAGCGATTCTTTGAAATTTGTCAATTAAAAAAAATATATTGGGGGAAAACGTACTTCGACCGGCAGAAATGTACATGCCATTGGAGAACCCTCTTTAACAGAAAGTGATGTTGATGATTTAATGAATAACAACAATAATAATTTGTAAATTGCAGAGTAGACATTTTTTAATTGAATACTAATTACGTTTTATTTTAGTATTGTTTAAACTTTCTGAAGAATTAGAGCTTTAGTCAGACGTACTTACTATTTTTATTTAATCATTTTCATTTACTGCTGACTCACTTTAGTTTCATCCTGTTTGAAAACCAAAGTAAAGGGCAGTATGTGATTATTTTTGTTTAATAATAAGGGGAATATTATGAGAACAGTTGTTAAATAAAGAGCATTTTTTTAAATGATTTTTGAAAAAGTTACTTCTTTGAATTGTGGAATAATTTTAAAACGCTGATACAAATTCATAAATTTCAAGATACTGCATTTCAATGTTTTATCACTTACTGCCGTTTGCCTTTTTTGGGCAGCATTGTCCTTTTTACTTTGCCGTTGTCCCCTTTTTTCCGTCCTCCCCTTCTTCTTCTTATTGGAAAACTTCTAGACTCTCTCTCTTTTCATTCCATCTCCATTGCTCCCCGTCCACTATTAATTTCCTGTATCCCAGTCTTACTTCTTTCCCTTCTACCATTTTTTCCTTCGCCATACTTCTTAGTTTCTTCTGTAAATCTCTTTCTTTCTTTGTGAGGTCGTTGTCTATGTATATCCCCCTTGTTTCCCTCTTCTCCCTCAATTTTCCTTTGTGCTTCATTATTCTTTCCTTCTCCCCTCATCCCTCCATCTCCACCAATACTTGGTCCTTGTTAATCCTGTAACAATCTTTTACTTTACTATCCTCTACATTTTCCTTCAAAAACTTCTCTACATCCTCTTTTTTTACATGACTTTTTCTTTCCCCGTCCCATCCTGTTATCACGATGTTGTTCTTCCTCTTTCTTCTCTTTTCGATTTCCATTCTCTCTTCCAGATTTTCCACTCTCTCCTTCCACCAGATAATTTTTTTTCTATTATCCAATCAAGTGAAAGTAACTGGCCTCGACATACCTGTTTAGTAGTTCGCCCAGGTAAATAATAGGCAACCCAACGGCTGCACATTCCATACGTGTTATACTTTAAGTCAGAATAAAATTTATTACATTTAACTAATAACATTTAATTAAAAATCATTTTTTTAAAAATAATTAAAAACTGTTTAGGATTTTTTTAGCCAACCCATTTTTAATATATTTTCTAATATACTAAATTTGTTATAAAATATGTTTCACTCTATTATCAGCTCGATGAAGGTTGATTTAGGCTCGGATCTTAGACTATTAGTGCTTATGTCCAGATTGGCTTTATTATAGACTGATAAGTCAGTCTCTTGGATCTAAGGTCAAGTTGTATCTTCCCACTAACCAATACCATCAAGAAGTAGGCCAAGATATTTCGTCGATTCTGCTTGGAGGTATTAGGTATTAAGATATGATTGATGTGAACTGATTTTTATTTCATATTGTCCGGTAGATGTTCGATTAAAGGATCAAATCCGCAATCTTGAGATCAACACTAATATACTTGAAAGAAAGAATTCCCACGCACAAAAATCCTCTATTCAACGTTATAATATGCCCATGTCGGAATTACATTACAGGCGGCAGCACTGCTTAGCGTAAAAATTCTGAAAAATGTGCGCCACAGTTACGGCCTTATTTAGCGTAATTTTAATATTTTGTTTTCTGATACCATTGTTCTACAAAATGTATGGAGGAGTTTTCCAATTAATAGGACTCTTACGTTATAAATAGCAACTCAAATTTCAATTGGTTTACACATTGATTTCACTTTGCTCCTGCGACCTTATTATTGACTTTTTTTTAAATCTACTTAAGCTTATTTCTAAAAAATAT
Organism: Diaperis boleti; assembly: GCA_963583935.1. NCBI lineage: Eukaryota > Metazoa > Arthropoda > Insecta > Coleoptera > Tenebrionidae > Diaperis > Diaperis boleti. The sequence continues at coordinate 18,104,340 of OY757245.1, read as the reverse complement.
TACAATTTGCTTGAACAATGAACATATTTCAAATATTTGTAACCATTTTTACACAATCGTGGCGCGCATGAGATAAGAAATTTACATTAGAAGGTCGGGTAAAGAAGACTCTTAAACTCCAAAAAAGAAAATAATATTTTACTCAAAATAAACAATAGTCTGTTAAAAGTGTTTATCTAATTCCGTTATGAAAAGTTCAAATTTTGAATTTAATAAAATCATTACATAACTAGTTATGTTATGAAATCACTAAAAGAAGCAAGCATTATAACAATGTTAAGATTTCTTTTAACTTGCAATTCTGTTTTCAGCATAGAGTACGTCGTCCATACTATAGAAGATTTCAGGGTTTTCATACCATCAAAATATGCCAACAACACCTTTTCGTTAACGGTATTAACTTTCTTCTGTTTACACCAATCTTCGAATTTCTTGTACGCAAGATAGTAACGCTGGTAATTGGCACCTTCTTCAATATCTGAAGGTATTTCGGAATCGGAATCAACATTCATTTTTTTGATGACATGTTTTTTAAATACTTAGTTACACACTTACTTGATTTTAAATGTTGATACTTAAGAATACTTCTGCCATCATCAGCCCTAATTTAACAAGAGATTAATGATACAATTGATGAATTACAAGAGGGGTTCTTACCTTAAAGAATATAAAAAAATTAAGTATAATAATTGGAAAGAACGATTTATTTACGGAATTAGATAAAACGTTGTATGTAAACATGATATTGTTCAACTCGCATAATATTACGCTTGTTGAACAATATCGTTCTTTTCATTACTGGTTATGTATTTCTTTTTTTTTTTGTATTGACCAAAAGAAGCTCCCCGTGATTCCGACCTTCACGAGGTTCCTTGCTGGTCAGGTCCTGTTCGTACATCATAGCCACTCCTCAAAACCATGAGGTCAGCAACTATGAATCCCGTAAATCATGTGCCCTCTGCAGACGCAACGACCCCAAGATGACCGGCCGCAACGGTCTCTGCGGGTTTACGGCAGGCGGGAATGATTTTCAGATTGGAGACGAGCGAGTCCTTGATGCCTCCCATGCACCCAATTACCAAAACGACGAGCTTCACTGAGTAACTTGAGTACAGCCTCCTAAGTTCAAAGAGCAGGTCTTGATATTTTGTCCGCTTTTCCTCCTCCTTGACGCAGATGTTATTTTTAGCAGGAGCCGCAAATTCAATAACAAACATCTGCTTGGAGGAGTGGTCCATTACAACCACGTCTGGCTTGTTGGCTGTTATCTGCCTGACGGTGGAGAACGAGAAGTTCCAATAGATTCGGCACCTTTCGTTCTCTACAACGGACTCAATATCGTTCGGGACATAGGCAGCACTGGTGTCTGGTCTATCGCATAATGGTGTCGTAAATGAAAGTATAACACTCTCAACGCCGCATTGTGGCGATGGATATAGGCCGAAGCTGCATACACCGGGCATGCCGCCAATATATGCATTGCTGTTTCAGGGGCCCTGTGACAAGCCCTACAGCTCACATTGGGCACCTCTATACCCATCACGCGGCTGCGATAGACCAAGGTGTTGATTATACCAGCGCAAAAACTCCTTGGCCTCCCTGGTTTCGTAAAAGATATAACCTAGGAACAATCTGCTTCAACTCATCTACTAACTATTTAACTGCTACGGCAAGCATATTTGTGGCAAAAATTTTGTTTTTCCCCGAAAGCTCAGACGACCCGATTCGTGGGAGTAGATTTTTGTACTTGCCGCAGAGAGACTTTTTTACCTGGTGTGACGCTTGGATGTGGCACTGCTCCACACCCAAGTACTTGTAAGTCTCTCCGTTCAGATGTCTCAGAACGCTTCCGTCAATGAGTTGAGCATCTTCATCGAAATACTCTCATCGTCCTCTTTTGAGATGAACCTGAGCGCATTTGTCCCAACCGAACTCCATGCCAGTAGCATCTGTGTACTCCTGCCCTATGCGCAATGAGTGCGCCAGTTCTTGCTTTCCGGAAGCATACACTTTCAAGTCATCCATGTAAAACAAGTGCGTGATCTTATGCTTCCGGTTACCGGGTGTACCACAGCTATAACCCTTTGCACCGCGCAAGGCTACGGACAGCGGCAACAGTGAGATGCAAAACAGAAGAGGACTCAAGGAATACTCCTCTTCTGAATGATATCAACTCTGTCTGAACTCTGTCCCGTCGGGATGTTATCGAGAACCGAGTCTTCCAGAGTGACATCAGTTGTTTGATGCATCTCACCAGTGTATCGGGTATCGCAAGACATTCGAGCAAGTGAATAATCAGCTCGTGAGATGTTGTGTCAAATGCCTTACGATAATCGATCCAAGCCATAGACAGGTTGTGCTTATATTTGACGGCATCCTGCGTGACGCACCAGGTTTTTCTTGCAGCCTTCCACTCCCCCTTTACAGCCTCGCTGTTCGAAAATTTTCGAATACACCGGGTTAATAGCGTGGAATATTCGGTAGTACAGGAGTCTGGTGAAAATCTTGTAGCACGCATTTAGGCAAGTTATTGGCCAGTACTTCTGAGGCTGAGGCAAATCACCCGTTTTAGGTAGTAAAACGGTTCGCCCCTCCACAACCCACTCCGGAATGGACCGCTCACCATTAATCCAGGAATTGAATACCTTGGCCAGACGCTTATGCGTACTTCGGAATTTCTTCCACCAAAAGGTATTAATTCCGTCCGGGCTTGGTGCGGCAAAATTTTTGATTCCCTTAAGAGTCTCGCCAATTTCTTCCGGGGTTATCGGATTGCACACCACTGGTCTTAATTGAGATCTTCTTACAAAGTTCTCAAATTGTGCAAGGGCTGCAGTGTCTTCACGCAACGGTTTCGACCCCTCGTATATTTCCCTCCAGAAGGAAGAGCCCCGAAGGATTTGTCTTGAACTTGTTGTTCTCGACCAACCTTCGCCTACTCCTTACCAGGGACTTTCTTGCAGCCACAAGACTGTGAACTCTATCCATGCAGTGCTGCTTCTCAACAGCAAGCACCGCTGCATTCAGTGTATGATGGGTAGGGCGAAAATGACGCGCGATGCGCCGGATTTTTGGCGTGAAAGGTTTCATCTCTTTGATAAATTCCATCACACACTGAATTTGAGAAATATCCTGCCTAGCGGTTCCTATCTTCTTGTCTATCTTTTCAATTCGACATTAGAATTTCCTCTCAGCCTCAGTGCTCTTACCACGTGGGACCGAAGAAGAAAGCTTCGTCGCCTCTCGATAGACCATCTAGTTCAGGAGCAGGATGTCTGAATCTTCAGGGAGGTTCTTATCGAGTGATTCGTCCGCTGCAACTACATCGCTGGCTTTGGGTGGTGGAATTTTGTGGAGAGACTTTCTGTTCAGAGGCATCTCCAAATTTACCGGAACAGCGGGGCGGATCTACGGTTCGTCCGGCTGTACCTCCACCAACTGCTCCGGTGCTCTCTCGTATTGAATGCGACGAAGATAGGCCACATAGTCGCGGAGTTTTTGTGGCGCGAAACAGTGATGCTCTGGATGTTTCTCACCCCACAGAGCATGCATCCTTACCCCTTCGCCGCGGGTCGCTCGTCTCGTAGCAGTCGAGAAAGTTATTCCTTAGAGTGTTGGTCCACTCAAAGCGTCCATGGGCATTTCCAGAGTCGTCAACGGGTGAATCGTTTTCCGAGACCCCACCACCTTCACCTTGGTGCCTATCCGACTGGGACCGGTCGTGGGGGTCTTTTCCTGTTGGGGTAGTAACAACAGTTTAGGGCTCTAATTGGTTGTTAGCTAAAAGGAACCCCGGCCGGTAATGGGGTCAAGATGGCTTGACCTCCCAGGTGCGCCAAGAGCTACCGGTCTGATTTGCACCTTCAGCTCGGCAATGTGGTGGCGCTACTCACCAAGACCAAAGATTTTATGTGGCCTGCCTGCCTGCATGTAAATAATTATTATAATTATTATTATTGTAATAAGATAGTACTCCGCGCCCGATAGTCTAGCCGCGGCAAAATTCGAACGTTCTCGCCCGGTCTAAGGCGATAGTATTGCGAGACTAGTAATCTTTGATGTTTGTTGGTATTTATTACAATTTGTGATCGGTATAAAAGCCCGAAGGTAGCGCTTGACGCCCGAAGGTCACAATAATGAAACTGATTTTTTTCTCTAGTAATTAAACCATTGTGGGAAAAAGAACTGCGAATAGGGAAAGAAGTCAAATATTGAGACTAATGGTAGATAGATACTCGGGCCCTATGACTATTAACCTGGTTTCCTGGGAACCGTGTTATAGGCAGAAATTACTGCAATTGACATTTTTGTTCCGCGGAAATAGTGAGGTGGGGCCGTGCCAACAGGCGGATGGATACACATTAGGACCGATAGTCAGGCAGCGCTAAAAGCTCTGAAAAGTGTCGAAGTAGAGAAAGAGACGTGCAGAGTGGTGAAAGGAAGTCTCGAATTGCTGAGGGATTTGAAGAAAACCAAAGAGCCGAAAAGACCTGTGATAGGCCTACAGCCCACATGAGGTCACAAAAAGGGTGATTCAGGACTGTATGAATAGTAAACATCATGCCCATTTAACTGACGTTACTGGACAGATGCAGTAGCGGATGTTCATGGAAGGCCCCCTGATTGCAAGATGTGTCGTGAGGAGGACGAAGCTCCACTACATATATAATGTGTGGGCGCTTGAGACGGGAAGACTTCGACATTTCGGGATGACGTATGCTGAACCCTACGACATAAAACATATGCCTATAGAGCTCCCTATGCCTTATGGAGTAGCGTAATTAAGTGGGGCACAATAAGCTTAAGCTTCAGTGCAGCGGGGTAAAAACCGCGCCCCTTAAGAATAAGAAGGAAGGTGTAATTTATGTCAAAAGATAGAGATTTACAAATAAAAATTGACCTGTCCGAGGAATATTGTTAACACATAAGAATAAACATATAATGATTTTTTTCTACTTTGCGTTCATATTGAGGCTATTACGATGCGGTTTTGAGTGTCATAATAGACAAAAACGGTGTTATAATAATTCTACTAACAATAGTATAATGTTTTTTTTATAATATTGGCATACTTGGCAATCCCAGGGCAATCCTAACTTTTAATACTTCGCTGTCAAGGTGTCAACTTTAAGTGGCTAGCCGAGGGAACAACAGCAACAGCCGTTGATGGGAATTCTAAACATTTTGTGGATAGAGAGATTTCACAACCTCTAAACGTCAAACTTTTGTGCAAATTTTGTGTTTTAAAATATTTAGAACAAACGCATCCTGTTCATCCGTACTTCAATCTCTACGTAAAAATGTGTAGAATATTTTGGTATGATCATTTTTATAGAAAATCTTGTAGTTTTTTGGGTCGTTTATCCGACAGTCACAGAACTCATTTATTGACGTTTCGAATTATTTCTTTTTCATAGCCGCCCTTAATGCACCTCGCAAACGTGGCTAACCGCCGCGAAATTCCCTGGATTGTGAAATTTGATTATTTTGTATAAAAAGTGACAAAGTAGAAAAAACACTGTATGATAACTCGTTTATAAAGCGTTTTGTCGCACTATTTGATGACAGAGACAAGCGAAAACGAACGATAAACTTTATTAAAGGTTTTTTTTTCAAGTAGTACACAGCTATAATAACAATAATCAATTGTTATAATTTTCTTGAATTTTGTTCTATGACGGGAGCAGCAGCATTCTTGAAATTGCCAAATTCAAGTGATTATACAGGTCACTGCTTTAGTAGGTCCTCTGCTACATCATTAGTAGATGGTGGAGGTGACATCACAGATCTAAAGAGCCACGGGAAATGAAAATCTACACAAGTTGCGGAACGGTACATTGACGAAAGTCTTAATAATAAAATCAAGACAGCTAGAACAATTCTTCAGCACAATTACGTTATCAATAAGTCAGTTGTGCCTCAAGAAGTGCCATACCAATTATCAATCAACTGAAGCTCAACACTGACAAGCCAAGTTCTAAATAAAAATACTTTGGAAAATGAAAATTCTCTGGGTTTTGAGGAGGCTACTGGATCTCATGTGTTTCAAGATTTAGCAAATATACCTTCTAGTTCAGTAGCTGGTGATGCTTCGTTTGATATTTGTGGTGTACCTTTTAAGTTTGAAAACTGTTCAGGTACCTTCAATTTCAATTTCAATAAAAAATAAAAAAAATATATATGTAAGTAAACGAAATAATGTGATACTTAAAATGTTTGAAATAAATAATTTATAAATAACAAAGTAAAAGTACAGTTGTAGATAAAACGTCGTATTTTACTCGCATATAATGGTGGCTATTATACACTCAAATATACTTTGGCTCGTATTTTAATTTCCATTCTTGTGTATAATAGCCACCATTATATGCTCATTAACCTGGGGGTTGAGCTACCTACCAGGCGCGTCTCCAGATGGCGGATAGGAGAATGAGTAAGAGTCTCTGACTCTGCCTAGTGGGGGGTTAGTAGGGAGGTCTAAACCCCCCGCTGTGCCGAACGAAAGCCCCTCGCCGCGGACCAGCTCGTGACGCATACCGTAAACCGCCTGTCTGCCGACAGGGGGCACGGGGGCTGGTCTTAAGTGAGTGGCCCCGTGGATGAAGTACCACTATAAAAACTTCCCCATGCAACATGGTAACTGGTGTTTGTGCCGTGCGTGGCGACCCGTGCGGGTGGGTGAAGGGATCCTGGTGGTTGAGCCTAATCTTGGCTACGGACTTGGGAGGGCAACACGCCACTTTGGCCCGGATTTCACCCTAGACGGGCGGTCGAGACTAACCCACCTCGATCAATCGGCTGTGTCGTCCCGTCAGAGGGCCGACGGGGTAAGTCCTTGGGGAGGATTGGGGCATGCGACCGCGTGGGCGGCCTCGGCAGGCCTCGTGGGGTGTGTGCAACAATCTCCTGGGGGCTATATCTCTCAAGTAGCCCTGACGTTCGAAGTTCGACGTCCCCAAATGGGGCTCCGTGGTGGGTGGGGAACTTGGGAGATGAATAAAAAAAAACACAATATGGACAACGAAAGAACAAAAGAGCAAGGATCGCAAGATCCAAAGAAAAAGCTCTCCGGAGCTCAGAGAAGGAAGCTGCAGAGGCAGAGGCGTGAAGCCGCCCTCCCTGCAGCAAACGTAACAGCTGACGTAGGAGCAGCCGGGCGTTTCACGGGATAGACGACACCTTCGGGTGGATCAGGACCGGCAACGTCTGGTGTGGCGACTACGTCGCAGAGAGGAGAGGCGAGTGGCAAGCGATTGCGCTCCGACGGCTCCAGCCCGGCGAAAGATCGCGGAAAGCGGGTTAGGAGGGTCGAAGGCCAGCGCCCACAACAATAGCGGCAGCCGCATGCACAGCAGCGGCAGCCGCAACGAAGACAAGCACCTGTGGGCCAACAGCAACAGCCGAGACCCGGAACCGCAAGGACCACGGGAAAGGTTAGCTACCGGGAGGTGACCACCAGCCACCTTCGGATGGCGGTCATCGACCGGAAGAATCCTCGGTGCCAACTCGAAGAAAGTAAGGCACGAATTGTGCGGGAGAGAATCGAGGGACTTTTCGTCGAGACCCTTTACGGGTCAGGACCAGAAGACCTGAACCCCTTTGACGGGTGCATCTTTGCAGGCGGCGTCCTTAAGATAACTTGCAGAGATATGCATACCCGTGACTGGCTTCAGCAAGCTGTAACGAACCTCCGAGATCTCTGGGACGGAGTTCAGCTTACAACTATACCCGTTGAGGAGCTGCCCAGGCTGTGCAAGGCGACTTTGTGACTCCACTGAGGAGGTCCTTAAACGACTGGAGCTCCAAAATAAATGGGCAAATGTACCAAGACGGATCCTCTTCCATGAGACCGAACAGGAAGAACCTTTGGGTAAACTCCTGGTTTTCGGACTCATGTCTGGAGAGAGAAACATCTTGGCAACCAAAAGCGATAGAGTCGACTACATGTTAGGACTACTCACGCTAAAGATTGTCAGGACCCAAGAGGAGGCCCAGCAGGCGCAACAAGCTCCAACGCCGGCGGTGATGGAGGTAAGCACTGCTGATGACTCCTCCGGTGTCCTAGAACGTACGGAGGGGACCACAACCCCTACCCAAAATACAGACGTCGAGGGCACGTCAAGTGAACTCCACGATCCTACAGATAGTGTGGATCCGGTCTAATGGCCAAAGGATCCACACTAATCCAAGTAAACCGTCGGGAGGCGGCTGTCACCCTAAGTCGTCACCTGACAGCAAAGCAGATAACAAGAGCCCTGCCACAAGAACCGTGGTGCGTAGGCAACCGGGTCTGTAGCATGGGCGACAAACCCACAGGGGCCATCTACGTGGGGTCCCTCAAAGAAAGACCCAGAACTTTTGTTTATGTTTCAGATCAACAAGACGCCTTCCAACTGACGGGCTACTGCAACCGGACCTCACGGCCGTGCAGGTCAACCTGGACTTTGGAGGGAATGTAATAAAGGTAGTCTTTACCTCAGTATACCTCTCCGGCGACTCCAAGGAGCCACCCCCTTCGAAGGAGCTGGCGGACCTGGTTCGACATTGCGAAAGGGAAGGAAAACAACTCATTGCTGGATGCGACGCCAACGCACACCACATTGTATGGGGGAGCAGTGATTGCAACAGCAGAGGAACAGCACTGCTCGAATATCTTACGAGCACAAAGTTAGGAATACTTAATCGAGGGAGCGAATCTACGTTTGTCACCTCCAGGTGTCAGACTGTGAGAGACATCACTCTCGCGACACAAGAGATTTACAAACATATAAGGGACTGGCAAGTATCATCGCAAGTGACCATGTCAGACCACAGATGGATAACGTTTTCGTTAGAAGCAAAAGAGATGGTACCGAAACCGTACAAGAACCCACAACAAACTGACAGGGATCTATTTCTAGAAAACCTGTCAAACGTCAGGGATCGGCTCGACATCTCTAATGATCTTAAGACGGCCGGAGAACTGGAGAGGGCAGTCACTGACCTCACTAGGTCTCTGATGACGTCTTATGAGCAAGCTTGTCCGCTGAGATCGGGCACCCGCCAGTGTCACAACACCACATGGTGGTGTAAGGAACTGGAAAGGGGAAGAGCCTATCTGCGGAAGCTATTCAATAAGACAAAAATACCAAAAATGCAGCCGACTGGGACGAATTTAAAGAATACCAGCGCCAATACAAAAAAGACATTCACTCTAAGCAGAGGAACCCTAGGGGAATGTGCCAATATTTTCCAGACGGAGATCGCGGCCATTCTAAGGAGTGCCACAGAAATCACTGGACGCAATATCAGTGAAAAAACGATGTGCTTCTTCAGCGACAGCCGAGCAGCTCTGCGGGCTCTGGCCAGTGGCAGGATTACCTCCCAAGTGATATACGACTGCCATCCGGCACTGTCGAGAATAGCACTAAACAATGTCGTTGAGCTAAGGTGGGTTCGAGGACATAACGGAAATGAGGGGAATGAGAGGGCCGACGAGCTGGCTCGACAGGGCGCGACGGGAACACCGGATGGTACCGAACCACCCATCCGACCGGCCAACCGCTACCTCTCAAACCTGATCAAAACTGACACCCATTCTAGACACTGTGCTAGATGGGAAACGACAACAGGCTGCAGACAAAGCAAGATTTTTATCAAAAACCCTTGCTTTAAAAGAGCCAAGTCCTGTCTGCATTTGTCAAGGGACAGACTCCGCCTTTTGGTGGGCATCTGGACGAGACGCTGCAGGCTAAATAAACACCTCCACGTGATGGGGGTGGTAAACGACCCAACGTGCAGAGGGTGCTTAGAGGAGGACGAGACTGTCGAACACATCCTACGGGAATGTCCGGCTCTCGCCTCGACCAGAAAGTCCATACTGGGGGAGACATGGCCCAGCTGGGCCAATTTGAGGTGTACCTCTCCTGGAACCATCCTAGCTTTTTTTGACAATGTCGGATGGCTGGATGAGAGACAGGAGTGAGGAACACGAGGGGGTGACACAATGGGCCCGCGGTGTGGTCTAAGTGTCGGTGAGGGGAGCAAATTCCCTCACACCCCTCAACACCTAATCTATCTATATGCTCATTAAATAATGTACTATTAAGCTTACAGATTTAATTAATTGCGGTCGAATTTCGACCACTGGGCGACCACTAGTTATTATTAACTGGCCATGAAATAATGAATATTGACAACTGTTGACATTTTTTCTCAACGTCAAGTTTTTCACAAAGTTTAATTTCTAATTTTACTTCTAAAAGTAGAGTTGTAGATAAAATGTCGTATTTCGCTCGCAAATAATGGTGGATATGATATTATATGCTCATTAAATAATTTACTATTCTAAGCCGATTATTTGTATAAGTCTACTCGTTAAAATTGAGTTAAAAATAAACAAACCATAGCACCAAAGACCCAGCAATACATTTTTAACATCTAGTCACAAAGTTAATCTTAATATCATCTTTAGTTCTTAACACAATATCCGCAGTTAGTACAATGGTGTCTGGAGTGTCAACCGGTTCCAAGACAAAATTAGCTAAAATTCCACAGATTACTGTCTTAAGTTCTAACATGGCGAATCTCTTCCCAATACAGTTTCTAGGACCTGCACTAAAAGGTACGTAAGCAAACGGATGTCTATTTCTACAATTTTCCGGCAAAAATCTATCAGGATCAAACTTCTCCGGATCCGGATAGATACGAGCATCGTGATGGAGGTCGTAGATCATCAACATCACGGTTGTGTTCTTGGGTAATTTGTACCCAGAAACAGTTGTTAGTTCTTCACCAAGCTCTCGCGATATAAAATGTACACTGGGATACAACCTCAAAACTTCTTGAATGACTCTCTCTAGATATTTCATCTCTTGAAGATCCTCGAAGGATGGCGACTTTGTCAAGTCACCAAGAACTGTGTGCATTTCTTCTAGAATTAAATCCTACAAGAAAATGTTAGCATTGCGTCGATTCCTACAGAATATTTTGTTACTTGAACGTGTGGGTTACAGGCAATGAGCATCAACGCAAAGCCCAAAGCCGCGCCAACAGTGTCATGTCCTTCAAACATAAAAGTGTTGACTTCGTCGGCAATTCCTTCTAGATCTATAATCTTCTCCGCATTCTTAACCGTCAATAAAAAATCCAACATGGCCAAACGCTTCTTCTTTTTGTACACATCATGGTTCTCAGAGTTTTCGGTATGTGCTTCAAAAATTCTTTCACGTTCCGCTATCACGTCTCTGGTAAACTTGTGCAAAATTTTTACTATTTTCCGTTCCTTCAGGTACTTTGGACTGAAAATATTTAGAACGTCAAACACCAACCATGAGCGCACAGTTCTGTATATTAGAATTTCGCCCAGATCGTGAACGGCTTTTTTGTAATTTATTTCTTTTTCGGTTGTAAAGTGGAGTTTCGTTCCCATGGCAGTTTCTAACAAAATTTAGATAGTTAGTGGTCCATGTATGGGACAAGCGACACACCTGCAATAGTTTTCAATGTGAACTGAGCAACATGAGCATCCACGCAAACGTAGGGTTGATCACACAACGTCCTAATCTTTTCCACAAAACAATAAGTTTCTTTGTTGAAAGTGTCAATGAATTTTTGGAGGATGCTGAAGTGAAACGTGGGGGTCAAAATTTTTCTTCGTCTGTGCCATCTTGAACCTGTTAAGACATTTAGAATAGAAGGGGACCATAAGGGCTGCTTACCGCCGCTAGTTAGAAGACCAGTTCCCAACCAGTTGTGAAGAACATTGTAGTTTATACTTTTTTTTATATGTTTAGGGTTTGATAGTACTAGCTGAAATTAAATTGTTATTGCCTGATATAATGTCTTACTGTATAATTACTTCAAAATCGTCAGGATGCATAATGAATGCAGCTATTAAATGAGTGGCCCTTAGCTGGTAGATTGGGTAGTATGTTTTGGCAAACGCTCTTAGTTTTATAAGCAAGTTTTCTGGAAATCTACTAGTCTAGATTTTTATATGTTTGCCGTTGTTTCGATACCTTTTGATGTGTTGAGATGGGCCATGCTTCCGGCGATGAAATTCTTGGCAGAGGGACCAGGAAGTTTGTTCAACTGTGGATAAATGAGAATCAATTCTAGTCGTACAGACTTGGCCACGTAGAGGAGCACCACTATTATTATCACAATTGTGAGTGTCAACCAGACGTCCATTTTGCAGTCCCTAGACGGCGACTTTCCAAAATACCTTGTAATCTACCTTAATACCAAGATTTGGACTTGGAGTATGGAATACAAAAACTGTAGGAGGAATGTGTTGTTTACTGAGTAATAATAAATTTGATAACAGTAAAATGTTATGTTACTTTGATTGTCATCTACTTGGTTGTGCCTGAACAATAAAAAGGTTTTAATTGATTGATACGCCTGAACTCTATCAGATAATATAGTAAATGTTGCTATTGTATATTTTACACGTTTTGATAAATTTTACGTGATTAATCTCAAACTGCGAATGAAATGTTTTAAATCCTGACATGTATTGAACCCAACGTGTTTTATTTTTATACAGAGTCAGGAATAAAATTTTTATGTTTTGAAGTAAAACTGCAAGGTATTCAATGCAAGGTATCACTTTTTTACTCTTGTTGAATAGAGAATTGAAAAGTGCATCTAAAACCCAAAAAAAGGTTCGGTGTTGCCATTTAAAAAAATTGATGACGGTGTCATAGTTCAAAAACAGATGAGGTCATCATCAAAATTTTTATATCAAAAGATGACAATTTGAAAACAACAATCGACCTGTTCGAGTGTTTTTCGCAAAAACATTACATAACTAAATTATGAATTTTGTGGGGAATTTTATGATCACTCATGTAGGTTGTCCTTGGCTTCCCAATAACCTAACTAAACAAGTCGCAAAATTGGTTGTTACTGAGGTTTTGAACATTATCAGTATCAATTCAACGACATAGTTTTTACATTTGTGGAATCTCTAAAAAAAAAACAATAAACCTTCAGCTACCCTTGAACAACTCTTACTGTATTGTGTATCGACGTTGTTGTTAAGCTGTTATTTTCAAAACAAAATATACATTATTCACAATCGGTTTACAAAAAAAAGAACTTTTGTTGCTTTACCACCATTTCATGCAATGCATTGATGACTTGGAGCGTTTAGTTTTTACCGTTTGAATGGTAAAAAAATAGAAACATTTGTTTTATTTAAAACGCGCGCCTTTATGTGCCGTCAACACTGACACAATTTAAAGTTAGGCGCGTGAACTAATTAATGAGAGAAGCATTAACCGGTAAATGTACAGCATTTGAAAATATCAGCCGAAATAGCGATTTTTAAAACGCTCTATTATCCCACAAAACTATTTTTTGTCCTCGTGAACTGTAAACATGAAAATCAACGTAACTAAGGAGGTGATGGTTTTTACGCGTCACAGTGCGGTAAACATTAAGGCTAAACAGGAGATCAAGTGTGCGACAAAGACAACCCTATCGGAAGTATTTACGCATTTATATGGAAATGATTGAATAAATTGTTTAAACAAAAACGTATTTAGAATCCATTTATAGATAGAATATGCGCCACCATTCAATGTTTTTACAAAAAAAAAAAAATCTGAAAAATTTTCAAAAAAAATTATGTAAACAAAGAAAAACAAAAATCTGCCAGACGCGATCTAAAGTTCGTGGCGAGTAGACGTGTAAACAGCGAGCGCATAGTTTTTGCCGAAGTAGTTTATCTTATCTACATTGCGAAAAACCCGAAACAACTGAAAACGCTTATCAACAAGCCCAGGACGGCGCCCCCCTGGGGTAGCATCCACCGCAATGGGGTCAACAAAACGTAAGTCAGACACCCTATCACCTATAAACGACACGCAGAAACGGTATATTATGTGGACGCCGGAAACCCTTATAGAAAAGAACCCATATTACATCCCAGAAAATATTGACGTCAACGATAAACCCCTAGAAGAATCTGTTGAAACAAATTCTAGCACACAATTAACTAAAAAAAAGAAGATTCCCCCAATATTTTTGCAGCTTCCGATAAATTATACAGAAGTATTAGCTGATATCAAGAAAATAGTAAAAAGCGAATTCACAACATTAAAAACTGCAAAAAACCTGAAATTAAGCCTAACAACAGAGGACGACTACCGTGCCCTGACAAAACTTTACCAAGAACAAGCAATCCCTTGCCACACCTACCAAAATCCAAATTCAAAACCTTTCTCAGTAGTAATAAAAAACGTTCCCCCGTCACTCAAAGACGATGAAATAACCAACGAACTGAAGCAATACAACCTACCCATTAAAAAAATTACTAGATTGTACTACAAAGACCGTACCCCAATGCCAATCTGTGCTGTTGATCTCACGTCTAACGAAGATGCCAAAGAAATATTCAACAAAGTTAAACAAATTGCTAACGCCATAGTCACTGTTGAACCACGGAGAACATCAAAAAACTCCGTACAGTGCCACCGATGCCAGAGCATCGGGCACACGAAGAACTATTGTACCTTAAATCCACGATGCGTAAAATGCGTTGGAAATCATTTTACTAAAGACTGTAAAAAGAGCCCAACAACAAAACCTCAATGTGTTAACTGCGAAGAATATCACCCCGCCAACTTCAGAGGGTGCAAATACTTCCAAGGTCAGTCAAATAACCAACCAAGACAGCAACCATTTATGCAAGATCGTAAAATTCCAACGCAAAGCCCAAGACAAGAACAATTCTCAACCACACAACGCTCTTACAGAGAGGCAACACAAAACCGACAAACAACCGAAAACTCCATCCCTCAATTACACGAACCTTCCTATGATTGGGTTACCGAAATCATGAATAACATAGTAAAGGCACTAACTCCATTTATTCACAAAATTAAAAATTTTCTTTTAACAAATTTGCTTCCAATGTTTATCAGTGGGCCATAATACCCAACCATTACTCTCACAACTCAAAATCCTGAATTGGAATGCTAACGGATTACGACAACAGAGGCCCTTATTTATTTCATTTCTAGCAAGGCACAACATCGATGTCGCTTGTGTAACAGAAACACACCTGCTACCTAGTCAGAACTTCAAAGTAAGTAACTTCAAACGGACTGTGTGTCATCATGAGATCAGTGTCAGCAATATAATCAATATTGAAATGGCAGCAATAAAGTTAAAATCGACGGACGGCTCAGATACTCGATTAATTTGTGCTTATAAACAACCGAACAAGCCGGTACTAGAGTCAGATGTGAGACACATATTTGACAGCCAAGAATCAACGCTACTAATAGGCGATCTTAACTCGAAAAACAGAATCTGGGGCTGTCGAGCCGATAACCCAGCGGGCCGAATGCTAATGGAGCTAGCTACGGACTACAGTTATTTGGTAAATGCTCCTACATCATACACTTATTATCCATATCGGGCTGATCACCAACCAGACATTCTCGATATAGTAGTGCAGAAAAACTTCACCAAACAAATATACCAAGAAGTAATCACTGAAATGGACTCAGACCACATCCCTGTTATAATATCGTTCCTCACATCCCAGCCTATTGTGAAACTCGAGCCCCGCTTGATCGAGGGTATTGTCGACTGGAAACTTTTTCAAACAAATCTTGACAATAATCTGCATTATCAAAATAATCTCGCAAACCCTGCAGAAATTGATAGTATGATCGAGTCCTACACAAGTTGTATTGCCGACAATATCCGCAAATCCATCGTCAGACAGAAAAAGCGACAGCCAAGAAATCGTGATATACCTCCCAAATACATTCTTGATCTCATCGATGAAAAGAGTCGCTTACGCCGAGAATGGCAACAAACCAGACATCCCACAACTAAGAATCTGCTAAACAACACAACACATCGAATAAAGCGAGAACTTGACCAATACAGAATACACACCTATCAGAAGCACATCAACGCATTTGAACCTGGAGATCCAGGTCTCTACAAGACCACAAGACAAATATTGAGACAGAAGCAAGAAATTCCGCCAATAACACAAGATAATGTCACCTATAGTAGTGACGTAGAGAAATGTGGCGTATTTGCAGAGCACCTAGAAGCACAGTTTACTCCCCTCTGCTCAACTCCACTCTACTTCGACAGCTATGTGCAACAATACATTGAAACTCACTACCCAAACGCAGACGATTTTACAAATCCGATATCACCACGAGAAATCAAAGAAATAATAAAGTCCTTACCTATTAACAAGGCTCCAGGCCATGACCTTATCCCAAATATTGCACTGAAATTTCTTTCCTCTAAAGCTATAACCTACCTTGCCACCATACTTAATGCTTGCTTCCGGGTTGGGCATTTTCCATCAAGTTGGAGAATGGCGCACATCTTGCTTTTTCACAAACCAGGAAAAAATAAAACCGACCTCACCAGCTACCGACCAATTAGTCTTTTATGCACTCTCTCAAAGATATTCGAGAAACTAATAGAGAGGCGACTGCACAAAGAAATCGAGCGAACCAATTTAATTCCAACGTTCCAATTTGGATTTCGGAAAAACTACTCCACGTCCCATCAGCTACAGAGAATATCGGAAAAAATCGAAGAGGGTTATGAAAACAAAAAATACACACTACTTCTGTTCATAGATGTTCGGCAAGCGTTTGATAAGGTCTGGACTCAAGGACTCCAGTACAAACTTCTGAGAGCTTCCTTGCCCAAGTACTTAACAAGAACTCTATTTTCGTTTCTAGAAGAAAGAACATTCTGTGTGAAAGTGCACTCTGAGCTATCCGTAATAAAAAATGTCAGAGCTGGAGTACCGCAAGGAAGCGTACTCGGGCCTAAGTTGTTCAATATCTACATGAGTGATATCCCGTTTCCGGAAAAAGACATCGCCATGTACGCCGACGACACGGTTACTCATGTCACAAGACTCAGACTTGAATGAAGCGATAAATCATCTGCAGAAAGCTGCCGAAACAATAAATAACTGGTTTCATAAATGGAATATCTCTATAAACGAGAATAAATGCGAAGCAAAAATTTTCACTCTGCGACGATTCTCTGAACCAGAACAGCTAATTCTGAATGGGAAGCCAATTCAGTGGAAGACCAAGGAGGAAGCAGTCAAATATCTTGGCGTTTATCTTGATACACGTCTCACGTGGAAGTATCACATCCTGAAAAAGCTTAACGAAGGGTACTCAAGGTTAAAACAACTTTATCCATTAATAAACAGAAACTCCTCACTGCAGTTAGAATGTACGCTTCTGCTATACAAATCGCTAATCAGACCAGTGATAACTTATGCCTGTCCAATCTGGGCAAACACTAGCAAAACCCACATGAAGAAACTGCAATCTCTTCAAAATAAAGTTCTCCGAATGGCGGTGGATGCTCCCTGGTTCGTACGGAACGAACAGCTACATTATGAACTTGGAATACTTACCGTAGAAGAATTTGTTATAAAACTCACGCAAAAATTCCACGCCAACATCCACAACTGTAGCAGTGCCGAACACTTTCATCTAGGACGCCAAAATCTTCACACGCGACTAAAAAGAAAACTTCCGCAAGATACTCTTATCTAATTTAAGACTGTAGTGCCGCATAGTAGGCCTCTCACATTTCTTAGAATTTTGATTTATGTTTATTTAAGTTTGTTTTTATATATATTTTTTTTTAATTTCCGATTAACAAAACTATGTATAGCAGCATGCTGCTGCTGATCTGGTTTATCCGTAATAAAAAAAAAAACTGCCAGCCAGCGGCGCTTCTACATGATCCACAGATTACAAAACCGTTTGAATTTTTAAATTTGGTCTGATAGATTCGTCCGAAACAGGATTTTTCACTTTCCTTTGACAATTTTTGCCGCCGCGGGACACGTGCGAGTGGAATGAGTCATCGATCCGATCCGTGTAACGACAGAGCTATAAAACTGGAAAATATAATTTTGATTTTTTAGAATTTACGAAATGGGTCGAGAGCTGTCATATATGCAAGTATCTTAGTATTTTTGGCCGTTGTGCGCACCACAAATAAGGAATCTTGTACCGCCAAAGTTAATAATTATTGCATCGTAGGAAAATCGTACTTTTTAAAATAAAGCTAAACCATTTTTGGAAAATATTTTAATGCTGTTGAAATGCGCCAGAATCATAGAGGTCAGTATCCACATGATCATAATATACAACTTAGGGTAGCACAGTCCATCATGTTCAAAAATAGAGACAACATGATTTATCTGTTAAAATGATTAATAGATATTCAATTCCATATTCAATGCGAAATGTAACAAATAACAAACTTCAGGAAAAAGATTGTCCTAAATAGGATTAACCATAACGGGGAATCCTAAAAACACAAGTTAATTGTCGTAAATTGTGCGTAAAAGGTACAAATAGTGTTACCAATAGTAGATTATACATGTTACAAGTGACAGAAATGCTAGTGAGATTTTTCAATTATGACTGCGATAGAGGTGCTATATACAACAGTTGCAATTTAGGTGTTGTTTTAGGTTGGTTTTGAGTGACTAAAATATGCAACTTTTGGACAAAAAACAACGGGGAAGCCTAAAAAATTCATCGTAGTAAATTACACGTAAAAGGTACAAAATAGTGATACCAAAATATTGATCTTCCGACAACACACGAAAATGCAGCAGATAATATAAAATATAAATATTATAAAAAACGGGGAATCCTAAAAATACGAGTTCATTGTAGTAAATTATACGTAAAAGGTGCAAAATATTGTTACCAAAATATTTATCTTCCAACAACAGGAAAAATAGAATGCACCAGATAATATAAACAACGGGGAAGCCTAAAAATACAGGATAATTGTAATAAATTTGGTAGAAAAGTTACAAGTAATGTTACCAAAAAAGGAGCCTTTTCAAAAAATAGTTGCAATTTTGGAAACATCAACGTCTACCAAAAGTTTTGATCTGGATATATGCAATCTATTTTCATGTCTTTAGGAGTCCACACAATAAAATCGCACAATGAAACTCCTTGCTTGTGACGTGGAGTTGTCCTTGGATCTGGTAATAGTAGTCAGTGCCTCGTTTTAAATGACCATTTTTGTCTAGATAATTTTTTTTTTTAATTAATTTATCGCCTCTGATAAGGTTTTATCCCTAACCCAACACGGGCATTTAAAGAAAGCCTCAGGGATATAGTGATATCGAACAAATAAACGAGTGCAAAATAAAAAACCTGCTCTCCGATTTGTACACGTGCTATTCAAAGATCGGCCGCCAACAATCAAAGAATGCCGCCGCTTGATTGTCGATGAGCAGGTTTTTTATTTTGCACTCGTTTATTTGTTCTATATCACTATTTCCCTGACGCTTTCTATAATATCCGCGATGCTATTTTCCCCAATAAGACCGTCAGGTGTAGCTTCAATATAACAATATTGTAGATCCACAAAAAGCCCCATCAGTCTGGTTCTCTTTTTCCGAAATTCGAGTTAAGAAGCACCAAAAATTATGATTGAGGTGTCATGTCATTCGATTCGTAATTGCACCAAGAATTTTTTCGTAGAAAATCAATATCGGTATTATTAATAGTTAATAGGATATTTAAGTTAATAAGTCGTAAATATTTTTTTTCAGATTTAATAAATAATAAACAAAAAGTTAGTAAATAATAGAGTTAGAGCTTCAATTTAAAGCTCAATTTGTTCATTGATTCACGGAGAATAAAAGACATTTAAGTGTTCTTGTCGTATCGTCAATACTTTATAAGTTATTTTAAGAACAATGATGAAAAAAGTGCACAAAAATCAAAAAAATTCAATAAAAAATTGGAAACAATCATTTTTCATAACAAACGATGTATGGTTGTTTTTAGTATGTATTTTTAAAAATAAACAAATAAAAAGTAAAAAAAATCCTTCCATAATATAGAAAAGCAATATAAATATTAATTACAAAAAAAACCGTTTCTTAATTTTAAGATTTAGCAACAAAAAAAAACCTTAATTATCAAAGGAGTTTTTCACCAATAATTTTTTTATAAGAAACGATTTAAATCATTATGTAAATAATTATTTCTATTACGGATTAGATTTCAAAAAAAAATTTTGAAAATCATAAACAATGCATTTGTTTATAACAATTTTTTAATACGAGTTAAACATAAAAAAAATATTTATATATGTATTGCTTTCAGCAATAACAAAACATATCAGTACAGATAATTTTTAAAAAAATTTTAATTTTTTTATTTATGTTTTTAAGCCTTTGATTGTTAATAAAAAAGTAAAAAATATTTTTTTTTAATTTTTCCAACGGATTATTGTTTATTGATATGTCCAGATCATACCTAAATTATTTTATTCCTTAATTTTAATATTTACTGAGTTAAAATAATTTTTTTTAGCGTTTTTGCCTTTTTTCGACGCTAAATTAAAATTATAAATTAATATTGCCGAGACAATTCCCGGAGGTAGGACTTTTTATTGGGAAATTTCCTGCTCTTTAAGGATCTTTATACCCGACTAACATCTAGATGACTATTTTTGCCACGCAGTATTTCTCTCAAAAGTGATATAATGATAAAAAGGGGTGAATTACTATGGTTACACAATGGTAAGACATGAATGATTTTTTGAAACGTCATTTTGACACTTTCATTAATTTTTTGATTTTTAACTATTACGAGAAATTACAGTCGGGCATAAAGCGTCGTATCTTAGACGTGACCGAAATGACATTGTAAGCTCGTGAGATGTGTATCACTCGTGCTATCGCACTCGTGATTCAAAGATTTCACTCGCTGACATTGAAGCATTTCTGTCACTTGTAATATAATCTACTATTTTTCAAATTTTATAATCGCAAATAGTTTTTGAAAAACATATTTGCAAAAAACGTAACTACTTTTTTTTGTTTACTTAATTGCTTATAAATTTTGTAATTTTTATTTGGCGATATTGATTTTCAACTAAAAAATTCTTGGTGCCTCGAATTTCATAAAAAGGGACTTGTGAACCAGACTACATGGTTTAATTTCTACGCCGGGTTGGTTCTTGTAGACTTCTTTGACTCTTGATTCATTGAGTTTGCCGTATTTTGTGGCTGCATTCTCGAATGAATCTTTATAAAGAAGTGATCGAACCACAGGTCCCCATAAAGAATTTTTGCGACGTTTACAAATTTATTCAAAATTCGATATTTTTTAGTATTGAACCAAAAATCTGTGCCGGTTTGTTACTTCGAGTTTTCTTCTATTTTGTCCCGCTCTAAAGACGTCAGTTGGAGGTACTAAATCAAACCGCAAAAAGTCTAACAATAAGTAACGTGCTGCTGTAACGTTTCGATAAAAAAAAGTAAGCGTTCCGATTATTCCAATTGAAACATTTAATTTTAAGTCAAATTTACGAGTATTAGTTTTTGTTTGCAATAATTTGAAAAAATAAGTTTAAATCTTTAAGTGTTATTTTCTCAAAAAATAGTTAACTAAGGTACACATTTTTTTACACCAACATTTAAGTGGTTTAAGTAATAAAAATTGAGGTTGTCATTGAGAAAAACCAATGATGACGTCATTGTGCAAAAATAGATGACATCGTAAGTAAAATCTTTATGTCGTAAAGTGGCTAATTAAAAATAAAATTGACCTGTCCGAGAGTTTTGCTAAAAAACATTAAATAACGCAATTATAAATTTTGTTCGTTACTTTATCACCACATTGTATTTATTTTAGTTACGAGAATCAAAAACTAGGGTGTCAGGAAGAATAATTTACCTGCAGAATGATCATTTTAATGTTCTTTAGGCCAAGGTCATCAAAATAAAAGTGCTTGCAAAAAATTCAGTTTTCTCTAATTGGAAATCCTATATCGCCTACAGAGAGCAGTCCGGCCAAATACTAACTTATGCTTAGGCGCGGGGAAAGGGATCAGCGCGCGGCGGCTGGATCAAAGGCAAACTTAAAAATCCTGTTTCGATAGGGTCGCAATTGTTAGATTTTAAAACAAAAAACGTGTAAATTCTTAAAAAAAATCGCCCTTTCGTCGCTGTGTGACACTTTTTTGATTTTTTTATTGTAAGTATAAGTTTTCAAACTTTTTTTCTTAAATATACATTTGAGAAAAAAATTTACTCGGACGCGCAAATTGTACGAAATATGTAAGTACAAAGCAATGTTCAAATTAAAAAGAAAGTGTACCGTTTTCTCAAAAAAGCGTTATAACTTTTGGACTTTTTGCAACGACATCTTACGGATCAGAAACACACTAAACCACCGTCCGGTTTAGCCTTAACACAAATTTTCGTTCTTAAAATACGTTTATAAAAAAGAAACTGCTTGTACAACGAAAGAATACTTATTAAAACGCGATTTACACAAGTTTTTAATTGTTGAGTGTTTGAAAAACGTACGAAAATACACAAAGACTGTTAGGTAATGTAAATATGTCGCCGGTTTGTCGGGGCTCGGTTGGGTTTTATTATGCCTTAAGAATGCAAATAGCCGATTTTTCCGACCATCGGCAACCCCGGCCAATTTGACCATCAATGGGGAATTCCGACCCCTGCCCTGCGACCACCGGACACTCATTGTTTTATATTGTATAAAGGATGTAATTTTAGTGTTAGGAAATAGTTTTGCACGAGTCTTGTAAGGACTCACAAGTACGACGGCTACGTAACGCCGTTCGTATACAATAATTTTAGTTTCGTTTGTAATTAATCAACAAAATAAAGCGTAGTTAAAAACAGACTACAAGTTAATCCGAACAACATCAGAATTCACCAGCATTCAACCCATCAGTGGTTACCAAAGACAATTTCAATGTTTTGACGTTTCAAACGAATGGATTCGGCTTCATGGCCTTCTCGATGCTTGAACTGTCAACATGACATTGCAATTTTTTTTCAAATTTCGTTGAATTAAAACTTGTCGGCCAGAAAGTCTAATACAAATCTTGCGCGTTAACCATTTTACAGATTGATTTCGCTCTATAAAATGTAAGTTACCGCACACGAATGTAAATAAGTATTATTAAACAACAGAACACGTTTTTGGGCTTCGAAATCCCGCTTGATGATCTCCCAGTAAACACAACCACTTGAGAAAAACATAAAAAAAGACGAGTACCAACGGTTGTATAGACGTTACGATGTCGCTGACTTCAACGTTACTTTCGACGTGTAAATATGACGTGTTTATAACGTCTAGTAAAACACGTTTTTTACGTGATTTTTCCACGTTCTTAACACGTACTGATTTTCCGTAAACAAAACAACGTGAAAAAAAAAACGTAAAACAACGAGTACCTACCAACCGTTGAATAGACGTTACGATGTCGCCGAAATCAACGTTACTTTTGACGTGTAAAAATAACGTGTTACAAACGTCTGATAAAACACGTCTCTTTAAGGTGTTTTTACCAGGTTGAAAAGACGTGTTGATTCTGAATTAAACGTCATTTTCAATGTCTCAACAAAACGTTCTGTAAACGTATTTTAAAGATATTATAAAATACGTCTTTTTTATGTGATTTTAGGAAATAAGTATATTAAAAAAGTGTTGATTTTTATGACAAATTAATATTTATTATAAAACAAAAAAAAAAATTGTCGTACAAAAGTTCAAATCTATTATAATGTATATATAAAGGTGAATAGAAAATATGAAAATAATTACTGAAAACTATAATATTAACTATGTACTACTAATATTATAAACTATATAACTATAACTAAAAAAACTAAAATAATTTTTATGGGCTAATTGTCCTAATTGAATTAAATCATTTTTTCATGACTCGGATTGTGTGTTGCTCGACGTATTGGGTCAGTTTTGACAATGTTTGCAGTACAGTTGTCTCAAAATCTATAAGAAATAACTATAAGTAACTATTGCCAAAATAAAAAAAAATCCTTACTAGGTATATGATTGTCGTAAATGATATAAGATGACACAATTTACCAGAATATGTTGAAGCTGGAGAAAATGCTGACATTTGCGATGCATAAGACGTCGTCGGGGTACAGCAAAAATCCTCTCCAAGGTTTACAGTTCGACGCCGCTTACCATCAAAAAGAGACTCATCACCAAAAACTTGCTTTCTTGAGAGACTTTCCACTGATGAGTTGTTTGCTCTGCAGTTTCCCAAATCTCCTTGATGAGGTTGTTGGCCTTTTTATCGTCTGTGTCATAATCCTCTGAAGCTCAAAAGTTAAAAAAAAAAAATTTAATTAGAAAAATCGTAAATATAGTATCGTATAATTAAGAATTTCACGAAAAATAAACGACAACAAACACGCCTATATGACACTAGAAAAACACGTGTATTTAATGTAAAAATTTCACGAGAAACAAACGTCAGAACTACACGTGGAAAATAAGTTATATTTTATCAACATTATGTACCTTTCGTTAATTAACAATATTGATTAAACGTCTTTATTGCGTCATATATAATATTTAAAAATAACGTAATTTTTTAACGTTGAATTGTCGTAATTTGTAGATACGTAGTCATTATTTTATTGTAAATCAACGTTGAATTTACGTTACGTAAAATACGTTGAAATAACGTTGAAGGTATTACCAAAATATAACGTGATATTTTCAACCATAAACGTGTTATCAACCACATACACGGCTTTTCCACGTTAAAACAACGTGCATGTGTTTACTGGGCTCTACTTAATCCATTATTTCTTGCAGCTCTTCCTTTATAGGTAAGTACGGCAAATATCTTGTATGGTTCGTCCAATGATACAATACACCCATAATTATCTCACTTTTTGTTGGCTCCTTTTTTTGTAATGTTTGCAATATCCCCCCTTTCCCCCTTTCTGGGAGTTCCTTTTTTACATGCTTCTTTTATATTTTGTATAACATATTTCTCCACCGTTATTCAACATTTCGTTGTTGCACCTGGACAGATTTTTTTCCTTCTTGTCCCTTTCGCTCAGTCTAACTATTTCTTTGCGCGCGTACCCATACCTCTGGTTCTCTTCTCTCTATCTCCTCTTGTTTTTTCCATCTCCAAACCTCTGCTCCATACAACAACATGCTCTCAGTCAGACTTTCAAAAATCATCAGTCTCCTCGTTGGTAGTCATGTACCACTTGAGAGGTAATCCTGCCACTGGCCAGAGCCCGCAGAGCTGCTCGACTGTCGCTGAAGAAGCACATCGTTTTCTCACTGACATTGCGCCCAGTGATTTCTGTGGCACCCCTAAGAATGGCCGCGATCTCCGTCTGGAAAATACTGGCCCATTCCCCTAGGGTTGCGCTGAGATTGCAGTTCATTTCGGGGATGTGAATTCCCGCTCCAGAGCCTGCTTTCGTTTTTGATCCATCCATGAAGATTGAAATCTCAAACTTCGGATGTTCTTCTGTATCCATATGCACTGCATAGGATTTTTCGAAAGCATATTGAGGACAGATACGGTCCGATCCCGCACCCAGGAGAGGTATTCTGTGGAGTCCCTCGCTCAAGATGTGCCCGCGTTCTGATTTCCCAGCTTTCCAAAGGTTTCCTTCTCGCAGCCTGCGAGCGGAGGCAAGTGCCATGCCCTCCACGAAGAGATCGATCGGAGGCAGACACAGGATAGCCTCCAGAGCTGCGGTCGGGGTGGTTCTCATGGCGCCCGTCACAGCGACACATGCCATCCGTTGGATGCGTCCGAGACTTGTCATCGTTGTTTTTTGTCTGACTATTTGCCACCAGACAATTGCTCCGTAGCTCAGCATCGGTCTGATGACGGCCGTGTAGAGCCAGAGGGTAATCCTGGGTGTTAAGCCCCAGGACCTTCCCACCGCTGTCCTACACTGCCACAGGGCGACGCTAGCTTTGTCTATTTTGCTCTCCAGGTGCTTTTTCCAAGACAGCTTATGATCCAACATAACGCCCAGGTACTTCACATCCTGCGAGAGTTTCAGCTTGACGCCGTTAGAAGGGCAGCCTTAGCTGTCCCATCTTCCTTTTGTTCGTGAAGAGGACTAGCTCTGTCTTTTGTGGATTCACAGCCAGAGCCTCCTTCTTACACCATTTTTGTACCAGGCAGAGTGCTGTCTGCATAAGGTCGCATAGTACATTTTCGTACTTACCAGTAAGCAGTATGACCAGGTCATCTTCGTATCCGATAGTGTAGAATCCCGCCTCGTTGAGTGTGCATAGAAGGTCGTCCACTACTATGTCCCATAGCAATGGGGAGAGAACTCCCCCCTGAGGAGAGCCGTTCTTAACCACTCCTCGAGTAGTTGCGTCGGATACACTAATCTGTACGGTTCTGCAGTCCAGCACCCGCTGAATCCAGTCATGTACTGTTCCTGAGACATCGCGGTTCTGAAATGCTCGCCCGACGCTATCGAAGGTGGTCTTGTCAAAAGCCCCCTCGATGTCGATGAATACTCCTAAGGAGTATAGTTTATGCTCCAGGGCTCCCTCAATCCGCCCCACCACCTCTTGTAGAGCGGACTCGGTCGATTTCCCTAGAACATATGCATGTTGGTTGGGGTGTAATGGTTTGGCCCTTAGCACCCCATCCCTTATTTGGTAGTCGCATAGTCTCTCCAAGGTTTTTAACAAAAACGATGTGAGACTTATGGGACGGAAAGATTTCGCGAGAGAATTATCTCCTCGCCCTGGTTAAAGACTGATAAAGACAACTCTCACCTCCCTCCACATTTCCGGTACGTATGCGAGTGCAATACATGCCCGAAAAATTATCACGAGGTTGTCCAGAATCTCCGAAAGTTCCCACTGTAGCAGGGCCGGGAAGATTCCGTCCACGCCCGGTGACTTGAAGGGTTTGAAAGCTCTTATAGCCCATTCTACGCTAGGATGGTTCACAATCCGCGCAGCCTCAGCCCAGTCCTCCAGGGAGGGGGCTTTCGGACAGCTTTGGATCGGATTCACATCCGTTGTGACCACACAGCCCGGAAAATGTGTAGCCATCAGTACCTTGGCTGTTTCATCGGCAGAGTCCGTGTATGTGCCGTCCTCTTTCTTCAAGCTACCTACTTGCTGTCCCGGATCCTTTGACAGGATTTTCATCAGCCGGGCAGCGGTGGTAGTACATTCGAGGTCCGCACAGAATTTTCTCCATGATGACCTTTGCTTAGAACGAACGACTTTTTTGTATTGCCGCTGGTATTCTTTAAATTCGTCCCAGTCGGCTGCATTTTTGGTCCTTTTGGCCTTATTGAATAGCTTGCGCAGATAGGCTCTTCCCCTTTTCAGTTCCTTACACCACCATGTGGTGTTGTGGCCCTGGCGGGTGCCTGATCTCAGCGGACAAGCTTGCTCATAAGACGTCATCAGAGACCTAGTGAGGTCAGTGACTGCCCTCTCCAGTTCTCCGATCGTCTTAAGATCATTAGAGATATCGAGCCGACCTCTGACATTTGACAGGTTTTCTAGAAATAGATCACTGTCAGTTTGTTTTGGGTTCCTGTACGGCTTCGGTAACATCTCTTTTGCTTCTAACAAAAACGTTATCCATCTATGGTCTGACATGGTCACATGCGATGATACTTTCCAGTCCCTCACATGTTTGGAAATCTCTTGTGTCGCGAGAGTGATGTCTATCACAGTCTGATACCTCGAGGTGATAAACGTAGGCTCGCTCCCTCGATTGAGTGTTTCTAACTTTGTGCTCGTAAGATATTCGAGCAGTGCTGTTCCTCTGCTGTTGCAATCACCGCTCCCCCATACGATGTGGTGTGCGTTGGCATCGCATCCAGCAATGAGTTGTTTTCCTTCCCTTTCGCAATGTCGAACCAGGTCCGCGAGCTCCTTCGAAGGGGGTGGCTCCCTGGAGTCGCCGGGGAGGTATACTGAGGCAAAGACTACCTTTATTACATTCCCTCCAAAGTCCAGGTTGACCTGCACGGCCGTGATGTCCCGGTTGCAGTAGCTCGTCAGTTGGAAGGCGTCTTGTTGACCTGAAACATAAACACAAGTTCTGGGTCTTTCTTTGAGGGACCCCACGTAGATGGTCCCTGTGGGTTTGTCGCCCATGCCACAAACCCGGTTGCCTACGCACCACGGTTCTTGTAGCAGGGCTATTGTTATCTGCTTTGCTGTCAGGTGACGACTTAAAGGGGGTATTTGTTTATTTGTTTGTTTGTTCGTATGTTATGCACGCCTAAACCGGTGAACAGATCCTCATGAAATTTTGATCACAAATAATATTCGCAATGGGGATTAAAATAGAGGGTTCACTACCCCAATGTGTCACCCCTTTTTGGTAAAAAGAAAAATGATTTAAAGTTCAAACCAGACGAAATGAAAACTGTCAGATCAAATGTTACAGTGACAGTTTTAGACGTAAAATGTCACTCATCAGTTTTCATCAATATCATTTTACAAGGGAGGAACTGAAGTACTCTCTCCATTCCTCCATAGTAATTCCATCTCTCTGTCTCTCTCTTTCTTTCTTTCCCTATTTATGTATCCCTATACCTCTTCATCCGTGTTTATACCCTTCATCTTGAGTTCTTATTCCATCCGTTTCTTTTGCTACTTCTCTTTGCGTACTAACTTGTACCTCTTGCGTGATCTCTTGTACTCTTCCTTAGTTGCTTTTTCTTTTTTCAAATTTCTTAGTTTCCTTCTTGCTTCCTGCTTCCCTTCCCTCCATTCTTTATCCCATCACTCGTTATTCCACAGCTCCATCTTCTTTTTTATCTCTATCTCCATTTTTTCTGTTGCGTTTCTTACGTTATCGCTCAGTTCCCCCATCTTTTCGTTTATCTCTGCTGTTTCGTATTTTGCCTCCGTATTGTCTTGGTCTATAATTTTCTTTTCCTTCTTCACAATTTTTCTTCTAAACTCATTCACACTTCCTCTATCTATCTCTCTTACTTTTGTCTTCACTTCCAAAGGCATATGGTCCGACTGAATTCTTTCTCCCACCTTCCATCCCATGCTCCATTACATAATCAATAACCGTTCCCCCTCTTGGTCTTCCTTTTCCCCTAATTCTTGCATTAAAATCCCCCCCAATCACCACAGTTCCTTCTTCTTGCTCTTTTACTCGCTCTTCTATTACTATACTATTACAATTCTCAGTTCTCTCTGTTTACTTTTTACAAGATATTTCTAAACTGGGAAAAATATTTAAAAAAATCTCTTGTTAAGTAATGCTAGGTTACTGTCTTTTCCGCTACAACTTTCGTTTTTATCTTATGCGTATCGAGGGTGTTGGTTATCACATAATCATAATGCTTTTGTACGTTAAAGCGGGTGGTAATGCTCATGGAGCGCAGCGATGATGGCTTCAGCGATTACCGAACCGCGAAATTCCGCATCACACTTGTTACGGTTATTTTAGGTGGTATACTCCACGTGAGCACGGGTAACTTAAGCGGAGACCGGTTAGCCGAGGATCAACTGTTGAGTTTAGCGGGAGGGAAGGAAAACTCTTCGGTCGGCCTTTATTAATTTACTATTTACACGGTGTTTCTTTCCCCGCTTTACCCTATTTATTTACACGGTGTCTCTCTCTCTCTCTGTCGCTCTCCGTTTAACCCTCAAGATCTACATAGTGTCTCTCTCCATTAATGTCCTACTTAATCCGGTATTACAATGCAAATTGCTACAATTGTAGAAGTTAAATAAATTAGTACACATGTAGCTACATATGTAATGTAATTATTTGGTCCCTCTACTGTTGATTGAGTGTTTACAATGGCGATCCACATAGGCTGGATTGTTAATTCTATAAGCATTTATATTATTATAAATGTTCCATCCACTGCACCACATACTCCAGGAAAACAAGCTATTGCAGGAAATCTTTTTACAACATCGAACATGTTATGGGGCTATGACACTATTTCGTCGAATTTTATCTCATTAACAGCATCTACACACACTCATTTTTGATACCCATGCATATCGCAAACACCATGGTCCTGACCTCCATTCCCTAACCAGTATGCAGGGCAATGTCTTCTGCGGTGGTGTCAATCCATACCATCGAAAGGTTCTATTTGGAAGCGTTGGTATCATTCAATTCGTTATCAGTGAGAAAAGCGTCTTTCCTTATATTAAATCGATATTGTCTAGACAAGTCTTCATCCTCACTTTCGGAATCACTTGACCACATATTGGCAACAGATACTTACGTAATCATAGTACGGGAACTGCAGTAACACTGTGAATTTACCCACAGCTGAAGATATGTAAAACATTATCTACACTTCTATAAATTCTGTAATACAATCATACAAGTGATAACTTTGTGTTACAGAATACGTTTACATATGTAGAGATTCTTCCGTAATTACAAGATGAGTTGTGTTATCAAAAGTTACAAGTGTAAAATATATGTATTCTAACAATTGTAGGACTTGTACGGCTTGTGTTACAGGCCCCTGGTCTGTTGTCTTGAGCAGAAACGGTTTCAAAAGGAATACTGAACTTGGTAAGTTCGTTCCAAGACAACATTTACTTGTGTTGAGCAACATCTTCGGGATTATGGCAAATTCAAACCTGCACAATATGATTGGGGTAGACTGAGAACAACACCACTAGTGGCACAACCCGAAGACAAAATTTTGGAAATCGAACCGAATCAGCAATATTTTGTTAGAATATGTGTCTCACTCATTGAAATCGGGTTAAAATAAACGAGATATAACCTCAAAAGTTTCTTGTCAGTTACCTTGTTTAAATTTAAAATACATATTATAAGCAGCAATACAACGATTCCCGAACCGCGAAATTTCGCACCACACTTGTTACGGTTTGAATGCTTCGAGCGTCAGTTATTTTACGTGGTATACCACATGAAGCAAAACACTTCCGTCGGCCTTTATTAATTTACTATTTACACGGTTTCTCTCTTCTTATGTCTCAACACCGCCAAGCTGATACCCGTCTGAATATCACCGGTGGTCGGCCTGCTGTCGGTATATCCCATCCTATCGATGGTTGGGTGGCGGTGGGAAGCTTATACTTCCGGCGGTGTGTCCATCGTTTATCAGCCTGGCCTCCACTTCAAGAGTCGGCGGCGGTTAAAGGCGGCGTTGAGGGTTCGGGACATCAGCATCAGAAGCGCTGTACTTGACTCAGTGACAAGAGTTTCGATACGGCGCCGGGAAGCATTTAATTTCGGTATTTATGGCACCGGAAATACTGAACTTGGTAAGTATTTTTATTTTACATAACACTATTGTCTGTAGTGATGAAAATCAGTATGCCATTCAAGAAATTCGTCACCAACGACAATTTTCTTTAAACGTGTGGACAGGGATTGTTGGTGATTATTTAATTGGGCCGTTTATTTTACCACAACGCTTGACTGCCGGGGGATTTCTCAATTTTGGAACTGTTGGATATTTTGTTAGAAGATGTTCCCTCAGCAAATCGACGGAATATTTGCTACGTGCACGAGGCAGCGGCTTGCCACGCGGCACAAATGGTTAACGACAGAATGAATACCAAATTCTGAGGTCGTTGGAAAGGGTGGATGAAACAATTAGTTTAGACAACTTGCAACTTGGAGAAACGTGTAGAAAATGCCATATCATCTATAAAAAGTGTTTCTAAGCCTATTTTAATAATTGATGTCTCACTCATTGAAATCGGGTTAAGAATAAACAAGTAAAAAAAAAGTTTCTTGTCGGTTACCCTGTTTAAATCTAAAACTACATATATCCAGCAACACATTTTTAACATCTAGGCACAAATTTAATCTTAATATCATCTTTAGTTCTTAACACAATATCCGCTGTTAGTACAATGGTATCTGGAGTGTCAACCGGTTCCAAGACAAAATT
This sequence comes from Diaperis boleti, assembly GCA_963583935.1. Lineage (NCBI taxonomy): Eukaryota > Metazoa > Arthropoda > Insecta > Coleoptera > Tenebrionidae > Diaperis > Diaperis boleti. The sequence goes on along the minus strand of OY757245.1, from coordinate 18,072,608 downwards.
ACCTAAAATGCCACAAATTGCCGCCTTAAGTTCTAACATAGCGAATCTCTTCCCAATACAGTTTCTAGGACCCGCACTAAAAGGTACGTAAGCAAACGGATGTCTATTTTTACAATTTTCCGGCAAAAATCTATCAGGATCAAACTTCTCCGGGTCCGGATAGATACGAGCATCGTGATGGAGATCGTAGATGAACAACAACACGGTTGTCTTCTTGGGTAACTTGTACCCAGAAACAGTAGTTATTTCTTCACCAAGCTCTCGCGATATAAGTTGTACACTGGGATACAACCTCAAAACTTCTTGAATGACTCTCTCTAGATATTTCATCTCTTGAAAATCTTCGAAGGATGGCGACTTTGGAAACTCACCCAGAACTGTGTGCATTTCTTCTAGAATTAAGTCCTACGAGAAAATTTTAACATTGCCTCAACTACTATAGAATATTTTGTTACTTGAACGTGTGGGTTACAGGCAATAAGCATCAACGCAAAGCCCAAAGCCGTGGAAACAGTGTCATGTCCTGCAAACATGAAAGTGTTGACTTCGTCGGCAATTCCTTCTCGATCTATAATTTTCTCAGTATTCTTAGCCGTCAATAACAAATCCAACATGACCAAACGCTTCTTATTTTTGTGCACATCATGGTTCTCAAAATCTTCAGTCTGTGGTTCAAAAATTCTTTCACGTTCCGCTATCACATCTCTGGTAAACTTGTGCAAAATTTTTATTGTTTTTCGTTCATTCAAGAACGTAGGACTGAAAATATTTAGAATCTCAAACGCCAACCATGGGTGCAAATTTCTGTATACTATAATTTCGGCCAAATCGTAAATTGCTTTTTTGTAATTTATTTCTTTTTCGGTTGTGAAGTTGAATTTTGTTCCCATGGCAGTTTCTAAAATAATATGGATGATTAGTGGTCCACATATGGCACAAGTAACACACCCAAAATAGTTTTCAATGTGAACTGAGTACAATGGGCATCCACGCAAACGTAGGATTGATCACACAACGTCCTAATCTTTTCCACAAAACTATCAGTTTGTTTGTTAAAAGTGTCAATGAAATTTTGGAGGATGGTTAAGTGAAAGGTGGAGGTCAAAAGTTTTCTTCGTTTGTGCCATTTTAAACCTTTTAAAAAATTTAGAATATAAGCCGACCAATTATGAACTACTTACCACCGCTAGTTAGAAGGCCAATGCCCAACCAGTTTTGAAAAGTATTGTAAATGAAACTTTTGTTTATATGTTTAGGGTTTGACAGCACTCGCTGAAATTTAAAGTGTTATTATTGCATAATTTAGTGTTTTACTATATATTCACTTCAAAATCATCTGGATGTTGTACACACGCAATTATTAAATGGCAGGCCCTTAGCTGGTAGATTGGGTAGTACGTTTTGGAAAACTCTCTTGCTTTTCTAAACATCTTTTCTGGAAACTTATTAGTCTAGATGTTTATATGATTGTATTCTGTCATTTGGATACCTTTTGATTTATTCAAATGGGCTATGTTTCCGCCGATGAAATTCTTGGCAGGGGGACCAGGAAGTTTGTTTAATTGAGGATAAATGAGAATCAGATCTAGTCGTAAAGACTTGGCCACATACAGGAGTACTACTATTACTAGTACGATTGTTAATATCAACAAGGGGACCATTTTGAATTCCGTAGATGGTGACTTCCTAAAATACTTATCTAAGGTCGTTTATAGTTAATTAATTTCAGATATGCAAATAGTATTTAACGTTACAAGTCTGGTAGGTTACAAGTAACTACCGGACGTGTATCGTAATGCATTTTTTTCACTACTAGCTGTAGAATGTACGATTATATAGTTTGTAGAGGAGGTGTGAAGTTGTTTTTCTTTCCTAGTAGTTAATAATTTTTTCATTATTGACCAGTAGTTAATAATGGGCAGAGACCGGATTTGATGCAAAATGCATATCGATTATTTTATCTTCCTACTTAACAACAGCGCCCTTCGATTTTCACAAATTGCACCAGTTGCAAATATTAGACATTAATTAACTGCAATTCATGCAAAAAAAAAACAAAAAACGAAGTTAAATTATTACAAAAGCACAGGTATGCATTGTTCAAGTTTTTACACGAAAATCCGGTCTCTGACGGAGAAATGTCAGAAAAAAAATACATAACCTCGGATGCCAGTCACAGTCGATCCTGTCCAAATTTCGAGTTTCACGTACAGGAAAATATGACATTCTTGGAGTAGGTTTCTTTAAGGGGTTGAGCGCGACGCGCGAGCCAAAATTTGCAACGATCCACGGAAGAAACAAATGTTCAGAGACGTCAACGTCTATTCAGGATTAACTGTGACCTGGCACCCGCTAGACGATTGTATTTTTGATGCTTCATTTATTTAACGATTTAAGCTGCTAGTAGTGAAAAAAATAATATATAAACCACGGTAGAGAAGCCCTTTCTCAGCTTCCAACTTAATTAATACTGCTTAGCTGAGAAAAATTACTTCTCTACCTTGGTTTATAATATACTATTATTTCACACTGTAAGCCTGTTATTATTATTATTTTATTTCAAAACTCAATTATCACATTTAATATCAATAATTAATATCAGATTTGATTTATAAAAATTAAACTGTCCGGTAAGTATTGCCTAGCGTCACTTACCGGCTCTGATACTGTGATAGCTCACCTACCGGAGTCAAATTGATCCTTTAATCGAACATCCACCGGACAGTATGAAGTAAAAGTAGTTTCACTTAATTAATTACCAAGAGAATGGTTTTGGACTTACATTATTTACTGCTCGCCAATAACACTTATATATCCTAGAATCTGCCTGGAAAAAGTGTTGTTTACTAAGTAATTATAAGTTTGATAACATTAAAAGGTTTCTACTGTTCCTTTATGTTATTCAGGTTGTCTTCTTCTTGGTTGTTACAATATAATGTTTTTTATTTAATAATACGTCTAAATTCTATCAGATATAGTACATACATCAATATCTATATATACAGAGTGGAAAGTTTAACTGGAATAAATTCAGTAAATTCCTGAAACACGTCGATTTTTGTTTTTAAATTGCCACTTTTTAGGTTGATCAGCTTTCTTTTGTTTTTACTCAGGGGGCTGTAACCACCCTTAAGTTTTTTTTTCTAATGGGAAGATATGTCAACCGACACATCTTTGGAAAGCCTATAAGAAAAGGAGTACAAAGATGTATATTTTTTACTTTTCCAGCTAATAATGTAAGAAGAAATAAATAAAAACAACTTTAATCTAGTGGTAAATCTTTATTTGCCCTACGGGCTTTCTGATTCCTATACATATACAAGTAAACTTAAAAATTATAATAATAAAAAAAACTAAATAAAATTCTCTATTTCTTCTCCCCTGCCCTTTCCTCTTCTCCCTTCTCCCTCCTCTTCCATACCTCTTTCATCCATTTAATTTCCCTTCCATCTACATTCAGTATTTCCTCTCTTTCTTTCCTCTCTCTTTGTTTCATCTCACTGCACTCGTTCCACATATGCTCAATCGTCTCTCTTTCCTCACAGCACATTCAACACATTCTTCCTCCATCTTCTGTCCAATACCTATTTTCCCTCTCTTCATTTCCGCACCTAAACCTCGCCATCATCTTTCTTTCTTTCTCGCTCTCCCTCCCCAAATATTTCGGTACTTCCTCGATCATGCATCTTCCGTACTTCCCGTTGTATCTGGATTCTCTAATTCTTTCTCTCCTCTCTTGTCTATCCGTATCCTTATCACTTTCACTTAGTTCTACATTCATCCATACGCCTCTTTCTCTCAGTCTCAGAAGTAAATCTCCCTATCATTCTCCTCTGAATTCTTCTTTTTTTCTCTCCAGCACTCCTTTAGAATCCTACATTCTTTCCTCCCTTCCATCCTGTCTTCGAACTTGACCGCTCTTTTCCCGCTTTCACTCTCAACCTATTCCTCTTGCATTCTTCTCTCACTATGTACCCTGGCGTTTCTCTCTCCACCCCTAGCACCCACCTCAGATATTTCTCTTGCACCCTCTCTATCTCCTCTTGTTCTTTCCATCCCCAGACCTCTGCTCCGTACAACAACACGCTTTCAATAAGACTTTCAAACATCACCATTCTCCTCTTAAACTCGCCTCCCCACCCTCTCTCTCCTATTCCCATTGCACATCCTTTCACTTTGTTCGCTTTTCTTACCAGTTCTCTAATATGTGCCTTATCTGTGGCTCTTTCACTGAACACATACCCCAAGTACTTGAATTCTTTTACTTGTTCTATTACTTCTCCCTCCCACCTCCAATTACTCTTTTCGTTCTTCCTCTTTCTCTTATTGAACACCAGCATTTTTGTTTTCTCTACATTCACCTCTAGTCTTTTCTTCTTCACATATTTTCCTAAACTCTTTATCATTTCCTTCATTTCTCTTTCACTCTTTGCCACCATTACCACATCATCCGCAAACGCCAGGCTCCACACTTTTTTTCTACCTACCTTTCCAGCCATTCATTTACCTCTTTCTCCCTCAGGCACTCAAACATCCTCTCTCTGTCCACCTTGTCAAAAGCCGCCTTGAAGTCTACGAATAATGCATACACCCTCCCCCCTTTCTTCTTTAACTCACTCTTCGTCAAATGGTCCAGGATGTATACATTATCATCCATAGTTCCCCTCCCCTCTCTAAATCCTGCTTGGCTGTCTGGTAATTCTCCCTTTTCCTCTATCTCTCTGCTCATCCTTTCATTCAGAATTGATGCATACAACTTGTATTCTGTGTTTAGGAGAGTTATCCCTCGGTAATTTTCTACTTTATTTTTCTCCCCTTTTTTGTAAATGGGGTAAATTACCCCCGCTCTTCACCCTACCGGGAATCCTTCTCCTTTCCACACCCCATTCATTACCTCCACCAGCCTCTCTAGCACTCTTCTCGTCCCATACATCCACGACTCATTCTGTATTCTATCCCTCCCTGGTGCCTATTCCATTTCTTTCCACCTCTTCCATTGTAATTTCTTCTCCTTCAGGTTCTACTCGGTTTCTCTTCGTGTCTCTATTTACGTTTTCTTTTTTTCCTTTTCTCCCTCCAGCAGCCTCATGAAGTACTCCTCCCACTCATTCATCGTTATCTCCTGGCTCCCATTTTCTTTTTTCTTTCTCTCTCTATTAATATAGTTCCATACCTCCTTCTCTGTTCTTATTGCTTTTATCTCTTCCTCCTCTCTCTCCTTCTTCTGTCTCTTCTTCTCCCTGCATGTCTCTCTGTATCTTCTTTTCGCTTCTAAAAAGCCACTGCTGTTCCCTTTAGTCTTTCTTCACTTTCTTAGTTCTTTTATTGCTTGCTTTTTACGTTGTTCACATTCTTTGTCCCACAATTTATTCTTTCTTTCTGTTCCTCCACCTCTTACTGTTATTTCTCTTTTTGTCGCTGCTTTTTCCAATATTTCTACCAATTCTATCTTCATTTTCCCTACTTCTTGTTCTTTAAATCTTGCTTTTTCCAGTCTTCTCTTATACTCTTCCACCCCTTACTCGTCCCATACTTTAATTATCACCTTCCGCATTTCCTCTATTTTTTCTTCTCCTCCTCTCTTCTCTCTCCCCCTTCCTATACTTATCCCTATAGGCAGATGGTCTGACTCTACTCTTTCCCCTATTCTGAATTCTTCGACTTCTTCCCATGCTTCTTCGTTTACTATTCCGTAGTCTATCACCGTCTCTCCTCTACCGCCTATGTAGGTCCATTCTCCTTCTTCGTGCCTTTGTTTAATTCCATTCAGCACTTCCCATCCTTTTTCTTCTATCCATTTCATCATCTTCTTCCCTTCCGCGTTTTCTTTCTTGTCTTTGGATTTTCTTTTTCCCTCTCCCCTCTCTTCTTCCCAATCCCTGGCTCCTCTTTCCCCAACTCTCCCGTTAAAATCCCCTCCCAGAAGCAGACATTCTTCCCTGTTGTCTTTTAATGTTTCTTCTATCTTGCTTATTGTTCATCTCTTTGCTGTACACTGTCACTATTTTCCACCATTTACTGTCTATTTTAACGTTTCTCGCCATGTGACCTTCCTCTTCTCCCTTCTTTTTAGTATTCTCTTTTATTCCTTTTTTACCCCTGTTATTATTCCCCCTGCTGTTCTTCCTTTTTTCTTTCCCCTTCTTGCCCCTTGCCATTCCCACTTGAACTCCTTTGGTAACAGTTTTTCTATTTTTTCCCAGCTTTCTGACCATCTTTCTGTTAATCCAACAATATCGAACTTCTTCACATAGTCCCAAAAATCTTCTTATTTTTTTCCCTAGTCCCGCTACATTCCAAAATAGTGCCCTCAACCTTGTTTTTCTCGTTACCTTCTTTGATTTCCCCCTTCCTTCCTTAGTTTTCCTCCTACTTCCTTCTTTGTTTCTTTTTTCCCGTTTCATTGTCCTTTTTCCTTTGCCGTTGTCCCCCTTTTCCCCTCCTCCCCTTCTTCTTCTTATTGGAAAACCTCTAGGCTCTCTCTCTTTTCATTCCATCTCCATTGCTCCCCGTCCACTATTAATTTCCTGTATCCCACTCTTACTTCTTTCCCTTCTTCCTTTTTTTCCTTCGCCATACTTCTTAGTTTCTTTTGTACATCTCTTTCCTTCTTTGTGAGGTCGTTGTCTATGTATATCCCCCTTGTTTCCTTCTTCTCCCTCAATTTTCCTTTGTGCTTCATTATTCTTTCCTTCTCACCCCATCCCTCCATCTCCACGAATACTTGATCCTTGTTAATCCTGTAACAATCTTTTATTTTACTATCCTCTACATTTTCCTTCAAAAACTTCTCTACATCCTCTTTTTTTTACATGACTTTTTCTTTCCCCGTCCCATCCTGTTATCACAATGTTGTTCTACCTCTTTCTTCTCTCTTCGATTTCCATTCTCTCTTCCAGCTTTTCCACTCTCTCCTTCCACCAGTCTCTCTCTCCTTCCCATCTCTTCTCCTTCTCTTTAAATTCTTCTATCTGCCTCTCTATCTCTCTCTTGAGTTCCTTGTTTTCTCGTCTTATTTCTTTCATCTCCTCCTTCAACTCTTGCAACAGGTCCAATATTTTTTTCTCCATCTCTGTGTCCGTTTCCTTCTCTTTCTCTGATGTCTTCTGTGTTTTACTTTATTCAAAAACAATCTTTTCCTCCTCTTCTTGTTTTTCTGTTCTACCCTCCCCTTTTCTCTTTCTTTTCCTTTCCTCCAGGTAAGGGTCCAGGCTTCCCTGACTGAGCGAGCGGTTTCTATCGTCTTTGTTCATCCGCTTCCTGTGGCGCCTCCTAGATGTCGTTATCTTCCGGCTTCGCCGATTTATTCTTTTTCCTGACTATATCTCCTCTTCCCTGTCCAATTCTTTCTTCCTACCTTTCTCTAATACCTCTTCTCGCTTTTCTCAATATCTTCTCTAATTTTTCTTTATATCACCTTCTATTTCTCTATTTTACGCTACTTAACCTCTCTACCACGTTGTTTACCTTCAGCTCGGTAACCAGAAGAATGTCGATAAATCCAAGTGGAGTAAATTTAAATTAAAATTTAAATATATCTAAGTCGAACTGCACAAAGTTTAATATATGTAAACTTACAAATGGAACATGTTTCGGCAGAACACTACTGCCATCATCAGCCCTAATTTAACAAGAGATTAATGATACAATTGAATTACAGAGGGGTTCTTACCTTAAAGAATATAAAAAATTATAACATTGACGTAATTTTGAATTAAATTTGACGTTTTCAAAGGGTTACACGATTTTAAAAGATTCCGTAAAAACAACATTTTATAAAATGTAAAAATTAAAAATGGATAAAAGAGAATCTGGTAAGTTTGTTTGAGTGGTGAAAAATTAAAATAGTGAATTAATAATGGGATTATTGAAGTTATTCTGTTCATTTAAACAAGATCTGTTTTCCAGTTTCAAGGCTTTCCTTATTTCCAAAGTCTCAAGAAAATCTAATTTCCGGCCTTTATTGTATTTATGAATCAATTTGGAATTTGATGGTCAAAAACTATGTTTCGTTATTAATATATGATTGACGAAAGAAGAAGGTGTTGATGGTGGAGGATCAAGATCTGTGTTGTGATAGATCTGCCTGAAATGTTCTTTAATACGGTCTGATATTTTGCGACCTTGAATGAATGAATGACTCACAAGAAGAGCAGTATAATTTGTATACACCTGATGATGATTTGTAATCTAATGGATCTTTATTTTTAATAAAAAATCGGGATAAGTTATCTGTTTTAAATGAAACTTTAAAACCGTTTTTCTTAAGTATTTTAGAACATTTCACTGATACGACGCCAAATTATGTTAATGAATTTGAAGAGGAAATTGTTTCTGAAGGATTTTTAACCAAGTGGTGTGTGTATTTGAATTTGTTATAGTATCTATAGTAACGAGTGAGCAACAAAATTCGTGATCGTAGGAGCCTCTGAATCCAAAATTTTGAGTCGATTCTTGATCGATACGATTGTGTAAAAAGTCATCGAGTAATGTGAATTGACGTTTAATGTAAACGAACCGATATACGTTTAGCCAACTGCGATCACGAATTTTGTTGCACACTCGCTATGATTTATTTATAGTTTTTAAAGAATATTCATTATTTGAAGCAATTTGTTTAATGTTATTAAGTTCTGTTTGAAAAGATTAATCTGATAGTGGTATAGAAAATAATCGGTGGAAAAAGGAATGAAAAGCTGCAAATCTATGGCAAACAGGCTGACAAAAGTCAAAAGGTATTACGCAATCTGTGATAGGTTTTCTATAAATGTCAAATTTAAAAGTATTATTATTTCTAGTGATTAACAAGTCTAAAAAGGGATTTTGGGAATTCATTTCAATTTCAACGGTGAATTTAATGGATTGGTTTAAAGAATTTAAGTTGCTGAGTGCGTTATCAAGTTCAGAATCAGATACTTCAAACAGTGTAACATTATAATAATATGTGAAAATTGGGATGTAGATTCTCCATCAGAAAAGACCGGACCCGTGTTTGACGATTTTCCAAAAAAAAAAAATACAAATTTCAAAAAAGGAGCGTAAATAATGGGGACGGTAGTTTTCCTAAGAATTCTCATAACTGGAAAACAAATAGTGTTACATACATGAAAATTGGTTCTAGATTCTCCTTGGCATGAGAATTAGCACTTGGACTCTCCTTTAAAAATAACTAGAAAATATTTAGAAACCGCAAAAAAAGGCGTAACAATAAAAAACGGTTTTTCAAAATTCCATTTCAAAGGAGGGTAATGGGGCTTCCGCCAACTTAACGTCTGGATCCACTGAACCGATTGCAATGAAATTTTGCACTTATTTATTTCACCACGTAGAGGCTCACTAGGAAACGGTAGGGGGGTAACGGGGCCTTCGGCCCCGTGAAGGAGCCACCCTACCTGAAGGGGTCTCATTATCACAAGGGGCCCCCTGTCTCAAGGTGACCTCCTCGACTCCCCCCTTCTCAAGATGATCCCCTCGGGCTTCCCTGTCTCAAGGGGGGTCCATTGGGCTTCCATGTCTCAAGGGGGCCCACGGGCCTCAGTGTCTTAAGGGACCTCCCCTCGGGCACACAACGATTTTTTCAGTTTTATTGTTAGGCAAGTTTCATTAATTGTAAGATTGGAACTAGGCTGGGGGACAGATGAAGTTTTTTTGGGTCTCAGGAAAACAGAGTTTTTAAAACGATTACAATGAAATTTTGCACACTTATTTATTTTACCACGAAGGCGCTCACTAAGAAACGGTTATTCAAAATTCCATTCCTAAAGAGGGTAATGGGATGGTGGAGGATAATCTCTGGATCCACTAAACCGATTGAAATAAAATTTTACACATTTACTTAGTTTACCATGTAGGCGCTCACTAAGAAATGATTTTTCAAAATTATGCGATTCCGGGACGGGTCAGCTTTGATAAGTTTTAAATTTGATTACTCCCAAACTGAAATGTTTCATCAGAAAAGATTCATGACGTAACGCTCGGGGGCGGCTTTTTGATAAAAAGGGGATGAAGCTACTCCCCGGCGGCGGCTTTTTGGTAAAGGGGGGATGAAGCTACCCCCCGGGGGTGGGAACTCTTCGGATCTCAATTTGGGTCCTTTCTGGGATAACCAAATTTTTAAAACTTTGTAAATTGTCTTTTCTAAAAGGTCGAATTTGTTTGCACTGCAATTCAACGACAGAGTTTTTACATTAATTTGTGGGATCTCTAAATACATAAAATCACAACAACGAACAAAATTATAACAGAAAATTTCAAATGTGAGAAACAGTAATAAAATTGTCAAAATATTCTTGTAAATTTAAATGCTAATAATATGTAAGTATAATAAATTTTTTGTCCTTCGAGACGTCGACATGTAATCAGGATGTCTAGTTGCCACTAATTATATATCGCAACAAATTATTCACATCGTGTTCGTTTGCCTGGTTACATTTTTCGGTAAAACTTGATATTGCAAATTATATAATTCTAATGCATAACATTAGTAACAGAATGATAGCAGGTATTATTATCGCTATGTATTTAATAAGCTGTCATGGTTATCTACTCAATTGCTCTGTAAAAAAATCGTGCCCCATGTTTAAAACCCACACTGCCAAGTATAATAATAAATATACATACTACTACTATATTTACTAGCTGACCCGGCGAACTTTGTACCGCCTCAGAATCAATAACACAGCAACCCCCCCACCTGGGCCCCCATATCCATGTTTTAATAGTTATTCAGCTATTCGGGGCGGAAACAAATCCAACAAATCAAAGATCATTAAAATCTATCCAGCCCAAGAGGGTCCCCTGGGCCCCATGTCCATGTCATTCATAGTTTACCACCTATTCTCATACCTGCTAAATATACAAAAAAAAAAAATCATAAAAATCGGTCGAACAGTTTCGGAGGAGTTCGACTACAAACACCGTGACACGAGATTTTTATGTATTAGACAATCTGTAATAATTGTTCTTATTGAATTGTACCGGACATCCATACATTTTTTATACTGTGCATAAAGCAATAAAATACATAGCAGTTACGCTATATTTTACTATGCAAAAATGCATTAAAATACCGAACAGTTAATTACATGCCATTATATATTATTATAGAGTGTGCTTACATTGCCATTTATAAATTTAAAAAAATCAGTAAACCTTCAGCTACCCTTGAGTACAGTATCGTGTATCGACGTTGTTGTTGAGCTATTCAATACAAAATAAATACATTATGTACACTATAATTATTTACAATATATTTACACGAAAAGTCAATCTTTTGTTTATTGTCCTCCACTTATACAACAAAGGAAAATTACACTACAAAGTCATGAGTTCTGTGGAACTCTCGCTTTTTTATTTACGATTTTTTATATTTATATACTTTATTCTCAGTTTAGCTCTTTACCTGGACCTGTTCTATAGTGTATAATTTTCCTTGGATCTTACCTTTGCACTTCTTAGATTTTTATTTTTTGGTAAAATTGCTAATATGATTTGCCCGTACGTGTAAAGGCTGGCGCAAGTTCCTACCCCATGTATAAGCGCGCTGCACAATTGATCAGAAACAGGAACAGTAACAGGAACAGAAATAAATTGCAGTTGCACAATTGCAGCAGAAGCAGTAACGGAAACGACAACTTGTTTGGGTTTTTTTATTTTGGGACTAAAAAGTCACAATGACAGATAACATAATAACCTAAAACTGAAACTTGTTTTTTGAGGGAGTTTAAAATATTTTCCTGTACCTAGAGAAATAATCATTTGTATTGGCATTGGCAACGATAGTGACCAACCATGACCAACGCCTTGTGATTTAACCTAACTATTTATATTTTCATTTTTTGACAGTAATTACTGTCATCGGTGCGGACAACGGCGGGACACTCTCAAATTACCATATCAGTGCAACAGGTGCAGTAACTACCGTGGCAAAATGCTTATATTAATGGAGGGAAATTGTAACATAATGTAAATAAAAACATGATAACTAAAAATAGAAATAAATAAAATATAAATAGTGAGGTTAGAGCTGTGAAGACAAAGACAAGGCATGCAGACACCAGTTTTGCCAATGTCAAATTATAATTTTCCCAGAATCGCTAGAGTTTTTTGTAAATGCGCATGTGCGACGCAGAAACAGGAACGGGAATCTTAAAACTTGGCCAAGTCTTCTGTTACTGCTTCTGCTCATGTTCCCGTTACTGATAAACGAAACGTATTGTGTATGGAGTCATTTGAAAGCATACACTTTATGTTTGTTCCTGCTCTCGTTCCTGTTACTGTTCCTGTTTCTGATCAATTATGCAGCGGCCTTTACGGAACCCCCGAAGGATTTTCCTAGGTTTTTTAAGTATAATGGGGTATAATACACTTTTTTGCAAAAGTGGCCAAATGGTAAGGATGTAGAAACGAATCGATAAAAATAGGTATGGATAGAGAATTGAATAAGCTTTAAAATGATGTATCACACGACCCCCCATGCTATTTAAATTTTTAAAGGAGGTGGCTTCCCTGTTCGAGCGTTTTCTTCTGAGTCTTTCTAAATTGGAATTGTTGGGGGGTACAAATTTTAGTTGGGACACCCTGTATAAAGGTAACTGACTCACTCGACCCACCTGACAAGCTGCAATGCGACTGGTTGGCTGACTGGTTCATGCGACTAGACTACCCTCCTGCTAGAACCTTCTAGGCGCCTGCAGATAGTTCCATTGATGACATCATCGAAACATTCTCGACGATTATTCCAGAACATAATGGATGACACACGGAATACTTCAGACGATGGTCTTAAATGTCTCGTTTCCCAGTTTTTCCGTAATGAAATATGTTCACCAATTCTTCTTAGTTTTTGGTTCTCGCACACCTAGGACCTTAGATACTTGTCCTTTTGTTTCTTAATTTTTTTGATCTATTGTTCCATATTTATGCAGTTCCCATATTCCCTTTCCTGCATCCCATATTTCAGAGTCTCCTAGTTCCTTAATTATTTCTCCTCATGTCGTGTGGACGACGATGCCAGGAGGATTGGCGCGGCCAGATGGCAAAAATCCGCAATGGATAGAGCCGAATAGTGTCCTAGTTAAGTATTTCGTTAAATCTTAATCTCCCTAGTTCTCTACTTTCAAGTATCCTAGTAGTCACCAACATTTTAATTTTCTTGTTTTTCTAAGGCTTTATTTTCTTTGTTCCTAGTTCTGTCGCAACATTTGGAATTGACATTAGTGTGCCGGAAGTCGCATCGAGTCGAGGTCAACTACCTGCCTGAATGTTCGCAGCGGATGATGTCATAATTCCAGAACGTTTCCCAGACGGAAAAAATCGAGAACACGGGGGGTCAGTCAGCGAAGAAAGCGGACCAATCAGACGCTATTGTTTATAATGAGCCGTGCAGATTGTACCCGCCCGCCTGAGGCAACGTTACCATATTTTTGCACGTGATAATTTTTTTCTGACAAATTTTAATAAATTGTGATATCGCAGATACACCATATTGAATCATTTTTGTATTGTAGTAATTTATTATAATTATTTATTAGTCTATAATAAGGCAATATTTGTGTATACCACATCATTGTAAATGTAATAACGTAGATACCGCGTTAGTAAAAGCATCTATTATTCATATCCTCAATGTTTTGATGAAAATTCATAATACCTTGCCCTTATTATCCTTTCAAACCTGACACTATTCATGTTCCGGGCCAATGACTACACAGAACTAATCCCGTTAAGCAAACAAACAATTTTTTCCCAACATGTTTACGAATTACACAAGTGCTTGTCAGTGCACATAGTGGTAACGAACCAAAACAATTTCGTCCGCGCCGGAGAAGGAATGGCAAAGTCCACCCTTATTTCACAGAACCTTTACAGCACCATGCACTTTGTTCTTTATTTGAGTAGATGTTTCGGTCTGTTCCCTGTGAGATTGGAGAAGTTAAAAATGGGGTGTGTTGTGACTAAATCGCAGAAGTACGTTGTGTATAGCTGTGTTGCTATTGTGGCTGTTGGTACGAAAGGTACCATAATTGCAATGAAGTATTTCACTGGTACGTTTTAGTCTCTGCGAGTATATACAGTGCCTGTGAAATATACGAGGTCGATATTATTCATGTCATCAAAATGGGGACTACAACTAATCGTTTTGTCACCTATATTGACATTACGATTGTTGTGTCCACAAGCCTTCTCGGAGTACTGACTACAGCGTTGAAGGTTGACCACCTCATTGACTACTTCCATCATATTTACATGGTACCATAATATGACTACAATAATTTTGTAATTTGTAACAATAATTATTCCAGTTTGACATGTTGGTCAAGACCAAGCCTGTAGGTTCCAACAAGTGCAAAGTGGTGACTGTAATGGGGATGTGTCTGGTGGCAGCAATCCTCACCTTCCAGACAGTCATTTGGGTTGTGCTTTTATTATTTATTTTTTTATTTTATCACTTTTCTTGGTTCCCGGTTTTTTTAAACCATGGCCAAGAACCTTTTCAATGGACCGTTTTATTTGGCAAGTAAGCTTTAAACATCTACGTTGTTATTATCTCAGTGATATCTGAAGGAATGGATGCCGAAATATAATTAAACGATCAAACGAACTTACCTGTGAAGTTCGATCGTAATTATATGAGGCATCCATTCCGAAGATATCACATACCACCCTTCCCGCAACCCCAGTCGCAAATAAAACTCATATACTTTCAAACAATGACTCACATGGCCAGGACAGCAGGGAAGGGGGCATGCGCTTTAAACATTGTGACCGAAGTAGCACAGGACCGTACTACGTTGTTATTATCTCAGTGATATCTTCGGAATGGATGCCTCATATAATTACGATCGAACTTCACAGGTAAGTTCGTTTGATCGTTTAATTCCTTGTAATAAGCATCTCTGATGGATTTCTTCGCTATCAAACTCGATGTGGCTTCTTCAACATCCTTCGCAACTTTTTCAGGAAGATAACTTTTTCTTTCCATTTCTATCAATATAACGAGTGCAGAAGCAATTTTTTTTAAATGATAAATTTTTTGTAAACAAACAATTTCTAATAGCAACCACATGGCAACCAGTTCATGGACTACCAGCTTTCAACGCTATAAAATGTTTGGGTTTTGATGAATGTTCAAGAACTGTTACCGAAGGGGGTGTTGGATAAACCTATATATTACACACGTGTCTTAACAGCAAATAAGTCACTCAAGAAAAATTAGCTAAACATTAGCTAGACACTAGTATAATAAATAGCTATAACCAACTTGTTACTTTTCAATTTAATTTCAATCATCACAACGTTAATTTAATATTGTTTAATTGTAAAAAAAAATCTTTATTTATTTATTTGTTACTATTTTAGGTTGTAATAGTATGGAGCCGTTTTCCAATTTATAGGACTCTTACGTTATAAATAATAGCAACTCAAATTTCAGTAGGTTTACACATTGTAAAACACATTGGTTTCACTTTGCCCCTGCGAGCTTATTATTGACTTTTTTTAAAATCTACTCCAGGTAATTTCTAAAAAAATATTCAGATTTTCTTGAGCAATGACCATTTCAAATATTTGTAACCATTTTTACACAATCGTGGCACGCATGAGATAAGAAATTTACATTAGAAGGTCGGGTAAAGAAGACTCTTAAACCGCCTCAATTTGCTTGCACTAACGCCTCGCCTCCACAAACTGTGCTCGCAGTTGCAAAATGACAGTTTCTGGCCTTGTAACATCTTTAACATCTAGGCACAAATTTAATCTTAATATCATCTTTAGTTCTTAAAACAATATCCGCAGTTAGTAGAATGGTGTCTGGAGTGTCAACTGGTTCTAAGACAAAATTAGATAAAATGCCACAAATGACCGCCTTAAGTTCTAACATGGCGAATCTCTTCCCAATACAGTTTCTAGGACCTGCACTAAAAGGTACGTAAGCAAACGGATGTCTATTTCTACAATTTTCCGGCAAAAATCTATCAGGATCAAACTTCTCCGGATCCGGATAGATACGAGCATCGTGATGGAGGTCGTAGATCATCAACATCACGGTTGTGTTCTTGGGTAATTTGTACCCAGAAACAGTTGTCAGTTCTTAACCAAGCTCTCGCGATATAAAATGCACACTGGGATACAACCTCAAAACTTCTTGAATGACTCTCTCTAGATATTTCATCTCTTGAAGATCTTCGAAGGATGGCGACTTTGTCAAGTCTCCCAGAAGTGTGTGCATTTCTTCTAGAATTAAATCCTACAAGAAAATGTTAGCAATGCATCGACTCCTATAGAATATTTTGTTACTTGAACGTGTGGGTTACAGGCAATGAGCATCAACGCAAAGCCCAAAGCCGCGCCAACAGTGTCATGTCCTTCAAACATGAAAGTGTTGACTTCGTCGGCAATTCCTTCTCGATCTATAGTCTTCTCTGTATTCTTAGCCGTCAATAACAAGTCCAACATGGCCAAACGCTTCTTCTTTTTGTACACATCATGGTTCTCAAAGTTTTCGGTATGTGCTTCAAAAATTCTTTCACGTTCCGCTATCACGTCTCTGGTAAACTTGTGCAAAATTTTTACTATTTTCCGTTCCTTCAGGTACTTAGGACTGAAAATATTTAGAACGTCAAACACCAACCATGAGTGCACAGTTCTGTATCTTAGAATTTCGCCCAGGTCGTGAATGGCATTTTTGTAATTTATTTCTTTTTCGGTTGTAAAGTGGAGTTTCGTTCCCATGGCGGTTTCTAAAATAATTCAGACGGTTTCCATAATCATAATAATATGCGACAAGTAACACACGTGCAATAGTTTTCAATGTAAACTCTGTTATGTGGGCATCTACACACATAAGGTTGATCACACAACGTCCTAATTTTTTCCACAAAGATTTTAGTTTCTTTGTTAAAAGTGTCAAGGAATTTCTGGAGGATGCTGAAGTGGAACGTCGGGGTCAAAAGTTTTCTCCGTTTGTGCCACTTCAAACATTTTACGAAATTAAGATATTACGCGATCCATTTTTAGAGTATGTACTTACCATCACTAGTCAAAAGGCCAGTTCCCAACCAGTTATGAAGAATATTGTAGTTTATACCTTTGGGTAGGTGTTTTTGGTTTGATAGTACTTGCTACAGAATAAAATATTACTATTGTATGTAAATATTCTTCGGTGTATATTTACCTCAAAATCATCAGGATGTACTAGGCATGGACATATTAAATGCGCTGCATTTAGCTGGTAAGTCGGGTAGTATGTTTTGGCAAATGCTCTTAGTTTTTTAAACATAGTTTCTGAAAACGCTTTTAGTGTAAATTTTTAAATGTTACTATTTGAGTACCTGGAGATCTGTTCAAATGGGCCATGCTTCCTGCGATCACATTTTTAGGAGATGGACCAGGAAGTTTGTTCAATTTTGAATAATTGAGAATCAGGTCTAGTCTTATAGATTTAGCCACATAAAAAACTACTACTATTATGATTAATATTATTAGTACTGCAAACCCCACAAGTGTCATTTTGCACTTGTGAATTCCTAATTTTAGCACTGGTCATATTTTACATATTTCGATGTCTTTTATACAATTATTATCAGTAACTTTAGATTATTTTTTTCGTTATACGCACTCTTATTTAGGTCACTAATCACAAAATGTTAGTAAACATAAAATAGACGGATAAGGAATTTGATATCGATAGAATATGAAATTTGTTGCTGTCTTGGCACTTACATATACAGTAAGTCTAAATAATGTGGTACTAAACATTGTTAGTGTATCATATCAGTCTCAATATCAATCTCCTTTGTACATTAAATACTTATTTGTGTAAAAGAAGTTTTGCTTAAATTTTACCCTCCCAACCGAAGGTCCACAGTATTGCAGGTTGTAACAGTACCTAAAAATGTTTTTTTATCCCGCAAAAAAAAAACTAGGAAGCCCTTTAATTTTATTATGTCTGTGAACTTATCTTATATCGTCTTTAATGTCACATATTATCTTTGGGGACACGTGTAAAAAATACATGATTTTTTTCTATAATAAATAAATAGTTGTTTATAAATTATTATCAAGGGACGACGTCATGGTCGTAGAACATTTTATCTAATCTTGACCGTCAAAAACACTTGCCAAACACGGAAATCGAAGAACTGAAGTGAGTCTGGAAAGTTTGAGGGTATTATTCCAACCCTTACTCCTGCCGAAGTTCATCATTGCCTTTCATTGCTTTCCTCAGCCTGCGAGTCCCCTTTTCTTTCTAGTTGTCCATAAAAATGTCCAAAGAGAAGCATAGAAAGGTCACTTGCAGCAGAGCCCCGCATGCCACAGGAAGGCTAATTAAACCGGAGCGGAGGTCGCCTGCTATCCGGAGTTCGCATATTTAACGACCAAGATCACCCTCCCATTCTTTCACCCTCCAGCTTGTTCAATTTTGAGTAAATAAATTAAATCTAGTCGTATAGCACATAATTACAACCATCAAACAGCAAGTTTTTTACTCGGAGGAGGGGTCTCAATCTGCCTGACGGTGGGAAGTAGTAAGAGGGGTACTTTTTAACCCCCGGTACTTTTGATCCCGGTACTTTCGAGCCCGGTACTTTCGATCCCGGTACTTTCGATCCCGGTACTTTCGATCCCGGTACTTTTGATGCCGGTACTTTCGATCCCGGGACTTTCGATCCCGGTACTTTCGATCCCGGTACTTTTGATCCCGGTACTTTTGATCCCGGTACTTTATGCCCCGGCACTTTAGACCCCGGCACTTTTGATCCCGGTCATTTTTCAACATTTCATTTTCTCATTTTAGAGGTTTAAAGTTTCATAGATTTAGTTTACTCATGTCCTGAAGATTATTTTACGGTATGTAACTATTCGTATCAAGTTCTTAGTTTTTAGTTTTTAGGTTCTAAGTTTTCTCAACATTTCAATTTCTTAAAATATGATAAATTCTTATTTTACTCAAGTCCTGAAGATCTTATAACGGTGTGTAACTATTCGTCTCCAGCTCTTAGTTTTTAGTTTTTAGGTTCTAAGTTTTCACAGCATTTCATTTCACAACTTAAAGGTTTAAAGTTTCATAAATTTTTATTTTACTCAGGTCCTGAAGATCTTTTTTCGGATATTTTATCAATTTCAAATTATAACTGCATTGAAATCACCTAATCTGGGACACATTGCAAAGTTTAAATAATAACAATAAGTGACGGCTTCTCGCGAAGAAGCTTTAACTTTTTCTCAACACTTCAATTTCTCAACCTAAAGGTTTAAAGTTTCATAGACTTACTTTACTCAAGTCATGAAGATCTTATTATGGTGTGTAACTTTTCGTCTCAAGTTTTGAATTTTCAGTTTTAAGTTTTAACTTTGTTCAACACTTCAATTTCTCAACTTAAAGGTTTAAAGTTTCATAAATTCTTATTTTTACTCAAGTCATGAAGCTCTTTTTTTTTACGGTGTGTAACTTGTCGTCTCAAGTTCTTAGTTTCCACTTTTAAGTTTAAATTTTCTCAACACTTCAATTTTCTCAACTTACAGGTTCAAAGTTTTATAAATTCTTATTTTACTCAAGTCTTGAAGATTCTATTACGGTGTTTAACTCTTCGTCTACAAAATTTTGGACTTAGAAGTCTCGTCAGGAACAATCACAAAAAATGGGATAGTTAATTAATTTCAAAATATACTAAATTAGACCATCAACTGACTACTAGAATTCATCACATTTGAAAGAAAATTTATTTATTTATTTATTTATTACAGACCAATTAAATATCGTGGTACTCCAAAAAACAATTTTTTTCTCATTAGAGCACAAAAAAAACTCCACAGGTTGAACATTTGCTGTGTGGTCTGGATTGCACACTTTTGAACTGCATAGTTCGCATCTGCCCGTGCTTTTTCATAAACGACCCAATGACTACCCCTGTTGCCAAGACAGATTCTTGTTTACTCAGGTAAGGTCGTGCGTCCGTCTTTTTAATCCACAGTAACAAATTTTCATTGAGAATATTTATGTTATTTTATTTCCTTTTGATATTACTAAGACAACTTGAAAAGTAGTTTCAAATTCCTGACAGATTTAAATATTATTAACAAGTCGTGGTTTATTCAAATATTATATGTTTCGGATTGCTTAAACAAAAGAACTTCCACGGCCATACAGTCACATCTTTTAGACTTTCGCACTTATCACTAGCAGAGATTCCGCTTAATCTCTATCTATCTAGCAATTGTAAAAACCTACCCGTTTGCTTAATTCTCAGTACCTAACAAATTTTCATTGAGAATATTTATTTTATTTATTTCCTTTTGATATTTCTAAGTCAACTTGAAAAGTAGTTTAAAATTCCTCACATATAAATATTACCAAGTCGCGTTTCTTCAACTTTAATATTTATTTATCGGTATGCGTAAACGAAAATTCTAGGAGGATCGTCAATTCAACGTTACATCTACAAGGTAACACCGGATGATAGAGATTCTGAGGTGTTAAGAAGAAGTTTGCCAGTTTATCTTGAGCGTTTAAAATTAATACCGTGTTCCACCATGCACGGCCGGGTTCAGTGCCGCGTCGGGCGACGCGACGCCCGCCGCCAAGCATCCCAGCCGCCATGTGAAAACTTAAGAACTTGAGACGATAATTGGAGACTTGAAAATTTTCAGTTTCTCATTTACTCAAATCATGAGGATCTTATTAAAGGTGTGTAACTTTTCGTCTCAAGTGTTGACTTTTATCAACACTTCAATTTCTCAATTTATAATTTTAAAGTTTCATATAGATTCTTGTTTTACTAAGGTCTCCAATGTCTTAACGCCAACGTGTAACTATTCGTCACATGTTCTTAGTCTTCATTTTAGGTTCTAACTTTTCTAAACATTTCAGTTTCTCAATTTACATGTTTAAAGTTTAACAGATTCTTGTTTACTCAGGTAAGGTCGTGCGGCCGTCTTTTTAATCCGCAGTAGCAAATTTTCATTGAGAATATTTATTTTATTTTATTTCCTTTTGATATTATTAAGGCAACTTGAAAAGTAGTTTAAAATTCCTCACAGATAAATATTACCAAGTCGCGGTTCTTCAATTTTAATATTTCTTTATCGATCTGCGTAAACGAAAATTCTAGGTGGAACGTCAATTCACCGTTACATCGATACGGTAACACCGGATGATAGAGATTCTGAGGTGATAAGAAGAAGTTTACCAGTTTATCTTGAGCGTTTAAAATTAATGTCGGGTTCCACCCTGCAACGCCGGGTTCCGCGGCGCGTCCGAGCGCCGCGACGCCCGCCACCACGAAGCCCCGCCGCGCTTAATTTTTCAAGTCTCCAATTATCGTCTCAAGTTCTTAAGTTTTCACATGGCGGCTGGGGTGCTCGGCGGCGGGCGTCGCGGCGCTCGGACGCGCCGCGGAACCCGGCGTTGCAGGGTGGAACCCGACATTAATTTTAAACGCTCAAGATAAACTGGTAAACTTCTTCTTATCACCTCAGAATCTCTATCATCCGGTGTTACCGTATCGATGTAACGGTGAATTGACGTTCCATCTAGAATTTTCGTTTACGCAGATCGATAAAGAAATATTAAAATTGAAGAACCGCGACTTGGTAATATTTATCTGTGAGGAATTTTAAACTACTTTTCAAGTTGCCTTAGTAATATCAAAAGGAAATAAAATAAAATAAATATTCTCAATGAAAATTTGCTACTGCGGATTAAAAAGACGGCCGCACGACCTTACCTGAGTAAACAAGAATCTGTCTTGGCAACAGGGGTAGTCATTGGGTCGTTTATGAAAAAGCACGGGCAGATGCGAACTATGCAGTTCAAAAGTGTGCAATCCAGACCACACAGCAAATGTTCAACCTGTGGAGTTTTTTTTGTGCTCTAATGAGAAAAAAATTGTTTTTTGGAGTACCACGATATTTAATTGGTCTGTAATAAATAAATAAATAAATAAATTTTCTTTCAAATGTGATGAATTCTAGTAGTCAGTTGATGGTTTAATTTAGTATATTTTGAAATTAATTAACTATCCCATTTTTTGTGATTGTTCCTGACGAGACTTCTAAGTCCAAAATTTTGTAGACGAAGAGTTAAACACCGTAATAGAATCTTCAAGACTTGAGTAAAATGAGAATTTATGAAACTTTGAACCTGTAAGTTGAGAAAATTGAAGTGTTGAGAAAATTTAAACTTAAAAGTGGAAACTAAGAACTTGAGACGACAAGTTACACACCGTAAAAAAAAGAGCTTCATGACTTGAGTAAAAATAAGAATTTATGAAACTTTAAACCTTTAAGTTGAGAAATTGAAGTGTTGAACAAAGTTAAAACTTAAAACTGAAAATTCAAAACTTGAGACGAAAAGTTACACACCATAATAAGATCTTCATGACTTGAGTAAAGTAAGTCTATGAAACTTTAAACCTTTAGGTTGAGAAATTGAAGTGTTGAGAAAAAGTTAAAGCTTCTTCGCGAGAAGCCGTCACTTATTGTTATTATTTAAACTTTGCAATGTGTCCCAGATTAGGTGATTTCAATGCAGTTATAATTTGAAATTGATAAAATATCCGAAAAAAGATCTTCAGGACCTGAGTAAAATAAAAATTTATGAAACTTTAAACCTTTAAGTTGTGAAATGAAATGCTGTGAAAACTTAGAACCTAAAAACTAAAAACTAAGAGCTGGAGACGGATAATTACACACCGTTATAAGATCTTCAGGACTTGAATAAAATAAGAATTTATCATATTTTAAGAAATTGAAATGTTGAGAAAACTTAACCTAAAAACTAAAAACTAAGAACTTGATACGAATAGTTACATACCGTAAAATAATCTTCAGGACATGAGTAAACTAAATCTATGAAACTTTAAACCTCTAAAATGAGAAAATGAAATGTTGAAAAAAGTTGGAACCTAAAAGTTAAAACTTAGAACTTGAAACGAATAATTACCAAAACACTGTTAACCTGCAAGGTTTTATCAAGTTGTAACCTGTAGGGATTTATAAAATATCAAACTTTGATTTTTAAATATCTGATGAGAAATCATAAATTTCAGTCCATATTTACATAAATGCGGTTGTTTTTAGCGTGGGAATCTGCATGGTATATTTTACGCAAAATTTGTTTGAAATTTTTTAAATTTTTCTTGAATTTTGTGTAGCTTAAACGGTTTATGTCAAGACGTTTTAAAACTTTACAGTGTGTCCACAATGATTTTTCTGAATAGCTTATATTTTACAATAAATTTACTTTGATACATTTTTTAATTTTTCTTGAATTTTGTGCATCTTAAAACGCTTTATGCCAAGACATTTAAACTTTGCAATGTGTCCATATTCATCTGTAAGTCCATTGTATGCATTTTAAATAATAACAATAAGTGACGGCTTCTCGCGAAGAACTCAATTTTTACTAAAATTACATCTGGCGCGATGTTAGCACGGACAAAATTGTCTGTCAACTATAAATTTATATTGCAAAATGAAAAATTGCTAAAAGGTCATAGCAAATTATGAAAAAAACTAATTATTTTCGTCTTAAGCTGATATGCTCCACTTAGCAAGTTGTTACCAGATGGCTTATACATTTATCAAAAGTCGTCATCCGGTCAGCCTCTGATAAGAGTTGGCGGGTCCTTTCCAAAATTTGAGATTAAATAATAATATATCTCGAGAATTTATTGACATCCCTATCATGGGAAATGTTTATTTTTAAGGGTGTGATATTTTAATGCTCATGGGAGAACTCAGCGTTGTATAAAAGCCAGCCACTAGCCTGTACAGATATTCAGTTCCAAATACACTCTTGTTCGACCATTAGAAGCTATACGTAACACACAAGATGGCTGCAAAACAAAATAAAAGAAAAGTTAACTTCTACTACGATCCGGTAGAAGGTAAGTGACATATAAAGCTACATCTTTCTAGTTTAATCTATTAGTTTTTTGTTTCTTTTGTTTTTGGAGGACATTAGGGTGTGCCCCTACAACAATAACCACGTTATGCTAGCCCATAGGCTATCAATCATATAATTCGTTGTCACCGTGCCGAACATAGACTAAGGCTAGATCAGATGTACCAGGCACAACGTGAACAATTAAAAGAACAGCAACAACAACAAGGTCCTAGACCACAGTGGGAGGACTTAAGCTACCTCAAGCAACTGGAGACTAACATTGAGGTGGAGGAGAGTTGGGACTAACCCCTTTTATACGTTACATCTGTCTATCGTTTGTTACTACCGACTTCTTGATAATCATTTGAAATAAGCTGTGAATAAATATATATGTAAATAAATGTATATTTTTATATATCATTATTATTATTTATTACAATTATCTACATTTGTTACACTTTCTAAATATTTTCTTCTTCTTTTTACGGCGATTTAATCTTTTAATTTTACTTCGTTGCTATATGGGAATGGGACCGACGAATAATAATAATTTCAAAATATTAATTTTATTTAATCCAAAAATTACCACATCAGAATAATAATAATTTTCAAAAAGTGAATATCTAACTATTTAGTTAAATATTAATTGCTCAATTAAAAAGTTTTAAATTTTCTGTATCTTTTTCTCTTTTTTACCTATTGTCAAGACGTTTAAAACTTTGTATATTTATTACTGTTAACAATGTATTTAAATGAATTATGCAACCATCAAAACATCCTTATCTTATGAAATTCACAAAACCCTTAACATTTACCGTATTTACTCAATTAAAAAAGTTTCAAATTTTTCTGTATCTTTTTCTATTTTTTTATCTATTGTCAAGACGCTTAAAACTTTGTAATGTGTCCACAGTGATTTTTCTAATAGTTTATATTTATATTTATAAATTTACAGATAAATTATGCAACCAACCAAACATCCAAATTATCCGCCTTTATGTAAATAGGAGCTTAAATTAATGATTTCTCATAAGTATTTAAAATCAAGTTGTGCCGGGGTCTAAAAGTACCGGGATCGAAAGTACCGGGAGTTAAAAAGTACCGGGATCGAAAGTACCGGGGATAAAAAAGTACCGGGGACAAAAAGTACCGGGATCTAAAGTGCCGGGGTCTAAAGTGCCGGGGCATAAAGTACCGGGATCAAAAGTGCCGGGGTCTAAAGTGCCGGGGCATAAAGTACCGGGATCAAAAGTACCGGGATCGAAAGTACCGGGATCGAAAGTACCGGGATCGAAAGTACCGGCATCGAAAGTACCGGGATCGAAAGTACCGGAATCGAAAGTACCGGGATCAAAAGTACCGGGGGTTAAAAAGTACCAGGGGTTAAAAAGTACCCCTCTTACTACTGTGGGAAACGAACAGTTCCAGTAGATTCGACACATTTCGTTCTCCATAACAGACTCGATATCGTTCGGGATATAAGGCAACTTGACGTCATTATGTAGCCTCTTTTCATGGTTTGTTGCGACTTCCTGAATCAGTTCGCTGACTCATCTGATTGCCAAATCATTATGGAGTTCTTCGTTGGTTAAGTAACCGTAAGCATTTGTAGACAAAGAAATTTATTTTGGATGCGTTAAATTGCCATTTTATTAGTTGGCTTATTGTTAGTGCTCACGTCCAGATTGGCTTTATTATAGTCTGATAAGTCAGTCTCTTGGATCTAAGGTCAAGTTGTATCTTCCCACTAACCAGTACATTTCGTTGCACTTTCTCAGATGTTTCATTGTTTTCCTTTCCTACCAACACATTTTGCATAACCTTTTCTCTTCTTCCATCCAATAGTCATTCTCTTTCGTTTCGTTTCCACACCTAAATCTTGCTATCTTTTTCGTTTTCTTTTTTAGGTATACTGATACCCCCTCCGTCATCCATTCTTCGTACCTCGCATTGTATTTCGCGTCTCTTATTTTATCTTTTCTCTCCTGTTTGCTTATCCTCTCTCTTGTCTCTGTCCATATACTTCCTCCTCTCTATCTTCTGTTTTCCACTTCCTTCCTTCCCAGCCCATTCCTCTCATAGTAGAGTTCTCAACGCTTGAAAAGTCTTCTAGAAATCAGTTCACACGAACCGCGAGGTTAAAAGCAACGAATTAGTCAGAATGCAAGCTTGTGCCCTTGTGACTCAAAATCCGAAATCCGTCAAAAATCGTCCTGTGCAGAAGGGCACTAGAAACGAATTGCGAGTTACGCATATGGGTGGAAACTAGATTTTGAATGTGATTTTTTGGTAGTAGTTTCATAAAAAAGTCTGTCCGGGTTATATTTTTTTTAATTCTTTGAAATTTCCAACACCCCTTAGAGTCTTAGGCGAGCGATAACTTCGGAGGCGAATAACTCGAAATGATACCTGCTAAAAATTCGTTAAATTTGCCGCTTTTTTTCGTTTCCACCGGATTATCTCAAAAACAAAAGGCTAACTTAAAAAATTCGTCTCTTGAAAAAAGTTTGCCCCGAGTATGTGGATGCCAACCGTCTTTGATTAATAATTTTTGAAAGTATGGTAACTGTTTGGCAATTAATAATGTACTTCGATGTCTTATTCCGCCCGCTCCGGCGGCGCGACACCCTCGTGTCCCCACTCCGTTATATAGCTGCTCCTGCACCGCACTCCTCCCGCATTTCGCCCATGGCTGGGCAGAATTTTATTTAAGGTTGTCATTTAGTGAGAGACAAATTTCTTCCGATGTTGAAGTGAGATAAAATGTTCAATTTTGGCCGCGAGATGCTGCGACCTCGTTCAGAATACAAGAACTAAAATGTCTGGGTCGGATTTGGTTTGTGGTATTACAGTGTCCTTTTGCTTTTGGGGACAAACGAACAACCCATGTTATTTGGAAACTTTAAAATTGAATATTGATGACCTGGGTGACCATATTTCTTTACAATAGGGACTTTCGCCGTAATAAAACACCCGTAATAAAGGGGTCCACTCGTGGTTTACTCATAGGTTTCTGACCGAAGTTTCTCTTGCGGGATGTACATTCCTGTCCGGCGTTCAACATTTTTTGTTTCTGAAGATTATCGCTTGAAATTTTGATAGATCTTTGCAGCTAGGGAGCGATTTTTTGAAATTAGTAAATTTGAAAAAAGATGCGGGAAAATGTATTGTATTGACCGCATGGAGAACGGGGTACAGTTAATTAAAACTTTTTGTCTGGTCAAGATTCTGGAATTCGCAATTTATTAAGTCCGCTGGAATCAAAATTGTCCTGATTTTTGACATGTGCAATTAAAACCGCGTAGGCATGTTTCACTGTGTGTGGAGACAAGTCGTTGCAGATTTCATTCCGATTCATTAGCGGCGTGTTCAATATTAACATTATTAACAATAATAACAACAATTAATTATTAATAATTAACAAATTCATAATTAACAATTATGTCTGATTTGAGGAATATGTCCTGTGAATTTTTAGCAAAATTTATTGAATTGTATTATAGATTATTCATTCATCATCGTTTACAACCAATCTTATATAGGACCTAAATTATTGGATTATAGTGATAATTGTTCTTTTTTCAAATATGTTTTTATTTTTTATTTTCAAGGCAACGCTGAATACTATTTATAGTGTCACATTTTTTACTTTTATTGTGTCAAATTTCAACATGAATCGTTTTGTGGAACATTCTTTGATAATTTTTTTATGAATAAACAAATGCTGATATGGGGTTTGTAATAAAGTCCCTGAAATAAGATGTCCTTTATTCATTTTTCATAACCGCATATTCTAATGATCAAAACTAAACCGGTGAAATTCAATAAAAGTCAAGTAAGCTGCAATCAAAACTATCTTGATTTTTGGCGTGTGCAATTAAAACCGCGCGGGGATGTTAATTAATCATTAATAATTATCAATTAATGAAATTCATTGAATTATATCATATATATATATTGCTAATTGTCCTTGAATCTGAAAGTTTTGTTTATTTGTATTTGCTTGGTCTCATCGTTTATACAGAGACAAGCAACTTTTTTTGATAAATACTGCAAAGTATTTTTACTTATAACTGGTCTTGGTCGGTCCGTATTTTGAGAGTTTCCGAATTCCGGAAGCTGAAAAGCATCGTAAAAAATACCTGCTGTCTTTGTGCTCGCCGCACAATTTTATGATTTTATGATCGGGTTGGTCGAGAGCTTTGATTCTATACCTGACCACTGTAAAATCCGACATCTCCGGCTCCAAAGCCCACTGTAAAATGCGACATCTTCCGTTCCAAAGCTCCACTAAATTCTAAATTTTCTACCCAAGTTTCGACCCAATTATACAGCTTTCTGTATATCTCATGCTTACTTCAGAAATAATTTTGTCGACAAACATTATTGAATTTTATTGACGAACAACAATGCTAAGGCACGTGAGTTTTTTACTGACGAGAGTTTAATTCTTGCTACAGGGTAACGTCTATTTCAAATTTACCAATTGTGCGTTGTTTTTCAGAAAAAAAAATCCAAAGCCATTCATTTATACTCCTAAAAATGAAGCGACTTTGTCATTTTTTTATGAATAAATAAATGCCAATATCGGCTTTGTAATACCGTCTTACCCTAAATTAAGATGTCCTTTATCGATTTTTCATAACCGCATAGTCAAATAATCAAAAATAAACCCGTAAAATTCAATCAAATGGTAACATGTCTCCCGTGCATTTGGTATAGGCTCTATCGCTGGTAAATGACAACCTTAATTACTGATTAAATTGATTCCTATATTACCGACCGTCAAGACAGCACGTGGAAAGAAGTGTCCAGAAGAAAATTGAGGAAAATAGAGCAAACAAAACAGAGAAAAGCGAAGAAGGCAGCAGAAAAAGCAACATAAACAAAAGGTAGGAAGAGATAGAGTGCGAGGAGTGAAGAAAAGCCAGAGGAAGAAACAGTAACGTCAACAAAGAACTCCGGCAACCAACAATACACGGTACAGTGTAGAAGGTTGCGGACCGGTATGAAACAGGAAGAAGAATTCAAAGAAGATAAAGAGGAAACCAAACGAAAAAGAGACATAGAAGAAAGCCCAGTGGCCTTTCAAAAAAGCAAAAAAACTGCAAGATCTCCAGGGGACGAAAGAACGCAAAAAGAAGTGGAGAAGAAGATGGAGGAAATGACAAAAAGTATAATGGAAGACCTTAAACAAATCAAGGAAGACACAAGAGAGACGAGGAAAGAAGTGAAAGAGCTGAAAAACGACAACAGACAGCTCAGGGAAGATATGGAAGGACTAAAGAGAGAAGTGAACCAACTGAAGAAAGCGATGGAAGAAAAAGAGGAAAAATGGAGAAAAGAAAAAAGCTTACTAGAAAAGAAGATAGGACAGATGGAGTCGAAGATGGAGGAAAAAGAAAAAGAAGAAATAACATAGTAATAACAGGGCTAAGACTAAAAGGGACGGGACAAAACATGAGGAAAGAAATCGAGAAATGGATTGAAAAGGAGTTGGAAACAGAAGTGAAAATAACAGAGGCCTATGCCATAAAGGGAGAAGAAATGGTAATAGCAAAAACTGAGAGTTGGGAACAGAAGCTGAACGTCATGAGGAATAAAGAAAAACTTAGGAATAAGACAGGACCGAAAATCTTTGTGAACAGCGACCTAACAAGGAAAGAAAGAGAGATACAGAAAAAGATAAGAGAGATAGCGAAGAGGGAAAGGGAAGAAGGAAAGACGGTAAGGGTAAGCTACAGGAAACTGCAGGTTGAGGGAAATTGGAGGAAATGGAACGATGACACCGAGCGACTGGAAAATTTTTAAAGGAGAAAGGAAAAAACCGGGAAAGAAAAAGCAGACAGAAGGCAAAAAGAAAGAAGGTACACGATTCAACGGGAAAGCAACAGAAGAAAATAAAAGGAAGAATAAAATTGGTATATTGGAATGTAGCGGGTATAAGAAACAAAGGAGAAGACTTCTGGAAATACATAAGCGAATTTGACGTAATTGGAATGGTAGAAACGTGGGTAGATGAAAAGGAGTGGAAGAAGATAGAAGAGAGAATGCCGAGAGATTATGTATGGAGATGTCAAGCAGCAGAAAGGAAAAACAAGAAAGGACGAGCGAAAGGAGGCATTATCACAGGAGTAAGGAAAGAAATTGAGGACGAAATAAAAACAAAACAAGAACTACAGAGAACTGGAATAACAGAAAGAAATCTAAAAATAGGAACAAAAAAAGTTAAAGTAATCACGGTATACAGTAAAGAGATGAGTAAAACAAAACAAATGTTAGAAGAGACCATAAGTGAGACAGAAAAAAGAATTGTAATAATTGGGGGCGACTTTAATGCTAGAATTGGGACAAGATTAGGAAGACGGAATAATGAGACAGAAGATGCGAAAAGAACATCGAAGGACAAGACAGAAAATAAAGAAGGAAGAAAAATGATTGAATTTATAGAAGAGAGAGGATACGAGGTACTGAACGGGAACTGGGAAGATGATACAGGAGAATTTACGTACGTGGGGCCGAGAGGAGAATCAGTGATTGACTACGCAATAGTCAATCAACATGCATTGGATGAAGTAAGAAGATTCGAAGTGGGAAACAGAGTGGAATCAGATCACCAACCGTTAGAAATGGAAATCGCCGGAGAAGAAATAAAAAGAAAAAAACCTAAGAAAGAAACAATTATAAAAACAATTTGGGAAGAAGAAAGCATACAAAAGTACAGAAGTGCGCTACAACATGTTGAAAGAGAAAAAGAAAAACAAAAAGACACCGAAACAAGAATGAAAGAACTCGAAAGGAGAATGAGAGAAGCGATGACAACAAAGAAAATAGAAGTAGAAGTGGGAGAAAGAATGGGAAGAAATAGATGGTGGGATAAAGAATGCCAGGAAATGAAAAGACTTGCCAGAAAGCAAATGAGAAAATGGAGAAGTGGGAAGGGATCAAGAGAAGAATACCGGAAGCAATTAAAGAAATACAAAGACACTTGTGAGAAGAAGAAGGAAGAAAAGAAAAGAGAAGAAGAAGAGGAAATTAGATCAATCAACACAGAAGAAGAAGTTTGGAAATACATAAACAGAGAACGAAAAGTGAAAAAGTGGGCAGACGAGAAGATAAGGATAGAAGAATGGAGAGAGTATTTTAAAGAATTACTAGACGGAAAAGACGAAACGGAAAGAAGACAGAAGGAAGGAGGACCAAGAGAACAAGAGAAAGGGGAAGAGATTAAGAAGGAAATGATTAAAAGGGGTATAGGAAGAATGAAGAAACGAAAAGCGGCGGGAGAAGATGAACTGCAAAATGAAGCGTGGATCTATGCAACAGAAGAAATAATAGAGATAATGAGGGAGATAGTAAACGACGTCTGGCAAGGAAAGGGGCTACCAAGCCAATGGAGGATGGGGCTAGTGTGTCCGATACACAAAAAAGGAACAAGAGAAAAGGTGGAGAACTACCGAGGAATAAGTCTGCTGAGCACGGCGTACAAGATCTACGCAATGATACTGGAAGATAAATTGAAGGAAGAACTAGATGAAAAAGATTTGTTACCAGATGGACAAGCGGGTTTTAGGAGAGGGAGAAGCACCATCGATAACGTGTACATCTTGAAACATCTAATAGATAAAGAACTCGATAAGAAAGGAGGGAAGATGTACGCGCTGTTTGTAGACCTGAAGGCGGCTTTTGACAGTGTAAATAGAGAGAGATTATGGGAGTACCTAAGAGAGAAAGGAATCAACGAGCAGCTGGTGAGCAGAATAGAGGAAATTTACTTAGAAACGGGAAACAAAGTAAAAGTAAACGGGAAAACAAGTAAAAGATTCTGGACGACGAAAGGAGTAAGACAAGGATGCCCACTCAGTCCCAGTCTATTCGCGGCATATATAAGCGACCTGGAAGAAAAACTAAGACTATCACAGGCAGGGGGAGTGGTGGTAGGAAAAACGAAAGTCCACTCGTTGGCATACGCCGATGATATGGTGTTAATAGCGAGAGAGGCCAAAGAAATGAAGGGAATGATAAAATGCCTAGGAAGATACCTGAAAAGAAAGAAGCTAAAGTTAAACGTGGAGAAAACAAAAATGATGATTTTTCAGAAAGGAGGCAGAAGAAAGAAAGAAGAATGGAAGTGGGAAGGAAAAGAACTAGAAAACGTAAAAGAATTTAAATACTTGGGTTACACCTTTAACGAGAAAAATCATATAAAGGAACTAGAAAGGAAAGCGAACAGGGTGGTAGGTCAAGTATGGGGAATAGGCGAGAGAAAATTCGGACGAGATATAAGAAGGAGAGGACTGATGTACGAAAGGCTAGTACAGAGTGTAATGATGTACGGAGCAGAAATATGGGGATGGAAGGAGCAGGAAAAGCTGGAAGCAATCCAAGCGAGGTACTGGAGATGGGTACTAGGATTGGACAGGGAAACGCCAGCATATATCGTACTAGAAGAAGTAAAGAGAGACAAGATAAGAGTGGAAGCAGGAAAAAGAGCAGTAAGATTTGAAGAGAGAATAAGAGAAAGAACGGAATGTAAGATCTTGCAAGAGTGTTGGAAAGAGATAAAGAATGGGAACATGGAAAGAGCAGGAAAAGAGAGAAGAAAATACTACGAGAGAAATGGGTATGCAGTGGAGGAGGTAGAGAGGCGAAGAAATAATGGAGTAAATGTACTAAGAGAGATAGTTGAGGTGGACCGAGACGTACAGAGGCAGGAAAGGAGAACGAGGATTAATGAGTCAAGGTATAATGGAAAGTATAGGTCACTAATCACGGAGGAATTGCCGGCATACCTGAGAAAAGAAAGCGAGAAGAACGATAAGAAAGTAATAGCAAGGTTTAGATGTGGAAACGAGGAAAGAGAAAACAAATACTGGAAAGAGAGAGACGAGAGAGTGTGCAGACTATGCAGAGAAGGAGCAGAAACAATAGAGCACATGATGAAAGAATGTGGGGAGCTGAGAGAGGAGAGAGAAGATTGGAAAGTACTGATAGGAGAAGAAGGGAAAGGACTAGGCTGGATGAAAGGAGTTTTAGACAGAAGAAAGAATGTAGAGAAAAGGGGGGAAGAGATGGGAGGAAAATGAAATTAATTTAGCTATTGGTGATGTTTATGTTTTATAGTTTTATTTAATCAGTATTCAGTTATTTAGCATTGTATGGGAATAGGAATCCTTTTCAAAGCCGAAAGGCAAGGAAATATATCTTATTATTATTATTATTAATTACTGATTAAATTAATAATAATATGAAATACAATTGAATCTTATGGATATTAAACATGGATACAATTATGATTATAAAAACGTATAACAAGAATTATAAATTATTGTACTGAATAAACAAAATATTGTGTACCTTATAGGTATATTTTTACAAACAGTAATTTGATAAAAATTGTGAATTTATCTGTAAATTTTGCTCAATCTTCATCGTCAGAGTCACTATCGATAATCTTGCCGGTGGTGGTGGTGGTGGAGACAGAAGCAAGAAGATTTTTGCCTCATACATGTACAAGAACCTATGCAGCACAACTTATTTTTTTTTGCAACTGCACACTTTGTACTTGTAAAAAAATTATGTACTTTAAAAGAATTTAAAAAAATATGTAACTTTTTTGCACCATCGCTGGGAGAATATTTAAGACAGGATTTTTTTTTTCGTCAATGTTCCAACCAAAGTCAGTCACGTTCGGTAATTGCGGACAGGGTGTTAAACTGTTTAACCGCACTTTGGTTTGGAAATATGCTCTTAAACAATGCTGCTTTAACGAGTCTTTAGTTGGTGGTTATTTAAAATCACTGTCCTCATTAAATTCATCACTTCCCATGCCATCTAATAAATTAAAATAGTTTAGGTACACTTTCCAGCAGTTTTTCTTGCCAATGACTTGTAGTGTTACGCCCAGTCAGCGCATAATGGAAAGAAGGTAAATTTTTGAGAAGATTGTTTAACTCTATTTCAAGTACAGGAATAAATCGTGTTGTTTCATCTCGTCCAATTTTCATCCATAGTTCAGGTGTCAAATGCGCTTTAAAATGGGCTAAAACCATTACATCAGTGTCATTGCAATTGATAATGCACCTAATGTAGTCTGCCTTTTTGGCTGACAATAATATGTGAAAAATAATTATTGTATCCGCTTCTTCGTGATTGGCTGTCAATATTTCTTCATTGTTTTCTTTTATTATAAAATTTGTTTTGTGTTGTAGTATATTTGTGAAACCACCACTTGTAGCAAACTGAACCGGAATATTGGAATAGTAGTTAACAAGGTACACGGATAAAAAATTGGTTAACTGGTTTTTATTGAAGACTGAATGAATAAATAAAGGTCACTGTTGTGGAAGTGGGGCTTTGATATTGTTTATAATCCGGTTAATAGTAATAATAATAATAATAATAATAATAATTGCTTTATTCCCAACGGGTCAGCACCCAATTACAGGAAATTATACATTGAATACAATAATATGTATGTAATACTAAAAAAAGCTACTAACAATACTAACGATAAAAAAAAAAAAAAAGTTACTTGCTCTCGTGTAACCGAATTATACAATTTGATAAGTGTGACTCGGTATCATAATTAATATCGCATATTCCTGATATTGAGTTAAATTTCTCACACATAACTGTTACTGGAGACCTGAACAAAGCATTAGTTCTAGAGCACTTCGGATAAAAAGATAGATGCTGTCTTGAGTTGAGGCGAGGGACTACGATATTAATTTGACTTAGCAAAAGGGGACAGTTCAATTTGTTATTTAACAACTTGTACAAAAATTTAACCGCAATGATAGAGCGACGTGTTTCCAGCGATTCATACTTAAATCTAGATAACAATGATTGCTGATCACAACCTCTAACAGGATAAACACCATCAACAACAAATGACAAAAACTTTAAAAACCTTCTCTGAATTGATTCAATTTGGCGAATGTAAATACTGTATATAGGATTCCATATGAGGGCAGCGTATTCTAATTGAGATCTTATGAATGAGAAATATAGTACATTCAAAGCCTTAACGTTGCTAAAGTCTTTGCAATTTCTGTATATGAACCCAAAGGATTTGTAGCATCTTCCGGTAACATTCAATACATGATCATTAAAACTAAATTTCTGATCTAAAGTTACGCCTAAGTCCTTAACAGTAACAAGCCTATTTAATGCTACATTTTCAACATTATACGAATAGTTTAAGACATTAAGTTTTCTAGTAAAAGATATAATGTTACATTTATGTATGTTCAAAAACAGTCTATTCGCGTAACACCAATTTACAATTGCGTCCAAATCCTTTTGAAGAGCCAGACAGTCCTCAGAAGACCTGATTTCAACGAAGAGCTTCAAATCATCGGCAAACAAAAGTTTTTGACATGCCAGAACGTCCACTATATCGTTGATGTACAACAAAAATAACAAAGGGCCAAGGTTTGACCCTTGTGGTACGCCCGAGGTCAGAGTGTACGGATTGGAAACGAAATTTCTGTATCTGACGCTCTGTTGTCGATTTTGTAGGTAAGATTTGCATAGGGTAATAAGAGGTGTTGGAAAGCCATACCACTCTAATTTTTCTAAGAGTACGTAGTGATCAATTTGGTCGAACGCTTTCATAAAATCGGTGTAAATTACGTCCACCTGGAGCTTGTTGTCAAGTGCCTCAGCCACGAACTGACTAAAGCACGCAAGATTTGTGGTAGTCGATCTTTGGTTCATAAAGCCGTGCTGGTATGGTGAGATGGCGGAGCTGAGAGCCCCATAAATATGTTTATATAAAATAGCTTCAAATGTCTTAGCGAAGTTGCACAATAGCGAAATGGGTCGGTAGTTTTTTATGTTGTCTACATCGCCTTTTTTAAAGATCGGACAAACAAACGATTTCTTCCAAATATCTGGCACTTTAGATGTTTTTAAAATTAGATTGAAAATATGTAAGAGTGGCGTTTTAAACACAGCGGCGCAGTCTCTAAGTAAGAAGCTAGGAACACCGTCGACGCCTGTGGTGAGTGAGTTTTTTGAGTTTCTTAGCGTAGAAAAAATTTCCTCTTCCGTGATTATTATGTGATTGATGGAAAGTGTATGTGAAAACAACTTTTGGGAAGGAAGGTTAACATTCGGGTTAGAATCGTTGTACACACTTTTAAAAAAGTCACTAAAGGCATTCACAATAGTGTCGGGAGTGGAGAACTCTTGATCATCCAAACTCATGACACCGGGTATACATGTATTTCCTTTTTTAGTTTGCACATACGCCCAGAACTTTTTGGGATCATTAATCAACGAGGACTGAATATTGACCATATAGCTTGTATATGCTGCAGAAATCAATGCTTTAGATTGTGAACGTTGAAATTTAAATAAGTTGTAATTATGAGTAGATCTATGATTCTTATACCTTTTAAATGCGTTGTGCTTGTTACGAATACTCTTGATAACGTTGGCATCAAACCATGGCGGATATCTGCATTTACGACCAGGATTTACAATCACACGAGGAACCGTTTTCACAAAAACTGCGTATAGGGCATCGTAGAAATTATCACATGCTTCGTTGACATCTTGAATATTTACTAAAGACGACCAGTCCGTTTTTATCAGCTGATCGTACATTTGAAGAAAGTCAGCTTTCTTAAAGTTCAAAATATTACTTGTACAGCCCAACTGGAATCTTGGAACGGTGGAGTTGACGGTTGCAATAGAGATGTCAAGGGCTGGGTGATAGGAATCTTCCGGAACTAGAGGCGAGTTAGATTTTTCGACACGACAACTTTTGTTCGAGAAGACGAGATCCAGCATACGATTGTGTTCGTTTTTTACGAGACTGAGTTGAGGAAAATCTTGAAACAGTTGAAAATTATTAAGAACTATATTGAAATTGTTGTTATTGACATCGGCATTATCAAAAGACGGGGAGTTAAAGTCTCCTAGCAATATAACATGGTCCATACTCAATTCATCCAATGTGGTAAGTATACCAAAGAACAGCTCATAATCAGCGAGTGTAATCCATGGGGGAATATACACCACAATAACGTAAATGTGCAAAGATGCATTAATTGAAAGCTTTACTCCTATTACGTCTATGCTTGGTACGGCGTCTGAAACTGCCGACAAATCAATTTTACTGCTCATTATACTATTTCGTACTGCTAACATCACGCCTCCTCCACTTGACATACCCAGTCTTTGCAAGTTCCTGTCGTGACGGTAAGTGGCGAATTCTATGGAGAACAGTTCGCTGTCGGAGATATCGCTAGAGAGCCATGATTCAGACAAAGCGATGATATCAGAATCACAACTATGAACATTATTATAGAAATCGTTGACTTTGGATCGTAATCCGCGAACATTTTGGTATATAATACTAATAGTTGAGTTGTAATTGGGTGCGGGGCTTAGTTTAACTTTACAATTTTAGGGATGTTGTTAATATAACGTATTTTGAGGTCCGTTTCT
Organism: Diaperis boleti; assembly: GCA_963583935.1. Classification (NCBI taxonomy): domain Eukaryota; kingdom Metazoa; phylum Arthropoda; class Insecta; order Coleoptera; family Tenebrionidae; genus Diaperis; species Diaperis boleti. The sequence goes on along the minus strand of OY757245.1, from coordinate 18,035,260 downwards.
CCGTTCTCAGTCCGTTCTTCTAATTGTTGCTTAGTCTGTCTATATAAATTTATTTGACGTTGAGTACGATCAAAAGAAATTGAAATGTTTTGAAAACGGTGGATGCCTCTAAAGTTTTTGACGCTTCGGATACATTTATGAACAGCATTCTCGTCTTCAAAAGTTACTCTTAGTGGACGTGGCCGAGAGCTGGATGCGTTAAACCTTCCGAGTCTGATGCATTTCATAGTCGAAACAACATTGTCAGGCTGATGGTTTGGCAGTAGAGTAGACAACACATCCTTTACCGCTTCCTTGTCCTTACTGGTGCGCTCATCACTTTCCAGTTCAGAATTTTGTTCAGCAACGCCAAAGACTATTAGGTTATTCTTTCTTGATTCCCGTTCCCTAACCTCCTGACATACCTCTTCAAAAGAATTGTCGTCCATGGTTAATTTGTTATTATCGCTAGAATTTTTTATGGCTTGAATTTGGGCAGTTAGTACTTTTACATCCCCGTTTAGATCTAGTAGCGCTCTTCTTTGTAGTTATCCAAAACAACATTAAGGATTTACATTTAACTGCTTTTCCCAGAACTTGAACAACTTACATTCCGTCGAATATGTGGCAGACAGTTGTAAAAAAATTGGTTGTGCTGCATAGGTTCTCGTACATGTATGGGGCAAAAGTTTTGCAAAAATATTCTTGCCTCTGTCTTCACCACCATCACCACCACCATCAAGATTATCGATAGTGACTCTGACGATGAAGATTGAGCAAAATTTACAGATAAATGCACAATTTTTATCAAATTACTGTTTGTAAAAATATACCTATAAGGTACACAATATTTTGTTTATTCAGTACAATAATTTATAATTCTTGTTATACATTTTTATAATCATAATTGTATCCATGTTTAATATCTATAAGATTAAATTGTATTTCATATTATTATTAATTTAATCAGTAATTAAATAAAATTCTGCCCAGCCATGGGCGAAATGCGGGAGGAGTGCGGTGCAGGAGCCGCTATATAACGGAGTGGGGACACGAGGGTGTCGCGCCGCCGGAGCGGGCGGAATAAGACATCGAAGTACATTATTAATTGCCAAACAGTTACCATACTCTCAAAAATTATGAATCAAAGACGGTTGGCATCCACATACTCGGGACAAACTTTTTTAAGTTTAGTTTAAGTTAGGCTTTTGTTTTTGAGATAATCCGGTGGAAACGAAAAAAAGCGGCAATTTTAACGAATTTTTAGCAGGTATCATTTCGAGTTATTCGCCTCCGAAGTTATCGCTCGCCTAAGACTCTTAGGGGTTTTGGCAATTTCAAAGAATTAAAAAATATATAACCCGGACAGACTTTTTTATGAAACTACTACCAAAAAATCACATTCAAAATCTAGTTTCCACCCATATGCGTAACTCGCAATTCGTTTCTAATGCCCTTCTGCACAGGACGATTTTTGACGGCTTTCGGATTTTGAGTCACAAGGGCACAAGCTTGGTTTCTGGCTAATTCGTTGCTTTTAACCTCGCGAGTCACACGGGAGTGAAAATAAATGCCCGTGAGCACTCTACTATCATAATACTTTCGTCTTTCTTCCTTCTCTCCTGCTATTCCTTTTTTCAGGCATGCTAGCAATAGTTTTTTTCCTTTCTTTCCCACTGCTTTTTTTTAAATTTACTCGCTCTTTTACCCTCTTTTCAATCAACTTTTCTCCTATGCTCCGTACTTGCGCTACTAATTTATTTTCTTTCTTGCTCAGCTCTTTACTGGATGCTTTGTTTCTTTGTTTAAAATAGTATCCTATTTCTTTGTTTCCCCATTTCCACTCCCTTTTCTTCTCTCTTCCGCCTGCTTTCTTGAATATCATCATTTTGGTCTTTTCTACGTTCACCTATAAATTCTTTTTCTTTATTACTTTTCTAGACATCTAATTATTCCTCTCTTTTCCTTCTCTTCCTTCGCTATCACCGTCATGTCATCTGCAAAAACTAGCGACCACACCTTTTCTATTCCTACTACTATACCCCCCTCATGCGCTTTCCGTAGTGCTACATCTTACAATAAGTCACCAAATATGGTCGGGCTGAGAGGACATCCTTGTCTTAGTCCCTTGTTCGCGAAGAAGCATCCACTCACATCCTCTCCCACTTTCACCCTGTTTCTTGTTTCATCATATATTTCTTCGATTCTTCTTACTAACCTCTCGTCTACTCGTTTCTCTCTCATACTCTTCCATATTCATATTTTCTTCCTTTCCACACTATCAAAGGATGATTTCAAATCCAGGAACAGCTTTTTTCTACAGTTGTTTTTCTGCCAAGTGGTTCAGAACGTATACGTTGTCCATTGTGCCTCTGCCTTCTCTAAGTCCTGCCTGTGCACCTTTCTCTCTTCACATTTTCTCACTAATCTCTCCTGCAACGTCATGCTGTAGATTTTATATGCCGTGTCTAGTAGTGTAATCCCTCTGTAGTTCTCTGGCTTTGCTTTATTTCCTTTTTTGTAGATGGGGCATATAAGCCCCTCCTTCCATTCACTCGGGAAACCTTTTCCTCTCCATATCTCATTCAGAATCTCTGTCAGCCTCTCCCATACTTCTTCTGTGCCATAAATCCATGCCTCGTTCATTCTCCCGTCTTCCCCTGGCGCTTTTCTTTTTTTTAGTTTCTCTATTTGTCTCTTGACTTCTTCGCTTGTTATTTTCTCTCCTTCTTGTATTGTCGTTATTTCTATCTTCTTTTCTGGACCATGTTTTTTTTCCTCCAATAGTTCCATGAAATGTTTCTTTAATGTCTGTGTTTCTATACCTTTGTCCACTCCCTCCTTTTCTATTCCTGCCTGGTTTATATATCTCCATCTTTCTTTCTGGCAGGTTAGTGCTTTAATTTTTTCCCTTTCTCGCTCCAACTGTTGTTTTTTTCTATACATTTTTGCTTGTGTTCTTTCTTTTTCTTTATGTATTCTTCTCTTTCGGTTTTGTTTTCTTTCAGTTTCCGGAGTTCCCTCTTCACTTCTTTCGTCAAATCGCAGCATTCCTTATCCCACCAGTCGTTTCTATTCCTAACGTTTCGTCGTGTGGTTACTTTCTCTATTATTATTACTGCGGCTTCTATCGTTCTTTTTAACTCTTTCTCCTGGCCTCTGTTTCCTGTAACTGTTTCCTTCTTAAGTTTTCTCTATATTCTTCAATGCTTTCTTCTGTCCAGCTCTACCGTACTGTCTTGACCATGCCCTTTTTCTCTTCCCTTGGCATGTGATCTGATGCTGTTCTCTGCTGTACTGTCATGATTGTGCTCTATCTTATTGAACGCGTTCTCCCCAGTAAACACAACCATGTGAGAAAAACGTAAAAAAAGACGAGTGCCAACGGTTGTATAGACGTTACGATGTCGCTGACTTCAACGTTACTTTCGACGTGTAAATATGACGTGTTTATAACGTCTAGTAAAATACGTTTTTTTTACGTGATTTTACCACGTTGTTAAGACGTACTGATTTTCCGTAAACAAAACAACGTGAAAAAACGTAAATCAAACGCGTACCTACCAACCGTAGACGTTACGATGTCGCCGAAAACAATGTTACTTTTGACGTGTAAAAATGACGTGTTACAAACGTCTGATAAAACACGTCTCTTTCAGGTGATTTTCTGAATTAAACGTCATTTTCAATGTCTCAACAAAACGTTCTGTAAACGTATTTTAAAGATTTAGGTGATTTTAGGAAATAAGTATATTAAAAAAGTGTTGATTTTCATGACATATCTATATACAGGCTGTCCCATTTAAAACTCCCCAGTCCAGATTTCTCCGAATTGATTATTGTGATTGAAAAATCCTCAAACAGGTCGATTTTGTTTGCCAGGGGCACATCTTCTCAGGTTCCTTTCAAGTTCCGGCATTTCGCCCTCTTCGCGAGGGGGCTGTTAGCCCCAAAATCTTAAATGGCACTATGGGTCGAGTGATACCTCATTTGAAAGGTATTGGAGACCTCCTTACAACTAACCACTGACTTTTCAATCTTTTGGTGATTTGACCGCAAAAAAAAGTTAATTTTCAATTTTCAAGATAGTCCACATCTTCTGATGCTGTGTTCCACAGCAACCACAAAGACAAACATGTTATTGCTGAAATTAGGCTTATTGAACTTGTGGCATCACGAAAAGTTTTGAAAATCGTCTGTATTTTTGCATGGAAATGAATGGTGGCCATATCCAACATTTATTACGTTAATTAGATCATTTTATTGAAAAATAATCGTGTCGCATACTCTACATTCAGTTTTAACTCCTTCGCGCTATTTAGTAATCAAAATCAACAACCTAATGACCCAAAAATTTCAATAAATTAAATTTCAAAATTACATGTTGGTCTTTGTGGTTTCTGTGGGAAATAGCATGAGAAAATGTGCATTATCTTGAAAATTAGATATTATTATTTTTACGGTCAAAACTGCAAGATATTGAAAAGTAAGTGGTTAGTTGTAGAGAGGCCTTCAATACCTTTCAAATGAGGCATCACTCGACCCATAGTGCCATTTAAGATTTTGGGGCTAACAGCCCCCTCGCGAAGAGGGCGAAGCGCCGGAACTTGAAAAGCATCTGAAAAGATGTGCCCCTGGCAAACAAAATCGACCTGTCCGAGGATTTTTCAATCACAATAATCAATTCGGAGAAATCTGGACTGGGGAGTTTTAAATGGGACAGCCTGTATTAATACGTGAAGCGAAAACTTTGGATCCCTCTTGAAGCTTGTTGCGGGTACGGAGGACTTTGAGATTTGGCATAGTTAAAGTGCATATGGAGAAGAAGTGCACAAAGCTAAAATTTATATTTAATATGCGTTGCAAATACATTAAATTAATAAAATAAGATGTGAGCAACAAAATTCGTCATCGTAGGAGCCTCTGAATCCAAAATTTTCGATACGATTGTGTAAAATGTCATCGAGTTGTCAAATCTGACTTAAAATAAAAATCTGTGCTTTTGCTAAAGTTTACTTGAGTGGAACCCGTACAATGCCTTTTTCAGGATCTGCTCCGCGAAAATAGCTATTATAAACCTTTGATTTTCTGGATTTAGTGGACGGTAATAGTTTCGAAGTGGACATGCGCATTAGGTGACTTTCTGGTGATTGACAGACGACGAACCGTGAAAGTGTGGTTATTTATTGTATGCAAGTGTCGCATTCGAGTTAATAAGAAGAAATTAAAAAGGTAAAAATGACCCAAACCGCTCTTTCTGTGTACCCACTTACAGAATAGTTTTTGTTTGCTTCAGTTGGAATCACAAAGAGCCCGCCTTAGACGTTACTGAATGCAATCTTATTTGCAGAAGCGCAAAGAACAAGGATTTTATCACAATTTGTTGCAAGAAATGCGCCTTGGAGCCACCGAATTTTTTTTCCAATTTCACAAGAATCACCGTCCAGTCGGTCGACAAATTATTGTCACTTCTTGGTCCCAGATTATAATAACATTCTCGCCGTGAAAGTGTATCTGCAGAATGCCGGTTAGCAGTGACTCTTGCCACTGGAGATTCTTACCCCATTTTATCATATGGGTTTCATTTGGGGGTAGCCACGATATGTATGATAGATAGTGCAGTAAACATGTTCTACTATTTGGTGGGACACAGCGATTTATTGATTGAGTCGAGCTCGGAGAACAATGGAAAACACATTTGGGATTTTGGTGACCCGTTTTAGAATCTTCTATAGGACCATCAATGGGTTTCGTTTGAGGGTATCCACGATATGTATGATCGTGCGGGAAAAAAATGTTCTACTATTTGGTACGTTTTATCCCCACTATAATATGTCAAGGCAAAATAACAATTGGCATATCGATTGAGTCGAGCTTGGAGAACAATAGAAAACACATTTAGGATTTTGGTGTCCCGTTTCAGAATCTTCCATAGGACCATCAATGCAGAAATCGTTGATGATATTGTCAAGGAGCCACAAGAAAAAAGCTCTGCAGAGAAGATGAGAAACATGTAATGTTTCTAACTTAGCTGATTCTAAAGGTCAGGGATTATTTAAAACATTATGTTAATGGTATAGGAGCTGCAGTTGCACCATGGTTATGGAATAGTGTTTAATAAAATAAATCTATTAGTGTTAATGTTAATTAGTCCATTAGTGTTAACTAGTTTATTAGGGGCCTGTAAGGGCATGGTGGGAAAGAAGTGGGGATTACAACTAGAAATGGGTCACTGGTTCTACACTAAGGTCATAAATCCCACGGTAACATACTCTTCGTTAGTTTGGTGGCATAAGGGGTCTGCAAAACACGCTACACTGCTAGGGGTGGCTGGAGCAACATCAGGAGATGACATGACTATTAACCTGGGTTCTTGGGAACCGTGCTATAGGCAGAAATTACTGCAATGGGCATTTTTGTTCCGGGGAAATAGTGAGGAGGGGCTGCGCAAACAGGCGGATGGATACATATTAGGACCGATAGTCAGGCAGCGCTAAAAGCTCTGGAAAGTGTCAAAGTAAAGAAAGAGAGAGGGAGACGCGCAGAGTGGTGAGAGGTAGTCTCTAATCGCTGGTGAAACTGGCAATACTGGAATACAATAGAGTGCCCCTTTGTGCAGGGTGTCGGGACATGAGGGATTTCAAGGAAACCAAAGCGCCGAAAAGACCTGTGATAGGCCTACAGCCCGCATGAGACCGCACTAAGTGCAGCATAATAAGCTTAAGCTTTAGTGCAACAGGGTTAAAACCGCACCCCTTAAGAATAAGAAGGAAGGTGTAATTTATGTCAAAAGATATAAATTTACAAATAAAAATTGACCTACCGAGGAATATTCCATACTTTGTATATTAATACGCGAAGAGAAACTTTTGTACCCTTACTTTTTAACCATATTGAGCGCACGGAGGAGTGAGATAGATAAAGTTTATATGAAGAAGGAAAGTAGAAAGCTAAAATCTATATAATGTAATATGTGTTACAAATACATTAAATAATAAATAATATGTGGTCAAACAGTTGCAGTTGTTTCTTTTTCATAGGTATTGTAGGGATTCAGGGCAAAGAAAACATGTTAATGACGTATTTGTACACGCTCGCAGCGAACGTAATAGAACAAAATTGAAAAATTATATGCAATGAGTATAGATGTGTACTACTTATTTGGAAAAGATCCTCAATAACGTTCAAGCTTACAAATTTAATTAATTACGGTCGAATTTCGACCACTGGGCGACCACTAGTATTTATTATAAAACAAAAACAAAATTGTTTTACAAAAGTTCAAATCTATTATAATGTAAAAATATAAAATAATTACTAAAAACTATAATATCAACTATGTACAGTCAGGGCCATGGAATTTTAGCCGTCACTTTAATGTCAATTAAAAGAAAATGGATGTAGTCCATTAGTCGCGTCAATGAAGTCTTTTTCTCGGAAGTCCTCAGAAACAGCTCCAATTTTGATGTTTTTTTTTTAAATATTTGTTTTTTTTTATATTATTTATAATCAGAAACCTTTTGGAGCGGGGACAAAACTATTAATATTATTTAAACAATATCTAATATATTTAAACAAGCAATTCTTGTATATATATATTTATTTTGCGGATCTCGGAAACGGCTCTAACGATTTGGATCAAATTCTGTATTTAGATCAAGTTTTGCTTTTTAAGTCTACCTATGTAGTTGTATTTCTTGTAGAAACGCAATTTTACACAAAAATACCGTTTTTAAGATCCTTTATCCGCTGTCATACTGACAATCATCTGACAATTTCAAACACCTTGGTGATGGGTACAGTCACGGCCATGGAATTTTAGCCGTCACTTTAATGTCAATTAAAAGAAAATGGATGTAGTCCATGCTTTATTGTCATTATGATGACTTTTTGAAATTGAAATATAAAAATTTGTCACTGTTACTGTTTTCATGCGAGTGAGTCAGTGTCAAAATGACAAGTCTTTGAAAGAGTAGAAAGTTAGGTTACGAATACCTAAGGGTCGCCTTACATCTTATGACAATAAATGATAAGTGACGGCCAAAATTCCGTGGCCATAACTGTATGATGAGAGCGAGAACGCGTGTGAATGAAACGACTGCGACTAGCGTAGTAGGAGGTATTACGGCAGTTCAGATGGTAGCTACGCCCCCCTGTCCCAAGGATATTTCAAGGAGGCTTTTCTGTCTCAACGGGCCCCCCATGGGCCCTCCTTTCTGAAGATTTCAAGTTAATTAAATTTGTCTCATACATAAATCCTATTTTAGAACTAAACAAATTCAACTTTCGACTTCTATAATTATGTTGATAACCGATGAGGCCCCTTCGGGCCCGCCTGATTTGAGGCCACCCCCTCGGGCTCGCCTGCTTCGGAGGCCCCCTCAGGCCCGCTTGATGCGAGGGGCCGCACCTCGGGCTCGCCTGTTTCGATGGGCCCCCTCTCGGACTCCCTTTTCGGGGGCTTGCTCGGGCTCCCTTGTCGGGGCCCCCTTTGGGCTCGCCTATTTTGAGTCCCCCCCTTGGGCTTACCTATTTCAGGGGGCCCTCCTCGGGCTCCCCTGTTTCGGGGGCCCTCTTCGGGCTCGCCTGTATTGAGGAACCCCCCTTGGGCTTGCCTCTTTCGGAAGGGTCCTTCGGGCTCCCTTTTCGGCCCCCTTCGGGCTCCCTTTTCGGGGGCCCCCTCGGGCGCCCTTCTCGGGGGCGCCCTTGGGATCCCTTCTCGGGGGCGCCCTTGGGCTCCCTTCTCGGGGGCGCCCTCGGGCTCCCTTCTCGGGGACCCCCTCGGGCTCCCTTCTTGGGAGCCCCATCGGGCTCCCTATTCGGGCCCCCCTCGAGCTCCCTTTTCGGGGGGATCAAGTTTCCATGCTTCAAAGGAGGCCCTCGGGTCCCCATGTTTAAACGGGGGGTCCTCGGGACGCCGTGTTTCAAGGGGGGCCCCTCCGGTCGCCCTGATTCAAGGAAGCTACCTCGGGCCCTCCGGTTTCAAGAGTTGCCTAAACTTCGGAGTCATGAGACGTATCGTATATTATGACATGTTTCTCAATACTCAATACAAAAAAAAATATTTTTGCGTTTTTTTAACAGACTTCAAAAAGGGAGGAAGTTATCAATTCGGTTGTATGTTTTTTTTTTTTAATGCTTGTTACCTCAGAACATTTATATATTTATATTTCATTTATGTTCACCGATTTCTTCGTCAATTGTGGACCGATTTACAAAAATCTTCTTTTATTTCAAAGGGTATACTCTTAAGGTGGTTCCATTATCAAAAAAATTAGAATCTGACCAGGGAATCCCATGGAAATCGAGAAAAATACTAAAATTTTAGCTCCCTTTTATTAACCGACTTCATGTATGTTCACCGATTTATTCGTCAATTGTAGGCCGATTTTCAAAATTCTTCTTTTATTTGAAAGGGTATACTCTTGAGGTAGTTTCATTGTCAAAAAGTCAGGATCTGATCCGGGAATCCCAGGGAAATCGAGAAAAATTCTCAAATTTTTGCTCCCTTTTATTAACCGACTTCATATATGTTCATGAATTTCTTCGTCAATTGTGTACCGATTTACAAAATTCTTCTTTTCTTTGAAAGGGTATACTCTTGCGGAAGTTTCTTTGTCAAGAAGTCAAGATCTGATCAGGGAATCCCATGGAAATCGAGAAAAATCCTCAAATTCTCGCTCCCTTTTATTAACCGACTTCATGTAGGTTCACCGATTTCTTCGTCAATTGTGGACCGATTTTCAAAATTTTTCTTTTATTTGAAAGGGTATACTCTTGAGGTGGTTCCATTGTCAAAAAGTCAGGATCTGATCAGGGACTCCCATGGAAATCGAGAAAAATTCTCAAATTTTTCCTTCCTACAAGTATTGATGAACAATTTTTAATTATTTTATTTATAAATGTCTAAAATAAATAATCCACAATTCATAATTATTTTATAATTTACTTTCGTATATTATTTGTAGAATAAGTATTGAAAAACTAATTTTTTTATATAAATATAATAAATAGTGTTTAAACAATATAAATAATTATTTCCCCACTTCAAAAGGTTTCTGATTTTGAATAATATATAAAAACAAACATTCACAAAAAAAATCATAAAAATCGAAGCTGTTTCTTAGGACTTCCGAAGATTGCGTGTTTTATGTATTTATTGACGCGACTACATGCTTTATTGTCATTATGATTGACTTTTTGAAATTGAAATATAAAAATTTGTCACTGTTAGTGTTTTCATGCGAGTGAGTCAGTGTCAAAATGACAAGTCCTTGAAAGAGTAGAAAGTTAGGTTACGAATACCTAAGGGTCGCCTTACATCTTATGACAATAAATTATAAGTGACGGCCAAAATTCCGTGGCCGTAACTGTACTACTAATATTATAAACTATGTAACTATAACTATAATTATTATTATAAGAAAAAAACTAAAATAATAATTATTGTGTGTTGTTCGACTTGCTGGGTCAGTTTTGCCAATGTTATATATACCTGTCTTAAAATGAATCTTAAAAACCTTCTTACATGGAGTACCAATTTTGACGAAAGTCATAAAATCGGTACACTTGCGGAATAAATTTAAATTCTGGTTAGTAATATGCATAAAAAATGTATATTTAGTTACTACTTTTAAATAAAATACTGTACTACTTACCTTTAGGATTTTTGGAAGCTACACAAATCTCAAAACTTGGCAAGGCAAACCAAAACGAAACGAACTGCACGATCTCAGACGAAAAATGAAATTGCACAAAATCGAACGAAGCAATGGCCAAGCACAGATGACACATCTGGAAAGAGTTCCTTGGTTTCGTCTTTCGTTTCGTTCGGGGTACAAGGCGCAATAAAAAAAGCAGTAAATCACGTACATTTTTGTGTCTTGGAAGCAGCATGTTTGTTTGTCGCCAAAACAAATTCGATAAGGTAGAAATTTTCATTGATAGTACCATTAAATAACAATACTCTAACTACTCTAACCAGAGTATTGATATTTAATGATAGTACTGATCTATACGTTTGGTTATTATTTATTTTTGACAATAAAATTACGCTCGCGTCGTCGGTTCCTCAACCTTCAGCCCCCATCATAAACCAATATCCGTTCTTCTCAAAATTCCAGCCCCTAAACGGTAAAACATCTCAACGTATGTTTCAAATTGTCCCTTAATTATACCTGCTTTCAATTTCGTTTTTAAAAGTATTCATTCCCTGACCAACACTAAACTCTTCTCCGGTCAAAGACACACTCAAACTTCGCGACTCTCAAAAGAGATTTGTTGTTTTATTTTTAATCTTTTCGCTGGTCTTTTGACACCTTCACTTACTTTATAGCGTTTCACATTACCAGACTACCAATATTTATTAATTTCGTTGATTAACCGTAATAATTAAAGATCTTAATTTTTGTTTTCAACTTTAACAAACACATTTAAATCAATATTTGTAAGTACCTATCTACGTAAGTAAATATAGCTACCTACAATGAATTATTTCTTTGCCGTTGGGTTAAAGAGCTTTTGTAATTTTTTATAACATTAACACCATAATAGAATAGGGAATGTCAATTTTATTTTTAAATTTTAATTTAATAATAATTATATGACTACTTTTAATCAGTTTTCCCTAAAATACCAAAAACAATTTTTATTATAAATACCGACGCACGTTCCGCCAACAATGTTGGCATCATCAGGGTGATGAGTGAATCGGAAAACTGATTAAAAGTAGTTATCTACCACCAAAAGTGATCCAGACAATTGTTTTGTTTTTAAATAATTATATGAATTCTCAAAGAGCGATTGTTCATCTCTATGGCGAACTAGGCGGGCGAGATGATCCTAAAACATTTCAACCACGAGAAAACGTCAAACTTTCAAGGTTGTTTGGGTAAAATTCGGAGTGCCAAATGTTTACAAGAGCTAACTTAAACCATGTTTCGTAAAAATTATTAAAGAAATGCTAGCCTTACTAAATATTTATATTGTTTCTACTTTTAAATTCTACAACCATTCTATTTTATTTAAAATGTGATTCAAATAAAAAATGTACATATGTTTGATAACCCGCAACAAACAATTTACAGTGGCTTCTAAACTTGGCGCAAAAACCGCCCATATGGAATCTGTAAAAGACGCCAATGGAATGCGTTCCTTTGTAGTACATAAATTAAATATAATTATATGAGTATATAAACACGTGAATTTATTGTAAAAATTTCACGAGAAATTAATGTCAGAACTGAATGTCAAAAATTACTTATATTTTACCCACATTAATTCCTTTCTATGCTTCTATATTTGATTTTAATCGTAATTCAAATAAAAAATATAAACTAAGTAGGATTATTATACAGTATGTATTTTAAAATTATCATTTTTATCTTTGAAACCCCTTAGTGACTTATAAACTTGACCACAAAACACGCCTAATAATATGATGTGGAATACGTTCTTTCTAGTGTTTATTTGCCTAGAAAAACACGTATACTTAACGTGAAAATTTTACGAGAAATAATAGTCAAAAATAATAATTTAGACTTCACCGCCATTCGTTCTTTTCTATTTTATATAATTTGATTTAAGTTATGATTTAAATAATAAATATATATTTTTTAACATGATTTTTTATATAAAAAAAAACTAAATTGAGGTAAAGTAAAATACAATAATAAAAAAATAAGGGAAGTAAATTGAAAAACCTTGAACTCTTTCACTCCTTAGGTATTTTTATTTTTTATTTGATTAGAAAAACACGTGTACTTAATGTAAGAATTTCACGAAAAATAAACGACGACAAACACACCTATATGACACTAGAAAAACACGTGTATTTAACGAGAAACAAACGTCAGAACTGCACGTGGAAAATAACTTATATTTTATCAACATTATGTCCCTTTGGTTGATTAACAATATTGATTAAACGTCTTTATTGCGTCATATATAATATTTAAAAATAACGTAATTTTTTAACGTTGAATTGTCGTAATTTGTAGATACTCAGTCAATATTTTATTGTAAATCAACGTTGAATTTACGTTATGTAAAATACGTTGAAATAACGTTAAAGGTATTACCAAAATATAACGTGATATTTTCAACCATAAACGTGTTATCAACCACATACACGTTAAAACAACGTGCATGTGTTTACTGGGTCATTGCTTATCATATAATCATTATCATATTACCGTTGCTCCCTTATATCCCACGTACGTATGATTTCCTTCCTTATCCCCTTCTTTATTTCCATTTGCGATGTTCCAGTCGTTTTCCTCTATCATTTTTAGCAATTGTCGTCTTTTTTAGTACCCTCTTTTCTTTTTCTTCCTGTCACGTTTCCCTGCCCCCTCTCTTCCCCCACTCTTGCGTTGAAGTCACCTCCCATTATCACATATTCATTTTCTTTACCTTCTACCATCTTCTCTATATTTTCTCTGGTAGATTGCATCTTTGTGCTGTATATCATTAGTACTCTGTATTTTTCTTTGTCTATCCCTATCTTTCTTTCTATCAAACTTTCCTCTTCTACCCCTCGTTTATCCTGGTTATTCTTTCTTTGATCTTCTTCGGCTTCTAACCCCTTTCTAACTCCTGTTAGAATTCCTCCTCTTGATCTTCCTTTCTTGTGTTCTTTTTTTGCGAAAATGTTCTTCCCGATGTATTTTTCCGTTTAACTTCTTTTTCCACGTTATAATATGCCCACGTCGGCATTAAAGGCAGCAGCACTGCTTATCGTAAAAATTCCGAAAAATGTGCGCCACAGTCATGACCCTATTTAGCGTAATTTTAATATTTTGTTTTCTGATACCATTGCTGTAAATTTTGTTCTACAAAATGTATTGATACAATTTGATTTTGCCGCGCATTCACCATCGAAGATTCAGGAACGAATCAGCGTTTAGAGATAACCCGCACTCACAAAAAAGCACGAATAATTTCTTGCATATAACGCGACGAACTTACGGCCTTCTTTGCGATCGACATCTGAACGAAGTAAAATCTCCGTCGTAATTTTGTCCTAGACAAGGAGTAAGATTTAGGGATCGCGTCAAGTACGGATTAAACTCTTGAGATGTCCAGTTAATTTTATAACTAAATTAGATGTTGATTCGGAGGAAGAAGAGGTAAGAAAAACTACTTTATTGCGTGCAGACTTTGACTATTCTTTCTCAATGAAAATAGGCAGATCCACCAGCATTCACCGTAGGATTGTTTTCTTGTTACACTATCATCTGAAATAGCTGTTGAGTATTCTCCACTCGTGACTTTCCTGGACTGACGTAATCCACACGTGGATTCAGAAAATCCATAAGGTTGTCTCCCAGGATCGCAGGAAAAGTAATTGTAAGGACACGTCACGTAGTTTTTTTTATTATCGCGTCAATTAAATTGTAAATCTTCATTAATCATTTCAATGTAATTTAACCTTTTAAGAGTAGTACAATAGTCATAATTTAATTTGTTAGATTTTCATTTCAACATTCATATAGTTTTATTTCTTTAACCAACTTGTTATTTGTCAATTTAATTAATTAATTTAATTTAATATTGTTTAATTGTAAGAAATTTTCTGTATTTATTTATTTGTTACTATTTTAGATTGTAATAGTATGGAGCAGTTTTCCAATTTATAGGACTCTTACATTGTAAATAGCAACTCAAACTTCAGTAGGTTTACACATTGAAAAACACATTGGTTTCCTGCGAGCTTATTATTGATTTTTTTAAATCTACTACAAGTAATTTCTAAAAAAATATTCAGATTTTCTTGAGCAATAAACATTTCAAATATTTGTAACCATTTTTATACAATCGTGGCGCGCATCAGATAAGAAATTTACATTAGAAGGGTAAAGAAGACTCTTAAACTCCAAAAAAGAAAATAATATTTTGCTCAAAACAAACAACAATGTGTTAAAAGCCGATTCCTTGACGTCTACTAATTAAAATCGAGTTAAAAATAAACAAGTCATAGCATCAAAGGTTTTTTGTCATACGCCCTGTATAAATACATAAACCCAGCAATCCATTTTTAACATCTAGGCACAAATTTAATCTTAATATCATCTTTAGTTCTTAACACAATATCCGCAGTTAGTACAATGGTGTCTGGAGTGTCAACCGGTTCCAAGACAAAATTAGCTAAAATGCCACAAATTACCGCCTTAAGTTCTAACATGGCAAATCTCTTCCCAATACAGTTTCTAGGACCTGCACTAAAAGGTACGTAAGCAAACGGATGTCTATTTCTACAATTTTCCGGCAGAAATCTATCAGGATCAAACTTCTCCGGATCCGGATAGATTCGAGCATCGTGATGGAGGTCGTAGATCATCAACATCACGGTTGTCTTCTTGGGTAATTTGTACCCAGAAACAGTAGTTAGTTCTTCACCAAGCTCTCGCGATATAAAATGCACACTGGGATACAACCTCAAAACTTCTTGAATAACTCTCTCTAGATATTTCATTTCTTGAAGATCTTCAAAGGATGGCGACTTTGTCAAGTCACCCAGAACTATCTGCACTTCTTCTAGAATTAAATCCTACAAGAAAATTTTAGCATTACGTCGATTGCTATAGAATATTTTGTTACTTGAACGTGTGGGTTACAGGCAATGAGCATCAACGCAAAGCCCAAAGCCGCGCCAATAGTGTCATGTCCTTCAAACATGAAAGTGTTGACTTCGTCGGCAATTCCTTCTAGATCTATAATCTTCTCTGTATTCTTGGCCGTCAATAAAAAATCCAACATGGCCAAGCGCTTCTTCTTTTTGTACACATCATGGTTTTCAAAGTTTTCGGTATGTGCTTCAAAAATTCTTTCACGTTCCGCTATCACGTCTCTGGTAAACTTGTGCAAAATTTTTATTATTTTCCGTTCCTTCAGGTACTTAGGACTGAAAATATTTAGAACGTCAAACACCAACCATGAGCGCACAGTTCTGTATATTAGAATTTCGCCCAGATCGTGAATGGCTTTTTTGTAATTTATTTCTTTTTCGGTTGTAAAGTGGAGTTTCGTTCCCATGGCAGTTTCTAACAAAATTTAGATAGTTAGTGGTCCATGCATGGGACAAGCAACACACCTGTAATAGTTTTCAATGTGAACTGAGCAACATGAGCATCCACGCAAACGTAGGGTTGATCACACAACGTCCTAATCTTTTCCACAAAACAATAAGTTTCTTTGTTAAAAGTGTCAATGAATTTTTGGAGGATGCTGAAGTGAAACGTGGGGGTCAGAATTTTTCTTCGTTTGTGCCATCTTGAACCTGTTAAGACATTTAGAATTTAAGGGGACCATTTTTAGGCTGCTTACCACCGCTGGTTAGAAGACCAGTTCCCAACCAGTTGTGAAGAACATTGTAGTTTATACTTTTTTTTATATGTTTAGGGTTTGATAGTACTAGCTGAAATTAAATTGTTATTGCCTGATATAATGTCTTACTGCATATTTACTTCAAAATCGTCAGGATGCATAATGAATGCAGCTATTAAATGAGTGGCCCTTAGCTGGTAGATTGGGTAGTATGTTTCGGCAAACCCTCTTAGTTTTTTAAGCAACTTTTCTGGAAATCTACAAGTCAAGATTTTTATATGTTTGCCCTTGTTTTGATACCTTTTGATGTGTTGAGATGGGCCATGCTTCCGACAATGAAATTCTTGGCAGAGGGACCAGGAAGTTTGTTCAACTGTGTATAAATGAGAATCAGTTCTAGTCGTACAGACTTGGCCACGTAGAGGAGCAGCACTATTATTATCACAATTGTGAGTGTCAACCAGACGTCCATTTTGCAGTCCCTAGACGGCGACTTTCTAAAATACCTCCTAATCTACCTTATAACCAAGAATTGGACTTGGAGTATATAATACAAGAACTGTAGGAGGAATGTGTTGTTTACTGAGTAATAATAAATTTGATATCAGTAAAAGGTTACGTTACTTTGATTGTCTTCTCCTTGGTTGTGTCTGAACAATAAAAAGGTTTTAATTGATTGATACGCCTGAACTCTATCAGATAATATAGTAAATGTTGCTATTGTATATTTTACACGTTTTGATAAATTTTACGTGATTAATCTCAAACTGCGTATGAAATGTTTTAAATCCTGACATGTATTGAACCCAACGTGTTTTATTTTTATACAGAGTGAGGAATAAAAGTTTTATGTTTTGAAGTAAAACTTGTAATTTAAAAAAAAAAGTTATGCAAGGTATCACTTTTTTACTCCTGTTGAATAGAGAATTGAAAAATGCATCTAAAACCCAAAACAAGTTGGGGGTTGCCATTTAAAAAAATGTATGACGGTGCCATCGTTCAAAAACAGATGACGTCATCATCAAAATTTTTATATCAAAAGATGGCAATTTGAAAACAAAAATCGACCTGTTCGAGTGTTTTTCGCAAAATTAATTATGTAGATTGTCCTTGGTTTCCCAATAAACTAACTAAATAGTTGCAAGATTTGTTGATACTGAAGTTTCAAACATTATCAGTATCAATTCAACGACATAGTTTTTACATTTGTGGAATCTCTAAGAAATCATTAAACCTTCAGCTACCCTTGACCAGCTCTTACAGTATCGTGTATCGACGTTGTTGTTAAGCTGTTATTGTTCAAAACAAAATATACATTATTCACAATCTGTAATGTTAACAAAAAAGAAAAAAACATGCAATGCATTGATGACTTGGTGCGGTTAGTTTTTACCGTTTGAATGGGGTCGTCCCATAGTTTTCAAAAAGAGGTTTTTTAGAAACTAGACGGAAAAGTATGAAACCCCTATTTCTTTGTTTATCCGAAATCACGCATTTACTAGGTAAGAAAATTCGAAACATTTGTCTTATTTAAAACGCGCGCCTTTATGTGCCATCAACACGGGACAAAATTTACAGTTACACGCGCGGACTAATGGGGGAAGCATTAACCAATGAAAATGGTCCCCCAAAATGACGTCACAAGACGCGGTAAATGTACAGCGTTTGAAAATCTCTGTTATCTCACAAAACAATTTTATTAAACAACACCCAGTAAATACATGCACGTTGTTTTAACGTGGAAAAGCAGTCCGAATCTAGCGTTCGTGGATGTCGGATGTGTCCTGTGGTGCTGCTTAGAAACGATAAGTACCGAATAATAGTATAAGTTTCTTAGCATTAAAGCCGAGGTGTCATAGACCCTGGCCTCTTTGGGACAGGTTGTTTGAGGGATTTAATTTTTAGAAAGTTTTTTATTTTAATTTTTTTTTTCACTTTGGGGGTTACGGGTTAAAATTTTGATTTGCGTTTTTCGGTAGGGTAGCGTCTAACCCTCGCCATGTCCGATGGCGGAAGGGGTGAGAATCGGTCTTTAAAAATAAAATTTCACAAGGGAAATGAATCTCATTACAGAATAGTCAAAGAAAGCGATAAAGACATGGCCACACAAGATAGTGAAATGGTAGATAAAAACAAAATTGGCGATAACGGCAACCAAAAAACCTTTAATACGAGTCTAAGGTATCGGGACAACGATCCCGGACCTTATAAGGTTTTTGTGGAGCACAAGGAGTTGGAATGTTGGTAATGTACACCCTATGAAAATTGGTGGTATGCTTAAAAAAATAACTAATTTCAATAATGATATAGTGGAGGTAGCGGCTGTAGGTAGAAACAGAATTAAAATTATAGTACGTACAGCAAAAGTGGCAAATGAATTAGTAGAAACACAAGTGTTTAGCGCAAATAATTTAATAGCTTATATACCTCAGCATTTGACTGAAAAAAAAGCGGTAATTAAAAATGTCGACACAAAAATTTCTGAAGATGAATTGAAAAAAATAATTGAGTCAGATGTTCCAGTTTTGAATGTAAGGAGAATTACTAAAATAGTCGATAAAGAAGGCGAAAAAATACGTGTACCTCGACAAACCATTATTGTAACTTTTGCGGGTTTAGTAATACCTTCACATGTCTACATTAATTATATGAGATGCAGTACTGAAATTTTCATACCGAGAGTCACTCAGTGCTTAAAATGTTTGCGTTACGGTCATACCTCCAAACAATGTAGAAGTAACAAAGAACGATGCCAAACTTGCGGAGAGGAACACGATGGCGCATCGTGTGATAAACATAAAAAATTCTGTATATATTGTAAATCAGAGGAGCATACATCAGTCTCGAAAATATGTCCTTTTTATAAAAAACAAGAACTATTAAAAAAAATTATGGTAGAACAAAATGTTACGTTCTTGGAAGCGAAGGAAATCGCCGAGAAACCCTCCTTTGCCAATCCCGTGAAAACGAATAATTTTTATTCGGTATTATCAAATATTAACACAGATCCTCATACAATGTTTTCCACTGAAACTTACAAAAAAAACTTTCCTAAACCAAAAAGTATCTATCCACCCACCAGAACATACAGTCAACCTATTAAAAGCATTCAGCATAATCATCCTCTTAACCCTAGTAAAAGACAACGCATAGATAACGACAAAAAAATGGAAGCTTCTAATAGTCAAGGTAGTTCCAATTTTAGTATTTACAGCCACTCTACTTCTGAAGTAGAGAAAATTAAAACAGCATTTGAAAATCGATTAATAGACGAATTCCAAAAGTATTTAAATAGCAAATTTCAGACAAATAACAGTGAAAAATTTAATATTGAATCAACTTCTATTAAAACTTTAATAGAAGAAATCTTTAACAGTGACATTCATGGACACAGTTAATAACAAAATTAAATTAAATGTAATACAGTGGAACGCTCGGTCCATTGTTTCAAATAAAGTCAACCTAGTAAACTTTCTCAGAGCAGATCCTGTAGATCTGATAATTGTATGTGAAACTTGGTTAAAACCCGAAATTCAGTTAAATATTAAAAACTATAACTTTATACGTAAAGATCGGATTACAGATGGTAAAGGTGGGGTAGGCATTTTAATATCTAAAAGGTACAACTATATTGAATTAAACATCCCAAGCGACCTGGAAGTATGTGGTATTAAAATTCTAGATATCAACATAAATGTAATCTCGGTTTATAGAGCACCAAATAATAATTTTTCAAAACAAGAGTGGAATCAATTTTTTGCAAAATTTGACGGTAGTAGAACTATAATATGTGGAGACTTAAATGCACACAACACTATGTGGAGATGCCCTTACAACAATCGCGACGGAGAAAATGTCTTAGAGGCATTAGATACGACAAATTTTGTTATAATGAATGACGGCACAGCCACGAGACTTCCATATCCAGGACAGAATCCAACTGCAATCGATTTGACATTGATATCTTCAGAACTAAGTCTTAAAACGACATGGGAAGTTATGAATGATACACTTGGTTCAGATCATTTAGTTATTAAATTTGGCATCTACGAGCAGCATCAAATCGAAAATAAACAGTCTTATTTGAAGTGGAATGAAAAGAGAGCTGACTGGGAAAAGTTTCAGACTTATTTAGAAAACAACTTCTGGCCACCTGAGAGTCAAGACGTCACTATAAATATGCGTTACCTTATTGAGCACATCCACCAGGCAGAAAATTGCAGTATCCCAAAAAAAAATAACAAAAGCCCACACAATGCAAGTCCGAGATGGTGGGACGAAGAATGTAAAAATTTTGTTAATAGGCGTAAGACAGCTCTGCGAGATTTTAGAAGCAATATGACTCCAGCTAAATTTGACACCTATAAAAAATTAGATGCACAATGCAAACGATTATTTAAACAAAAGTCTCGAGACAACTGGCGCGGATATGTAAATAGTTTATCTAAAGATACTCCAATTGCAGATGTCTGGAAAGTAGCTAAACACCTTGCTAACAAAAACAGAAGTAATACTACCGAAAAAATGCCCGAACAACTTAGGAACGAAATATTAGCCCAATTGGCACCTCCGTCGGTTACCACAAATCTAAAAGATCCAAAGGAAGATAACGACAAGCATCAAATCACTAATAACACATCACCTGGATATGATAAAATAACCTATCAAATGTTAGCTAAACTACCGGTAGTTGTTAAATATTTCATGCTAAATATTTTCAATACATGGTGGACTGAGGGAAAGTACACCGACGAATTTAAAGAGGTAGTCATTTGTGTATTCCTAAAACTTAACAAACCCCCAAGCAATCCAAATTCATATAGACCCATTTCGTTAATGTCCTCGATTTGGAAAACCTTCGAACGTATGATTAAACGTCGCTTAGAACATTACATAGAACAACATGGTATACTACCAAAAGGACAACTGGGTTTTCGACGTAATAAAGGAACCACCGATGCTTTAGCGCAAATTGTGCTAAAAGCTCAAACGTCACTAGCGCAAAACAAAGTAATGGCTTGATTCTTTTTTGACATCAAAGACGCGTACAATGCGGTCAGATTAAATGTGTTGCTAGACAAACTAATTTTCCATGGCATTTCGCAGAGAGCAGCTAGTAATATTATAAACTTGTATACCAACCGTAAAATATTCATTAGGGACTCAGACAACAGACTTTATGGGCCACGTATTGTTTCGGAGGGAATCCCACAAGGGTCAATACTAAGCCCAACGCTTTTTAATATATACACAGCAGATCTTCATACTATTTTTGATCAACACATTTTTTGTACGCAATATGCAGACGATATCTGCATCTATGTAATTAAAAATACACACGAGGAATGCATTAAAGACCTCAAATACATTGCATATACCTTCAAGCTTTGGTGCGATCAAAATGGGTTTGATATATCGGCAGAAAAATCGGCGATAATGTTTTTTAGCAGAAAAAGACGAATTCCACGGTGTAATGTAACTATTAGTGGTAAAAGCATTGTCTGTGTGAATGAATTCAAATATTTGGGGATTATAATAGACCGAAAATTGGTGTGGAAAAAACATATTCAATACGCTGCAAGCAGATGTGAAAAAAGAATTAACCTATTGAAAGCAGTTGGGAGGTACCTACAACTGGGGAGCAACTCAAGAAATTAGTTTGCTTTTCTACCAAGCCTATATCCGATCGATACTAGATTACGGTGCGGTTTTTTATGGAGTTAGTAGTTTCAGTAATCTAAGTATACTAGATAAGGTACAATCTAAAGCAATTAAAATCTGCGTAGGTCTGTTGAAATCGACGCCTAATAAAGTAACATTAGCATTAGCGGGAGAAATGCCTTTAACACTCAGAAGAGAAGGATTAGCATCCAAATTAGTAGCTCAATGGCGGTCTAACAACAGTAGGTCACACATTATAGGCACTCTCGCAGAGTTAGTGACACAGGTGCTAACTAATGAGTATTGGAAAAATAAAAGTAATCCACCGTTACACCAAGGTTTTATGAATACTCAGGACTTAAAACCTCGAGTCTCCGGTAGCTGTACCAACATCCCATACGAAGCCCTTAACACTGAAGTAAATATTCAACGTCCAGCTTAAAATGACATCCCAATCTACAATGCACAATTAATACAACATATTTTTAATAAAGTTCTCCATGATATAGCTGTCTATACAGATGGCTCTAAAAGCCACAGAGGCGTTGGTTGTGCATTTTGGACTCAGTTACCAACAGGTGAACAGTATTATGAAAAATATAAATTACCGGAAAGTGCGTCGATATTCACCGCTGAGGCTACAGCAATTACAAAAGCCCTTGAGTGGGCCAGTTCCACAAACTTTAAGTCGGTCATCGTAGCAACTGATTCACAATCGGTTATATCTGGACTTTCAAAAGACACCTACTTAATAAAAAATGAACTCTTATTAGACATTATAAAGTTGAATGCTAATTTGGCAGATTCTGGAAAAAGTGTTTCTCTCATCTGGGTTAAAGGTCACTCAGGTATTAGAGGAAATGAAAAAGTGGATTAGCATCCAGCCAAAAAAGCAGCAGAGGATGGGACACTCCTTTCGAACTGCTCGCTACAAGATCATTTTAGAAAATTGAAAGAGGTACTAAGGGCTAAATGGTTCAGAGATTGGGAAAAATTTTGCGAGGTATCACATAATCCTTTATGTCTCTCTAAAAAGACTCCTGTAGAATGTAATTTTATTTTGAAATCTATGGCAAATTTACCTAGACCGGTAGCGTCGGTCAATTTAAGAATAATAACAAATCACACCCGTACTCAAGCACACCTTTATAAGATTGGATGCGTTAACACCCCTACATGTACTTGTGGCAGTTTTGGAGACCTAAATCATGTCTTTTTTGGTTGTCCGCATTACCAGTCAAAAAGTGACGATTTAGTTAAAAACCTTAATATGAATGGCTTTACTCTACCTTTACAAATCCACTCTGTAGTCCTAGAAAACAAAAAGAGTAGCATTTGGCAAATGCTGTACAAATTTGTTTATAGTAATGATATTCTAATTTAGATGACGGTCCTTTGTTCATTTTGTGTACAACCGTGGTTTCCTTTGTTTGTGAAAACTAAAATGTCTAGACAAACCCCTAGACGAGAAGAATTTGTAACCCTGTTTAATCCTGGAGTTAGTTGGTAATTATAATATAGGTTGGTTCTGGTTGGATAGGTGATTCATGTAGTTTTTGTTAGATGTAGTGCTAATTTAAAGGTAAAGCAAGGTGGTGGCTAAATAAAGCTGTAAGCTTTAAGGCCAAAAAAAAAAAACGTGGAAAAGCCGTGTATGTGGTTGATAACACGTTTATGGTTGAAAATATCACGTTATATTTTGGTAATACCTTCAACGTTATTTCAACGTATTTTAAATAACGTAAATTTAACGTTGATTTACAATAAAATATTGACTACGTATCTACAAATTACGATAATTCAACGTTAAAAAATTACGTTATTTTTAAATATTATATATGACGGAATAAAGACGTTTAATCAATATTGTTAATCAACGAAAGGTACATAATGTTGATAAAATATAAGTTATTTTCCACGTGCAGTTCTGACGTTTGTTTCTCGTGAAATTTTTACATTAAATACACGTGTTTTTCTAGTGTCATATAGGTGCGTTTGTCGTCGTTTATTTTTTGTGAAATTCTTACATTAAGTACACGTGTTTTTCTAATCAAATAAAAAATAAAAATACCTAAGGAGTGAAAGAGTTCCAGCAGAGTATAAAAAATTATCATTTACTCAATTTACTTTTTTTTATAAAAAATCATGTTAAAAACTATATATTTAATTTATGTACTACAAAGGAACGCATTCCATTGGCGTCTTTTACAGATTCCATATGGGCGGTTTTTGCGCCAAGTTTAGAAGCCACTGTAAATTGTTTGTTGCGTGTTATAAAACATATGTACATTTTTTATTTGAATCACATTTTAAATAAAATGGAATGGTTATAGAATTTAAAAGTAGAAACAATAGAAATATTTAGTAAAGCTAGCATTTCTTTCATAATTTTTACGAAACATGGTAACAACTAAGTTAGCTCTTGTAAACATTTGGCACTCCGAATTTTACCCAAACAACCTTGAAAGTTTGACGTTTTCTCGTGGTTGAAATGTTTTAGGATCATCTCGCCCGCCTAGTTCGCAATAGAGATGAACAATCGCTCTTTGAGAATTCATATAATTATTCAAAAACAAAACAATTGTCTGCATCACTTTTGGTGGTAGATAACTACTTTTAATCAGTTTTCCGATTCACTTATCACCCTGATGATGCCAACATTGTTGGCGAAACGTGCGTCGGTATATATAATAAAAATTGTTTTTGGTGTTTTAGGGAAAACTGATTAAAAGTAGTCATATAATTATTATTAAATTAAAATTTAATTAATAAAATTGACATTCCCTATTCTATTATGGTGTTAATGTTATAAAAAATTACAAAAGCTCTTTAACCCAACGGCAAAGAAATAATTCAATGTAGGTAGCTATATTTACTTACGTAGATAGGTACTTACAAATATTGATTTAAATGTGTTTGTTAAAGTTGAAAACAAAAATTAAGATCTTTAATTATTACGGTTAATCAACGAAATTAATAAATAATGGTAGTCTGGTAATGTGAAACGCTATGAAGTAAGTGAAGGTGTCAAAAGACCAGCGAAAAGATTAAAAATAAAACAACGAATCTCTTTTGAGAGTCGCGAAGTTTGAGTGTGTCTTTGACCGGAGAAGAGTTTAGTGTTGGTCAGGGAATGAATAGTTTTAAAAACGAAATTGAAAGCAGGTATAATTAAGGGACAATTTGAAACATACGTTGAGATGTTTTACCGTTTAGGGGCTGGAATTTTGAGAAGAACGGATATTGGTTTATGATGGGGGCTGAAGGTTGAGGAACCGACGACGCGGGCGTAATTTTATTGTCAAAAATAAATAATAACCAAACGTATAGATCAGTACTATCATTAAATATCAATACTCTGGTTAGAGTAGTTAGAGTATTGTTATTTAATGGTACTATCAATGAAAATTTCTACCTTATCGAATTTGTTTTGGCGCCAAACAAACATGCTGCTTCCAAGACACAAAAGTGTACGTGATTTACAGCTTTTTTTATTGCGCCTTGTACCCCGAACGAAACGAAAGACGAAACCAAGGAACTCTTTCCAGATGTGTCATCTGTGCTTGGCCATTACTTCGTTCGATTTTGTTCAATTTCATTTTTCGTCTGAGATCGTGCAGTTCGTTTCGTTTTGGTTTGCCTTGCCAAGTTTTGAGATTTGTGTAGCTTCCAAAAATCCTAAAGGTAAGTAGTACAGTATTTTATTTAAAAGTAGTAACTAAATATACATTTTTTATGCATATTACTAACCAGAATTTAAATTTATTCCGCAAGTGTACCGATTTTATGACTTTCGTCAAAAGTGGTACTCCATGTAAGCCTTCTTACAAAATTTTTAAGATTCATTTTAAGACAGGTATATACATATATGTATATGATATTATATTTATGATTTTTCTAATAAAATATTTTTTTTTAACTTTTGAGCTTCTTTGCAGAGGATTATGACACAGACGATAAAAAGGCCAACAACCTCATCAAGGAAATTGGGGAAACTGCAGAGGAAACAACTCATCAGTGGAAAGTCCCTCAAGAAAGCAAGTTTTTGGTGATGAGTCTCTTTTTGATAGTAAGCGGCGTCGAACTGCAAACCTTGGAGAGGATTTTTGCTGTACCCCGACGACGTCTTATACATCGCCAATGTCAGCATTTTCTCCAGCTTCAACATATCTTGGTAAATTGTCATTTTATATCATTTACGACATATATATACCTAGTAAGGATTTTTTTATTTTTGCAATAGTTACTTATAGTTATTTCTTATAGATTTTGAGGCAACTGTACTGCAAACATTGGCAAAACTGACCCAGCACGTCGAGCAAGACTCAATCCGACTCATGAAAAAAATTATTTAATTTAATTAGGACAATTAGCCCATAATAATTATTTTAGTTTTTTTTTTGTAATAATAATATTATAGTTATAGTTATATACTTTATTTCATACTTGTATCTAAAGTGACATTTTTCGGATTATTTTTGATACCAAAAGTGGAACATTAACGTCCTAGTACTTTAAAATTATACGTCAATCATTTCTTACATTGTTCCCGAGATTTTTGTGGCATCAAATTGTTCTCCACGTGATCTGCTTCATCTACAATGTCTTGAGGCACCTCAATTTTCTCCATTTTAAACGGAATAATCGAATAAAATATCCAAAACCATTCACCGTGACCCAGTTTTTCGTTGTCATTTTTGACAAACGTTTGTTACTATGGGAATGTTAGTTCCCGCATATTTAATTATTACGAATAATTTGTGCGAGATAAACACACAACATTTCTTTTTATTTTGACTTTGTTCATTAAACTTGCAGTATGAAATAAAACGTTGTATTTACCTCAAACGAAGAAGTGTTTTTAAAGGTACTCACAAGTAATTCCGGCCTCGGCCGTAAACAACTTGCTCGTACTTTAAACTTCACTTCTCGTTCTAGATAAATAATAATTATACTATTATAATATTAGTAGTACATAGTTGATATCATAGTTTTTAGTAATTATTTTCATATTTTTTATTCACCTTTATACATTATAATAGATTTGAACTTTTGTAAAACAATTTTTTTTGTTTGTTTTATAGTAAATATATGTCATGAAAATCAATACTTTTTGAATATACTTATTTCCCAAAATCACCTAAAAAAGACGTATTTTATAATATATTATTTATATATATTTATATCTTTAAAATACGTTTACAGAACGTTTTGTTGAGACATTGAAAATGACGTTTAATTCAGAAAATCAACACGTCTTTTCAACCTGGTAAAACACCTGAAAGAGACGTGTTTTATCAGACGTTTGTAACACGTCATTTATACACGTCAAAAGTAACGTCTTTCTTCTTTTCTTTTTTTTACGTTTTTCTCACGTGGTTGTGTTTACTGGGCAGAAAACGTTTTAGGGCTTCCTGTTATATAGTCTACGAGATGCTATAGTTGAATTCGTCACATTTAGTTGGGACGACCCCATATTTCTTGTCACTGATGCAAGTGACATATTAAAGAGGACCTTATAGAGAGCGGGTTCCCTTGTCTTAAACCTGTTGTACCTTTAAAACTTTCTATTAATTTTATTAGTCGTATTAAGTTGTTGTTTATTTAAAATGCCTTTATTACTTTAAATCGGGGACAGTGCTGGGAAGATCACGTGATGTAACGGACGGGCAGAGTCACGAGGGAGGCGCACCCGGGATTAACTGTTTTGCGGTACCTCTCGATTTTGTTATGAATAAAGTGCGTGGTGGTCCATCATAGAGGGGAAGAGTCAATCTCTGACATATGAAAACAGCGTATACTCGTGCATATTGTCGTTTACTGATTTCTTGCATCCTTCGTAACTCATTTTCCTTTTCGAAATTCCGCTTGATGATCTCTACTTCCTCCATTATTTCTTGCAACTCTTCCTTTATAAGTAGGTACGGAAAATATCTTGTCTTCGTCCAATAATACAATACACCCATCATTATCTCACTTTTTTTGTTTCATTTTTTTTGTAATGGTTGCAATATCCCCCCTTTCCACCTTTCTGGCAGTACCTTTTTTACATGCTTCTTTTATAGTCTGTATAACATATTTCTCCACCGTTCTTCAACATTTCGTTGTTGCACCTGGACTGTTTTTTCCCTTCTTTCTTTTCTGTCCGTATCCTTGTCTCTTTCGCTCAGTTCGACATTCATCCGCATGCCTCTTTCTCTCAGTCTAACTGTTTCTTTGCACGCGTACACATACCTCTGGTTCTCTTATTTCTCCCTCTCGTTCTCTCTTGCAACCATTCAGTATGTATTGTTATTTCCATCTCCAAACCTCTGCTCCGTACAACAACATGCTCTCAGTCAGACTTTCAAACATCATCATTCTCCTCTTTTCTTCCTCACTTATTTTCCTAGATTCTTTTTCATTTCATTAATCTCTCTTTCACTCTTTGCCACGATTACCACATCATCCGCAAACGGCAGGTTCCACACTTTTTTTCTACCTATTACACTTGCAGTCTTTCTAACATTACATCCATAATTGCCAAATACATACAAGGGGGTATGCCTCACCCCCTTTGTTGTCACAAATACGTACTTTCACTTTACTTTTTGTCCTTTCGTATATCTCTTCCAGCTATTTTACTAGTCAATCATTTATCCCTCTCTCCCTCAGACACTCGCACAGCCTGTCTCTATCCACCTTGTCGAAAGCTGGCTTGAAGTCTACGAATTATGTATACTTCCTCCCATTTTTCTTCTTTAGTTCGCTCTTTGTCAAATGGTCCAGAATGTATACTTTCTAAATCCTGCTTGGCTGACTGGTATTGCTCCTTTTTCCTCTATCTCTCTTCTCATGATTTAATTCAGAATTGTTATTTCCCGGTAGTTTTCCACTATAATTTCTCCTCTTTTTGTAAATAGTTCGTATTACTGTCTCTCTCCACCCTAGCGGGCATCTCTTTTCTCTCCACACCACATTCATTACCTCAACCAGTCTCCCCAGCACTCTTCTGGTCCCATACATCCACGCTTTCTTCTGTATTCCATTCCTCCCCGGCGCTTTCCTTTTCCTCAGTTTCTTTACTTGCATCTTCACCTCTTCCACCGTGATTTCTTCTCCTTCAGGTACTGTATCTCTGGCTCCTCTTTCTCCGATTCTCCCGTTGAAATTCTTCTTTGTTGTCTTTTAGTGTTTCTTCTATTTCGCTTATTGTTGTTTTCATCTATTTGCAATATACTTTTACTATTTTTCACCATTTATTGCCTATATGTACGTTCCCCACTATGTTCCTACTTCCTTTTCTCCCTTCTTGTGATTTTTCTCCGATATTTATTTTGTTATTTCCGCCATTATTTCCTATGCAGCTCTTTCTTTCTTTTCCTATTCTCGCTCATTAACATTTACACTTGACATCCTGTGGTAGCAGTTTTTTCCCACTTTTGTTTTTCTACACACTATCTCGAATTGCCTCACATAATCTCAGAAATCTTTTTCATTCTTTTTTAGCCCCGCTACATTCCAAAAAAGTTTTAGTTTCCCCTCCCCTCTTCTTGTCCTCTCTCTTAGTTTTCCCCTTGCTGCTTTTCTTTTCCCGTTTCTTTGTCCTCGTCTACATTTTCTTCCTCACCCCTTCTTCTTCTTATTGGGAAACCTGTAGTCTCTCTCTCTCGTTTCATTCCATCTAAATTGAACCCCATCTATTGTTAATTTTTTGTATCCCACTCTTATTTCCTTCCCTGACTCTTAATTTCTTTTGTAACTCTCTTTCTTGCTTTGTGTGGTCACTATATAGAAATATCATCTTTCTTTCTTTCCCTCCCAATCTTCCATTTCAACTAATAGTAGTAGTATGTATATTTATTACCTTTACAGGTTTATAAAGTATCCGATTAATACATTTCCGATAGCTCAATAAAATAAAATCTAATATATAAAAATCAATATTTGTTTGTTTGTTTGTTCGTATGTTATGCACGCCTAAACCGGTGAACAGATCTTCATAAAATTTGACCACAAATAATATTCGCAATTGGGATTAAACAAAGGAGGTTCGCTACAACAATGTGTCACCCCTTTTTGTTAAAAGTTCAAAGTTCAAACCAGGCGAAATGAAAACTGTCAGATTCACTGAAGTACTCTGTCCATAGGAATTCCATCACTCTCTCTCTCTCTCTCTTTCTTTCTTTCCCTATTTATGTATCCCCATACCTCTTCTTCCGTGTTTATACCCTTCATCTTGAGTTCTTATTCCATCCGTTTCTTTTGCTTCTTCTCTTTGCGTACTAACTTGTACCTCTTGCGTGATCTTTTGTACTCTTCCTTAGTTTCTTTTTCTTTTTTCCAATTTCTTAGTTTCCTTCTTGCTTCCTGCTTCCCTTCCCTGCGTTCTTTATCCCATCACTTGTTCTTCCACAGCTCCATCTTTTCTTTTATCTCTATCTCTATTTTTTTCTGTTGCGTTTCTTACGTTATCGCTCAGTTCCCTCACCTCATTGCGCATGAGGGGCGCAACTACGCGCACGCGCAGTGCCAAACATATACCCCCCACCTTGAATCAGGTGAAACATGGTTCAACAAACAAAAAAAAAACATTTACAAAAAAAAGACAACAAACAAAAAAAACATTTACAAAAAAAAAGAAAAGAAAAAAAAAAACAAACAAAAATAAATATAAAACTAAATAAGCTTAAAAGTATACACAAAAAAAAAAAACAAATAAGTTCTTCACTATCGTCCATTCGAAGTTTGAACTCTTAGGTTTCAATCGGCAGTGCGCATAATTTAGTTATTGAGCGTTTGAAAACTCCACTTTGACACTTCACAGTCACCACCCTCACAAATTTGTCCTTCCCTGGATGCAACTCCACGATACGTCCTAGTCGCCATTGTAAAGGGGGTAAATTGTCCTCCTTCATTAAAACCATGGTGCCAACCTCAGGAACCTTAGAAGAGGCAGTTTGCCATTTTGACCTCGACTGCAATGTGTTAAGATATTCTGTAGACCAGCGTTTCCAAAAATGTTGGCGACAGGCCTCAACAAGTTGCCAACGAGATAACCGGTTGATAGCG
The DNA here is from genome assembly GCA_963583935.1 of Diaperis boleti. Taxonomy (NCBI): domain Eukaryota; kingdom Metazoa; phylum Arthropoda; class Insecta; order Coleoptera; family Tenebrionidae; genus Diaperis; species Diaperis boleti. The sequence goes on along the minus strand of OY757245.1, from coordinate 18,004,243 downwards.
ACCTCGGTGTGATCCGCTTCCACAGGTGCCGTGATCTCATGACCGATGAGAAAATGCCCCGGAGTGAGGGCAGTGAGGTCGTTGACGTCGTTGGACAGGGGCGTCAATGGGCGTGAATTTAGAACAGCCTCTATTCTTACTAAAAGAGAATACATTTCCTCATACGTCAAATGATTTTTGCCGATCACGCATTTGATATGAGTTTTAACCGATTTAATGCCTGCTTCCGCCAGGCCCGCGAAATGAGGAAAGCGAGGGGGAATGAATCTCCAATTAATATTATGTAGTTTTAGTTTTTTGTGTAATTCCGGTTGCTGTAAAAATTGACGAAATTCCCGATCAGCGCCCGTAAAATTTGTAGCGTTATCGCTTACGATGAAATTAACATTTCCCCTGCGGGACATCATTCGCTTCAATGCATTTAAAAAAGAATCTGTAGTGAGGTCGCCCACTAACTCCAAATGAACAGCTTTAGTACATAAGCAAACAAATAAACCTATATACGCTTTCACAGTTCTTCTTCCCCTTCCTCTACCCTCCTTCACAAAAAGAGGGCCACCAAAATCGACACCTATTTTCAAAAAAGGGCGAGCCGGTGTAATTCTTTCATTTGGTAAATTACCCATTATTTGGCTATATGGTTGTGGTTTCAATTTGTAACAGCTAATACATCTACGAATAACCTTACGAACCTGGTTCCTGCCCGAAATTGGCCAAAACGTTTGTCTTATATGAGCAAGTGTACCAGTTTGGCCTGCATGTAACTGTTGGCAATGAGTTTCTTCAATAAGCAATTCTGTTACAAAATGTTTAGGTAATACAATGGGGTGCTTTTTCTCATAAGAAATTAAAGCATTGTTTAATCTACCCCCCACCCTGAGCAGGTTGTTTTCGTCTAAAAAAGGATTTAAGGGCAAAAGTGAACCGCCAACGCATTTCCGTTCTTTAAGCTGGGCAATTTCTTGGAAAAATTGCTTCGCTTTGTACCATTCGAATTATATGATTAGTAGCATTTTCCAGTTCCGTTAATGTTAATGGCCCCTTGACCTCAGCTTGCTTTTTTACTCGATTACTTAAATTTTGAATAACGCGCCGCCAAACGGCTATCGTAGTTTTAAGTTTTGAAAATTTAGAATGCAACTTTAGAATGGGAAATTGCACTTCAGATTGAGAGACAGTAAAAAATGTTACTCGTTTTCTTTCCAAATTTGCCTCCTCTAAAGGAGGATTAGTTTCATTAGTTTCACAAAATTTTGTAGAGAAGTCGTGCAACCAACTGGGTCCGGTAAACCATATAGCGCATTTGGCAACCTCCTTGGGAGAAGCGCCACGGGTAATTAAGTCCGCAGGATTTTCAGTACCCTTTACGTGACCCCAATGAGAAACTTGTGTTAACTGGTGAATTTCAGATGTTCTGTTTGCTATAAACGTTTTCCAATTTTGAGGTTCAATTGCTAACCATGCCAATACCACTTGAGAATCACACCAGTACCAGCAGTGTTCCGGAAGAATGTTTAGAATTTTCGCGACTTTATTCATTAATCAAGCCAAGAGAACAGCTCCACAGAGTTCGAGGCGAGGAATACTCAAAGTTTTGAGAGGGCTTACACGAGACTTAGCCGTTAACAATTGAACATGTATATTTAACTGAGTGTCAATTGATCTGACAAAAATGCAGCTTCCGTATGCTTTTTCGGAACTATCACAAAATCCATGAAGTTCAACTCTAATGGGATCTTGACAAATCACACCTCTAGGAAATTGAAGTTTGTCTAAGTCAGATAATTCATGAACAAATGATGTCCATACATTGTTGATTGATTCTGGAATTTCATCATCCCAATTGATTTTTTCTAACCAAAGGCGCTGCATTATTATTTTTGCTTTGATAACAACCGGAATGAGGAGACCAATTGGATCGAACAATTGGGCAATAGAACTCATGACTGCGCGTTTTGTAGTTTTATTTGGCAAGGAAAAATTGAATGTTTTATAAGAAAAAATATCCTTCTCATTGTCCCAAGAAATGCCAAGCGTCTTTTTATCTGCTTGTTTATCGATTATGGTGCAGTGTGTGTATGAAGCATCATCAAGAACGTCGAGACAATTAGACCGCCACTTACTTAGTTTAAAACCGCCCTTTGAAAGGACTGTTTCAAGTTCGTTTTTAATTTTGAGTAATTTGTCAATTGATTCCGCACCAAACAGAGCGTCGTCAACATACATGCAGTTTATAATGGTTTCATGTGCTAATGGATAATTGTATCGATTGTCAATCCCCAGTTGCTGTACGCATTTGATTGCTTGATATGATGAAGGCTTTAGACCATAGGTCACGGTATTTAACTGATACGTTTGAACAGGATCGTTTATATTTTCTCGCCATAAAATTTTTTGAAAAGCGCGGTCTGAAGGATGCATCTCGATGCATCTGTACATTTTAGAAATGTCGCATAATAGTACGAAGGGTGGAGCGCGAAACTGAATAATTACGCTAAAAAGATCAGGTTGCAAAACAGGACCGGCCATCAATAAATCATTTAGACTATAATTGTTAGAGCTTTTGCATGAGCCGTCGAATACAACTCTGTACCGAGTACTTGTACTGTTTTCGTTAATTACGCATGAATGAGGCAAATAAAATGAATTTTCGGCGTTGTCTTTTTCAATCAACTCCATGTGATTGAGCTGTTGGTACTCCCTCATAAATTTAATGTATTCTTTGTCTAGGTTTGAATCCCTTTTGCGCTTTCTTTCAACTGCAAATAACCGATTTAATGCTGTTTCCCTGGAATCGCCTAATTTGGGTTGTGTATGAAACGGAAGACGTAGGTACCTGGAATTTACCATCTTGCAGTCGGGTGGTAGTGTCATAAAAATGTTTTTCACAAAGGTCCGCGCTATTACCCGCACCGTTTACGATGGGTTTCTCCAGGTCCACCTCTTGTATTTCCCAGAATCTGGTCATCGCTTGGTCTAATGTAATTTTGTGACATCTGTTCACTGAACCGTTTTGTTTACCAAATGATCCACCCAGTATGTAACCAAAAACTGTATTTTGAAGAGTTGGCTTGTTTTTGCCCAAAACGATTTTGCCATGTAATAAAAGGTCAAGAAAGATTTCTGCTCCTAGCAATAAATCAATTGGTTTCGTTTGGTTGACAAATGGGTCCGCTAAAATAACATTTGGGGGTAATTGAAAATCTCCGTACGTTGAAAATAGTGTCGATTTTGTGGCTTACTGGATTTGCTGTACAGGCGTTATTTTTCAACATTTTTTAATTATTATTTTTTTATTTGAAACTACAGGCCCACTTCTACAATTCGGTCAGACTAAATTGTAAAAAAACTTTCATTTTCTATGTTTAAAAAAAAATTGTAAATGTGTGAATAACACACATTTTCAAGTGCATGAAACTCAATTATAGGTAGACTTATAAAAAAAAGAGTCTGACCAAATCGTAGTACAACTCTTCCACAAAATTCCTGTAAAATTTCATCACCTTAAGATGAACAATGTAACTGCTACATTAAATCCAGTAATACCCTGCAAACATATTTTTTAACGTTTTGTACGACATCATTCATCCCTCCTTTGCACCCAACTTACTTCTCCTCCACTCGTGAATCGACAACCTTCGTCACGACACGATATTTTCCGAATGAGTGCCGGCAAAGTTTCAGCAAAAACAGCTATTCTCACAATAATTATTCTCAATACTTGCACAAGTATGGTACGCCGTTTTACTATTTAATCACCGAAAAAAATTTATCATAATACATATTAAAGAAACGAATTTTAAATGATTTATTTACATGTGGAACATAATTGAACTAGAATGTATTACTTTTATGTTAATACATAAATTTTATTCAAACTAATTATTATGCACTAACATAATTAAATAATAGTGAATTAAAATTATGAGTTTGGCTAAATTTTAGAACTCAATTATTATTGTCCCATCATAAACAAAAATATCAGTATTATAATTATGTAGGAATATAATTTTAATTAGCATAATAAAAATGTCTCAATTAAAATTATGTATGTAATATAAATTCAGAATTAAAATTATGTACATAATGAAAATTTCGAATTAAAATTATGTACATAATAAAAAATCGAATTAAAATTATATACATAACAGAAATTCAGAATTGAAATTATGTACATAATGAAAATACAGAATTAAAATCATATACATGTAACAAAGTCATGCGTAAAGCCTGCCTGCATTCGTTCCCATGCGAAATGTAAAATTATGTACAGAATAAAAATGTTTGAATTAAAATTATGTACATAATAGAAATGTTTGAATTAAAATTATGTACACAATAGAAATTAAAAAGTTATGTATTTTTATTATGTGCCAAGACAATAAAAATATTATCAATATTTTAACAGAAAAATATTGATTAATTATAATTATGTTACGGCATAATTAAAATTCACCCATTTTTGTATTTTTTTTTATGTATAATAATTGAGTTTTATTTAACAACATAAAAGCACTGCGTTTTTATTGTGTAGGTACATACATAAAAAAAACATCCAAAAAATTTTTTTTTTAAATTGAAAAGAAATAATTTATTTATTTTCGAAAAAATATTTGTCTCTTTAATAGTAAAACGGCGTGCCATACACAAATGCACATTAGATAACTAGTAGTAGACAAATAGTTATAGCTACTATCTAATTTTTTAGATAAAATGAACTTTATTTAGTGGTATACGTGGATCATAAATGCAGAAAACAATGGAAAAAAAAGAAAATAAAGCAAATTGAGTCATCTATAAAAAAACTTGGAAATCTGAACAGCAGGCTGAATAAGGTCAGAAAAGAAGTCTATTTTATGAATGCTTGCAGAAAGCTTTTGAAAGGTAATGCATTTTATTTGACCATTTTTTGAAGTATGTACAAGTTCAATATTGTGTAATTACCAGTGAAACCTCTTATTGCGGACACTTTTTTTACATAAGAAATATTAAAACCTCTCTAATACGGGCACTGGCAGTAAAATAGGTACATTACATTATTTCTAGAAAGAATAATAAATAAAAATAATTTTTGGGAAGAAAACAAATTTCTGTTACAATTTAAACATTGGAAAACACCGAGCCCATGAATTACCATGCGAAATAAATAAAAGGCCGGAAATAGAGCAGGTACCCTTAAAACATTTTATGACACTGCACACTCCTGTATTCTTTCGGTAAATTCTATGCATTTATGGTCTTATTGCAGGTCCAGACTTGAGTGTAGGTACAAAATACCAGAAATTTAAATTTGTTTGTAAACAGAAACCCAATTTTTAGGTTTTTTACGTATTTTACATAATTTATATTTTTTATACGTAAGCCCAAATTTTTACCTGTAAATTTTATGGAAAACTATGTTTCTATTTATTGCTTCTATTTAATTATAAATTCTTTCAATAACCATCAATTTTGATGATTCACATCTACCGGGCGTCCCGGAATTATCGTCTAAATGACTATTTTTGCCACGCAAAAGAAAGGTATAATGAATAAAATGATAAAAAGGGGTGAATTACTATGGTTACACGGTGGTAAGACATCAAGATACAAGATCATTTCAGCATAAAATCAATTATGCTGAAAGCCTGTCCGAGATCGCCCATCTGTATCTTTATCATAAAATTTATTATAATACATATATATTTTCGGGCACCCTATATTTTCATCATTTTCAGCATTATTAGTTAAGTAACCTAAAATTTCCAATTTATAAGAAAATCTGTTAAATTAAACGGACGTAAACAGAGATATCGTCCACGACCACGATAGATACGAGTACATAGGTAATATTTATATTTTCAACACAAGACATATTCCTTTTCCATTTCTTACGTAAAAAAAGTCGTCGATGCTGTCATCACTTTGGCGTCAATCACCCTGTATACAAAAATGCAAAAGCAAAAAACATGAAATTGTCTAATATAAAAATCGAGATAAAAATTAACCAGTTGGATTTTTTTTTTCAAAACAACGGTAGGTATATGACTTATCGAATGCATTACTTTTGTACTTTTCTGAGATATCGATAATTATACATGATTTGTTCATGTCATGTTCATATCTACTATTGTTGTTAATATTATTTTGAATTACGATTTTATATTTTATTAATAAATTAATAAATATACAAAAATACCATAATGCTTTTTTATTTTTAACAAACAAAAACAGCAAACGTGATGGAAGATCCTGTAATGAGATTTACTATTTCTGAGCGCGCGCAAGCATTTTCGTGTAATTATTATTGTTGGTCACAGTCGAGCAGTCCACCACCACCATAAATGAGGGTTTTTCTATGCCATCCACAGTCGGCATATTCGGCACATTATCATCGTCGGAACTCGGCTGTATTCCCCTTCATTCCCTACTTTAAAAATTGTGGCGGGGGTAGCGTTGACAAAAATCGGGCAAATCTGAAGGTCGACCATCGTACGGATTCCTCTTAAATTGATGTGACGGTAAAAGTTCTGTAATCTTTGACACTACTAGGCATTTAATTTCCGTCTCAAAATAAGAGGCTTTACTTTTGATTGTAACTGTTGTAGCATTGTTTATAGATGACTGCCCATTTATACCTAAAAGTGTTATATTTGTTGGATTTAGTTTCAAATCCAAAAATTCGCCTTTGGTGATTAAGTGAGACTGGCTACCATTGTCCAATAGAACCCGACAGTCTTTTGTTTTCCCGTCTGGACCCTGAACATGAATAAATGCCGTGGACAATAAAACATTTGATGAGGTCACAAAATTACATTGTGCAATTTCAGTTTCTGCAGTTATGTTTTCGGTAATAGGCTCCTGGTCAGTTACAGGGGCTGAATAATGTAATAAAGTGTGGTGAGATTCGTTGCAAAGTTTACATTTAGAACTAACACAATCTTTCACAAAATGATTAATTCTAAAACAATTAAGACATCTCTTTAACTTTTTAATCTGTTGCGCTCGATCTTCAATACTTAGAGAAAGGAAGTCGCTGCATGTGAAAATTGTGTGATTCTTTTTACAAAAAAAGCATGAAGTCACAACGGTGGTTTTTTGAAATTTAGCCACGTGAACTACGCGTTTATTGTAAAGCCGTACTGAATTTGTTTGATTTACATTTGATGCAGAAGAGCGGGAAGAAGAACTGTTTATATTTGTCTCAATTATCTCGTCAAACGACCCCAAAACCGCGTAAAATTTATTTTGAATTTCCTGAAATTTGTATTCGGCGTTTTCATTGTTTTGCTCATCCCATATAACGAGTGACGTTGACGAATAATGTGCTACAATTTCTTTAAATTGAACGTGTAGACTCTCCACATCTCGTAGGCGACGTTGTACTTCGTGAATTCGACCGGTAGAACTCGAATATTTGCTAATAAATTCATATTGCTCGTTTAAATTCCCTACTAACAGTAAAAATTTGTCCGCGAAATCGTCGTGATCCGGCATTTTTGACAATTATGAGAAAATGCAACTCTCTTAGATAAAAACAGAACTGACCTTTTCCACTCCGTCGATGGCTTCCACGTGTGCGGCGTCGGGGTCGGAATGTTACCTCGCACGTGCAGAATGCCCCGTTGAAACCACACAGGGTTGATGTTGAATTCCTTCAGGGATGACGATATAACCACGAAGGATGGATGCGTTAAAACCACACAGGGTCGATGATGAATTCCCTCAGGGATGACGATTCTTGAAGACTGGATGCGTTGAAACCACTCGGGGTTGATGATGAATCCCTCAGGGATGATGATGTAACCACGCAGGGTTGATGTTGAATTCACTTAAACCTTAGCCGCTGATCCGGCTCGAAGGACCATTTTATGTTGATGATGTGTATAGTCAGCGGACAGTAAAAACTACGTTGTGTTCTGAAGTGAATTTATTGCTTAACTGATCTGTACAAAAACACAACCCCCGGACTACGCGTGGGCCGCTCTCTCCCTCCCCATCATTGCGCATGAGGGGCGCAACTACGCGCACGCGCAGTGCCAAACACACTTCTTCTATCTTTCTCTCTTACTTTTGTCTTCACTTCCAAAGGCACATGGTCCGACTGAATTCTTTCTCCCACCTTCAATCCCATGCTTCTTCATTCACCATTACATAATCAATAACCGTCCCCCCTCTTGGTCTTCCTTTTCCCCTAATTCTTGCATTAAAATCCCCCCCAATCACCACAGTTCCTTCTTCTTGCTCTATTACTCGCTCTTCTATACTATTACAATTCTCAGTTCTCTCTGTTTACTTTTTACAAGATATTTCTAAACTGGGAAAAATATTTAAAAAAATCTCTTGTTAAGTAATGCTAGGTTACTGTCTTTTCTGCTTTTCTGAGGATTAACTGTTGAGTTTAGCGGGAGGGAAGAAAAACACTTCTGTCGGCCTTTATTAATTTACTATTTACACGGTGTTTCTCTCCCCGCTTTACCCTATTTCCACGGTGTCTCTCTTTCTCGCTCCGTTTAACCCTTAAGATCTACACAGTGTCTCTCTCCATTGATCTGTTGGCTACCCAGGGTCTGCAACACAAACTGTACAATAATTGTAACAAGTCTACAAGTTACAAGTAATCTGCCTGTATCTACAAGTCCTACTTACAATTGTAGAAGTTAAATAAATTTGTACACATGTAGCTACATGTGAAATGTAATTATTCGGTCCCTCTACTGTTGATTGATCCACATAGGCTAGTTTGTTAATTCTAGGAGCATTTATATTATTATAAATGTTCCATCCACTGCACCACATACTTCAGGAAAACAGCCTATTGCAGGAAATCTTTTTACAACATCGAACATATTATGGGGCTATGACACTATTTCGTCGAATTTTATCTCATTAAGGGTGCGTAATTAATGTGGCGCCATCATACAACTTACGGCGAGTTGCAGAAATGCATCTTGGGTAGTTAGGCTATCAAATTAAAGAGGTAGCCACTGTAGCGTCGAAATCATCGAAATATCACAAATTTGTGTACGGGGGAGCATGGCGATAGTGGGGGAACTTCGTGACTGCAAATACGAGAGACGAGAACCGAATTAAGAGCGGGGTCCGACCACGCCCACTTCAACATGTTCAGGTTAGAAGCCAGGGTAAAATATGTAAAACGTCAACTGACTACTAGATGGCCCCCATTGTTCACATTCAACAAAATAATATTGTAACGGTACTTACCACTCGATGGAACTACTCAACTCTAGATGGGGTGTGTTTTCCAATATTTTCTATCTTTTACAGCGAAGTCTACCTGAGACCCTAATAAACAGTAAAGTGGCCGACAGTGTGGCCGAAAAACCCATCTTGCCGCTAGCTACGACAGAACAGTCCTTTGACGACCCCTCCCTTATTCAACAAAATTTCCAAATGGGAATTGAAATGTCTGTTTTGACCTGACTATTATGAGCTATTTTTGTTTTTAGTAAATTATTGTTTATTATGTAATTATTAATTGTTTTATAATTTTGAAGTTGCTGTTAAGTAAAACATAAAAACAAATTATATACTTTGCTACAATAACACATAAAATACAACGAAAAAATAAAATAAAAACAATAATTACATAATAAATAATAACCAAAACTATCAATTCATCTGTCGGTAAATCCAACCAAACCATACAATATTAGTATGCATTACGAATAGATCGCTTTTTTGTATCAAATTCGTAGGAAAAAAAGTATGGAAACAATTTTTGTAGGTAATTGCATGATCTAAAACTTTTGTCTGATCTTTTTTTGATATTTTATTTGTTATAGTGTACCTAAGACCTGAACCAATTTTCAGCTTCATCCAAATTAATGTTTTTTTTTCCATATTTTGATAGAGCTTCGTTTACTGATTGTGACGGTTGAACTGAGTGATGTCGTTATTGTCAGAAAGCATGTTATGAAATGGAAGCTTGTATGAGAGGGAATGAAGGTTTTAAAAAGATTTGAATAAAGGAACCTTGTTCGCGATTTTAAATTGGGTCAGGTAAGGGTTTATGACACTGGAATTTCCTAACTGGTAGATATGACCCACCCCTGATCAAGACATTTAAATTTTTTTTTAATTTTCTCATTTTGCTGGAACGAATACAAAAAACACTGTTCAATACTCGTGCCCTGTCACTTTTCAGGGGCTCGGGCTCATTGCAGCCCTCGGAATTCGCCTCGGACTGCAAAAATTCGCCCTCGCCCCTGAAAAGTGTAATGACAGCGCGCAAATGAATGGAATTTAATAATTTATTTCCGAGTTTATTGACCATCACCAGCCAAAAAAATGGCATTAGGTCCAAGGGACAACTTTCGGCTATCTATTAATAATAAGTAAATGCTATTTATATCAATACTCTTACGTAAAACTTAACAAAACGGGACCCTTGTTTTTTTACCAGTGGCGCCACCTAGCGTGTGACAAACGTCGAACCCCCCTCTTAAGTTGCTGTAAAATTGGAAAGATTCTCCCGTCGACTTTTTAAAATCTAGAAAAGGACTTTTCTTGCAAATAGTTCTAAGTAGTTTACAAATTATTATTAAATAAATAACACCTAATACATTTATACATGATAAATTTTTATTTTATTATAATTCGATAATAAATATTATCCAAGTGAATTACACCACCGTTTATTTGCGAGAAGAAGCGCGTTCAGCGCGAGTGGAATAAACAGGTTTAATTTAGGTGTTTTATACATAATCTAATTCAATTTTGCTTAAATTGTTACACTGGAACATTCGACTCGAGACGCAGATCGGCACTTTTCCCATAAAAAAATTGATATTCACAGATGCACGTGCTGGCGACACATTACTAAGAACTTGAAAAAAATATGGGGAAACGTAATATAACGCCTCAGAATCAATAACACAAGAGCCCAGGGGGCGCCCTAAGGCCCCATATTCATGTTTTAATAGTTATTCTGCTATTCGGGGCGGAGACAAATCCAACAAATCAAAGATCATAAAAATAGGTCCAGCCCAAGGCCCCCCCCTGGGCCCCCATTTAAATGTGAAAAATGCTTTACGACCAATATTTGGTAGGTATGAGAATAATGGGTAAACTATTTTTCAGATGGATATGGGGGCCCAGGGGGCCCCCTTGGGATGGATTTTTATGATATTTGATTTGTTAGATTTGTCTCCGCCCCGAATAGCAGAATAACTATTAAAACATGGACATGGGGGCGCAGCTCCCCCCCCCCCCCCTCAAGAAGGGGTTTCATGATATTTGATTTGTTGGATTTGTCTCCGTCCCGAATAGTAGAATAACTATTAAAACATGGATATGGGGGCACAAAGCCCCCATATTGATTCTGAGGCCTTACAAAGTTTGCCGGGTCAGCTAGTATATTATATATTAGAAAATATGGCAACAAAATATGTAATTCAAAAAAAAATTTAATTAGTCCATTTGTTTAAAATAATTGTTTAATTTTTTATCTAATTATTAATAAAAATTTAAATATATCTAAGTCGAACTTTAATGAGCGTAAAATTACAAATGGAACATGTTTCGGCAGAACACTACTGCCATCATCAGCCCTTAAAGAATTTTTAAAACGATATTTGCCTGTCTAGGCTAGAAAATGGAAACTAGGGATTTTTCAATGCAAGCTTTTATGTTCGTTGGATATGTCTTTGGCATGTGGAGCTTTTGAGACAGGGGGGCCCAAGGGGGCTCCTTGAGTCACGAGGGCCCCCATGTGTTATAAGGGCCCCTTTAGATTTGTTGGGGCCCCTGCAACATGGGGGCCCAAGGGGGATCTTTGAGACACGAGGGCCCCTATGCGTTATGAGGGTCTCTTTAGACTTGTGAGGGCCCCTGTGATAGTGGGGCCCAAGAGGCTTTTTGAGACACGGGAGCCCCCATGAGGCATGAGGCACCCCTACAAAAGTGAAGAATGAAAATCTTTTGTCGGCCGAAAAAGTTTCGTTTATCACACGCCCCGAAACTGTTTTGCAAGTGCTTGTACTTGCAAAATGTTTCTGGCCTTGTAATAAAATATACTATTTCCAATCGTCCAAATCGGCTTGAAAACGATATTCGCCTGCCTAGACTAGAAAATGGAAACTAAGGATTTTTCATTGCAAACTTTTATGTTCGTTGTATTTGTCTCCGCCCCGAATAGCAGAATAACTACTATTAAAACATCGGAAAAATTACAGGGGGACCCCTTGGTATAGGGCAACGACAATAACAAAGTCCCTTGAACAGGGGGGCCCAAGGGGGCCCTTTAAGACATGTTTTTATTTTCGACATGTGGAGCCCTTGAAACAGGGTTGCCCAAGGGGGCTCTTTGAGACACGTGGGCCCGCATGAGGCATGAGGCCCCCCTACAAAAGTGAACAATGAAAATCTTTTGTCGGCCGAAAAGTTTCGTTTATCACACGGCCCGAAACTGTTTTGCAAGTGCTTGCACTTGTGAAATCTCGGCTACGGCTCGCTTCCACAAACTGTGCTCGCACTTGCAAAATGACATTTTCTGGCCTTGTAATAAAATATACTACATATTTTATTTCAAACGGCCGGTTTCGAAATTTCCCCCTCTTTAAGAATCTGTTTTTTTTTTATTTTTTTACCATTGATAGTTTTCGCGTTATTTGTAAAAAAAACCTTTTCTGGGATTCTTTAATTGTTAACAATTTTTGCAATTGTTAGTGTGCGGGTTTGAAACTTTTGCACATTTTTCTAGAGATTATTACGAATCCAATGAGCTATCACACGTATCTTAACTCGCAGAAACAAGACGGTTTTTAATTTCTGAACCAGACTACAAGATAATTCGATAATGTGAATTATTGTTGTTGACATCAGCCGTTGGCTCCGTTGGCATAGAGGAACTCTACGTTGGCTTGTTGTTGGGCGGCCTCTATCAGAGACTTGCTAAACTAACCTCTACGCTAACCCCGATTTTTGCCCGATCTTGGCAACCAGACAATCTCAATTATTTTTAGAGGAAATTGGCAAAACGTGAAATAAAAAGTGGCTAAAAACTACATAGATTGAAATACAAAGGTATTATGCACTGCTCAAAAGTATTTTTTTTCTAGATTGATCAGCTAATACTCTGTTTAGACTACGTTGAAATGTGTTTGACTTTACCTCTAAATACGTGATGTTCATTAATTTTTTCCTTATGCACGACGCTCTAATTTGAAGAACTGAGTAAATTGGGCTATTTGGTGAGCTTTGTTTAAGGTTGTGTAAAAATCTCAACTCGATTGCTTTCTTGTGATCCGTGTTTTCCTCTAACAAAAACAGCATGTTTTCGTTGTAAGAATGGTTGCCTGAATCGATTTCATTCGCCCCCTTAACAGCATCTACACACACTCATTTTTGATACCAATGCATATCGCAAACACCATGGTGCTGACCTCCATTCCCTAACCAGTATGCAAGGCAATGTCTTCTGCGGTGGTGTCAATCCATACCATCGAACGGTTCTATTTGGAAGCGTTGGTATCGTCCAAATCATTATCAGTGAGAAAAGCGTCTTTCCTTATATTAAATCGATGTTCTCTAGACAAGTCTTCATCCTCACTTTCGGAATCACTTGACCACATATTGGCAACAGATACGTACGTATTTATAGTACGGTAACTGCAGTAACATTGTGCATTTACCCACAGCTGAAGATATGTAAAACATTATCTACACTTGTAGAAAATTCTGTAACACAATCATACAAGTGATAACTTTGTGTTACAGAATACGTTTACATATGTTGCGATTCTTCCGTAATTACTGGTGCCGTACAGGTAATTACAAAATGAGTTGTGTTATGAAAAAGTTACAAGTGTAAATTATATTCTAGCATTTATAGGACTTGAACGGCTTTACAGGCCCCAGGTAATTGCCTGTAACTACAAGTCCTATTTATTTCGGTATCACAACGCAAATTGCTACAATTGTAGAAGTTGAATAAATTTGTAAGGTATAACGATTCCTGAACCGCGAAATTTCGAACCACACTTGTTACGGTTTGAATGCTACGAGCGTCAGTTATTTTACGTGGTATATTCCACGTGACCACATGAAGCAAAACACTTCCGTCGGCCTTTATTAATTTACTATTTACACGGTTTCTCTCTTCTTATGTCACAACACCGCCAAGCTGATACCCGTCTGAATATCAGCGGTGGTCGGCCTGCTGTCGGTGGTTGGGTGGCTGTGGGGGGCTTATACTTCCGGCGGTCTGTCCATCGTTTATCAGCGTTGCCTCCGCTTCAAGAGTCGGCGGCGGCTAAAGGTTTGGGACATCAGCATCAGAAGCGCTGTACTTGACTCAGTTACTGAAGAGTTTCGATACGGCGCCGGGAAGCATTTTATTTCGGTATTTATGGCACCGGAAATACTGAGCTTGGTAAGTATTTTTATTTTACATAACACTATTGTCTGTAGTGATGAAAATCAGTATGCCATTCAAGAAACTCGTCACCAACGACAGTTTTCTTTAAACGTGTGGACAGGGATTGTTGGTGATTATTTAATTGGGTCGTTTATTTTACCACAACGCTTGACTGCCGGGGGATATCTCAATTTTGGAACTGTTGGATATTTTGTTAGAAGATGTTCCCTCAGCAAATCGACGGAATATTTGCTACGTGCACGAGGCAGCGGCTTGCCACGCGGCACAAATGGTTAACGACAGAATGAATACCAAATTCTGAGGTCGTTGGAAAGGGTGCATGAAACAATTAGTTTAGACAACTTGCAACTTGGAGAAACGTGTAGAAAATGCCATATCATCTATAAAAAGTGTTTCTAAGCATATTTTAATAATTCATGTATCACACATTGAAATCGGGTTAAAAATAAACAAGTAAAAAAAAAGTTTCTTGTCGGTTACCCTGTTTAAATCTAAAATACATATAACCAGCAATACATTTTTAACATCTAGACACAAATTTAATCTTAATATCATCTTTAGTTCTTAACACAATATCCGCTGTTAGTACAATGGTATCTGGAGTGTCAACCGGTTCCAAGACAAAATTACCTAAAATGCCACAAATTGCCGCCTTAAGTTCTAACATAGCGAATCTCTTCCCAATACAGTTTCTAGGACCTGCACTAAAAGGTACGTAAGCAAACGGATGTCTATTTTTACAATTTTCCGGCAAAAATCTATCAGGATCAAACTTCTCCGGGTCCGGATAGATACGAGCATCGTGATGGAGATCGTAGATGAACAACAACACGGTTGTCTTCTTGGGTAACTTGTACCCAGAAACAGTAGTTATTTCTTCACCAAGCTCTCGCGATATAAGTTGTACACTGGGATACAACCTCAAAACTTCTTGAATGACTCTCTCTAGATATTTCATCTCTTGAAGATCTTCGAAGGATGGCGACTTTGTCAAGTCACCCAGAACTGTGTGCATTTCTTCTAGAATTAAGTCCTACGAGAAAATTTTAACATTGCCTCAACTACTATAGAATATTTTGTTACTTGAACGTAAGGCTTACAGGCAATAAGCATCAACGCAAAGCCCAAAGCCGTGGAAACAGTGTCATGTCCTGCAAACATGAAAGTGTTGACTTCGTCGGCAATTCCTTCTCGATCTATAATTTTCTCAGTATTCTTAGCCGTCAATAACAAATCCAACATGACCAAACGCTTCTTATTTTTGTGCACATCATGGTTCTCAAAATCTTCAGTCTGTGGTTCAAGAATTCTTTCACGTTCCGCTATCACATCTCTGGTAAACTTGTGCAAAATTTTTATTGTTTTTCGTTCATTCAAGAACGTAGGACTGAAAATATTTAGAATCTCAAACGCCAACCATGGGTGCAAATTTCTGTATACTATAATTTCGGCCAAATCGTAAATTGCTTTTTTGTAATTTATTTCTTTTTCGGTTGTGAAGTTGAATTTTGTTCCCATGGCAGTTTCTAAAATAATATGGATGATTAGTGGTCTACATATGGCACAAGTAACACACCCAAAATAGTTTTCAATGTGAACTGAGTACAATGGGCATCCACGCAAACGTAGGATTGATCACACAACGTCCTAATCTTTTCCACAAAATTATCAGTTTGTTTGTTAAAAGTGTCAATGAAATTTTGGAGGATGGTTAAGTGAAAGGTGGAGGTCAAAAGTTTTCTTCGTTTGTGCCATTTTAAACCTTTTAAAAAATTTTGAATATAAGCGGACCAATTATAAACTACTTACCACCGCTAGTTAGAAGGCCAATGCCCAACCAGTTATGAAAAGTATTGTAGATGAAACTTTTGTTTATATGTTTAGGGTTTGACAGCACTAGCTGAAATTTAAAGTGTTATTATTGCATAATTTAGTGTTTTACTATATATTCACTTCAAAATCATCTGGATGTTGTACACACGCAATTATTAAATGGCAGGCCCTTAGCTGGTAGATTGGGTAGTACGTTTTGGAAAACTCTCTTGCTTTTCTAAACATCTTTTCTGGAAACTTATTAGTCTAGATGTTTATATGATTGTATTCTGTTATTTGAATACCTTTTGATGTATTCAAATGAGCTATGTTTCCGGCGATGAAATTCTTGGCAGGGGGACCAGGAAGTTTGTTTAATTGAGGATAAATGAGAATCAGATCTAGTCGTAAAGACTTGGCCACATACAGGAGTACTACTATTACTAGTACGATTGTTAATATCAACAAGGGGACCATTTTGAGTTCCGTAGATGGTGACTTCCTAAAATACTTATCTAAGGTCGTTTATAGTTAATTAATTTCAGATATGCAAATAGTATTTAACGTTACAAGTCTGGTAGGTTACAAGTAACTACCGGACGTGTATCGTAATGCATTTTATTTCACACTGTAAGCCTGTTATTATTATTATTTTATTTCAAAACTTAATTATCACATTTAATATCAATAATTAATATCAGATTTGATTTATAAAAATTAAACTGTCCGGTAAGTATTGCCTAGCGTCACTTACCGGCTCTGATACTGTGATAGCTCACCTACCGGAGTCAAATTGATCCTTTAATCGAACATCCACCGGACAGTATGAAGTAAAAGTAGTTTCACTTAATTAATTACCAAGAGAATGGTTTTGGACTTACATTATTTACTGCTCGCCAATAACACTTATATATCCTAGAATCTGCCTGGAAAAAGTGTTGTTTACTAAGTAATTATAAGTTTGATAACATTAAAAGGTTTCTACTGTTCCTTTATGTTATTCAGGTTGTCTTCTTCTTGGTTGTTACAATATAATGTTTTTTATTTAATAATACGTCTAAATTCTATCAGATATAGTACATGCTGTATTATACATCTATATCTATATATACAGAGTGGAAAGTTTAACTGGAATAAATTCAGTAAATTCCTGAAACACGTCGATTTTTGTTTTTAAATTGCCACTTTTTAGGTTGATCAGCTTTCTTTTGTTTTTACTCAGGGGGCTGTAACCACCCTTAAGTTTTTTTCCTAATGGGAAGATATGTCAACCGACACATCATTGGAAAGCTTATAAAAAAAGGAGTACTTTTCCAGCTAATAATGTAAGAAGAAATAAATAAAAACAACTTTAATCTATTTCTTTTTTGGTAGGTTTACTGTTTGAAAATAAGTAAGTGTGCAAAATTTCATTCCAATCGGTTCAGTGGATCTAGAGATTAACTCCCCCGCCCCGTAACCCTCCTTAGGGATGGAATTTTGAAAAACCGTTTCTTAGTGGGCACTTTACGTGGCCAAATAATTCAATTTCTAAGGGGAGTAACAGGACTGGGAGTTAATCTCTAGATCCACTAGACCAATTGGAATGAAATTTTGCACTTACTCATTTTACCACGTAGGCGCTACTTACTTCTTTTACCACGTAGAAACGGTTTTTCAAAATTTCATTCTTAAGGGGAGTAACTGGGCGGGGGAGTTAATATCTGAATCCACTAAACCCATTGCAATGAAATTTTATTACTTATTTTTTTTTACCGCGTGGGATCTCAATAAGAAACGGTTTTTCAAAATTATTAAAGTATTAAATAAAATCTATCTATATACAGGGTTAGTCAAAAGTACGGAATGGGCGGTTTATCTCCGTAAAAATGAATTTTATGACAAAATGTCTTTAATAAATGTTTTTTTTTACTAATTTTATTCTCGATTTCTTAACCTGCTCGTTGTTTTTATATGTCAACGCATTTCCATGGAAACGTAACTGATTTTTGTTTTTTTGAATGGCAACCTAGTAATTTTTTGCAGATTTTTGTTTCTCTTTTTTTTATTGAAATGACCTGGTATTTTTTTGTGTGGTTTGATAACAAAATTTTAGAGAAAATGGCCATAATACTTTATCCAATCAAATAATCTTTAACTTAAATCAAATGTTCAAACTGAAGACCCCCTGCAGCTTGACAGTAACATAATCTGTCATAAAAATTGCGTAACGAATTTTGTAGCCAGTTAGGTGGTATTTCTGCGATTCCATGTCTGATTTTGACTACTAAATCTTCCAAATTTTGTGATTTTTCTTTGTAAACTTTAGTTTTTAAATGACCCCAGAGGAAAAAATCTAAGGGGCTTAAATCGCGGGATGTATTTTTTTTATTAAATAAATCTTTTTTCTACTTTAATTAATCTAATACTTAAAAACAATGATGATTAGTCTAATTTAAATATTATGTACTTATTTGTAATGTTCCGTTGAATAAAAATGTCAAATGTCAAATAAAATAAAATAATTTATATTAAAATTAATATTGTTTTTAAGTATTATGTGTTCATTTAAAAAAGTCATCAAGTCGTCTATGAATTTGACATAACATTTTAACGTACGTCTGTTGTCAAAATAATAATGTAGTATGTATTGCTGGTTGCAGACTTTCAACTTGTAGATGAAACAAAAATCACATGCGTTTTTCAATTCGTCTTCGTCACTCAAAAAATCACAAGCAACTTGATGACTTTTTTAAATGAACACTTTTTATTACATTAATTAAAGTAAAAAAAAAACAAAAGATTTTTTAATAAAAAAAAAACCTACATGAGTGGGAAAATGAGTGGGAAAAGCAAAACTTGTTGAGGTAGGCTATCACGCCGATGAGTGTAATCGAAACATCACTGTTGAACTGTCACAATCTTTGAGTTCTTAGCCCCCTTAAACTTGTGAACAGACTCTGCCCAGGCACACCATGGTTTTTCTTAAGGTTGATGTGAGTACTAACATTTAAAAAACATTCCATCCTGTAACCTGATCGGCCAGGTTTTTTGCAGCGGGTTCTTGGACTATAAGTTTCACCATGTTTACAAATTAAAATAATAGTAGATTATATTATTAAGAGCATAAGTTACGCTTTATGTGCTGAGCCTGGACTGCTGACCGACGAACGAAGTGAGTTGGTTAAGTCCAGGCGAAGCACATAAAGCGACTTATGCTCTGAATGATATATACTATTTTATCCGCAAACCCTACTCAGAAGCCCTCTTGGTCAGGAGCCCTCTTGTTCGGGTTCCCTCTTGGTCGAGTCCTCCCTTGATCGGGAGGGAGCCCCTTGGTTGGAAGCCCCCTTGGCCTAGAGCCCCGTTGGACGGGAGCCCCCTTGGCCGGGAACCCCCTTGGTCGAGAGCCCCTTTAGTCGGGAGCCCCCTTAGTCGGGAGCCCCCTTGGCCGGGAGCCCCCTTGGTTGGAAGCCCCCTGACCAGGATCCCCCTGGCCGGGAGCCCCCTTGGTCGGAAGCCCCCTTTGTCGGGAGGCTCCTTGGTCTGGAGCCCCCTTCTCCGGGAGCACCCAAACAGGGAGCCCCCTTGGTCATGAGCACCCGTGTTCGGCCCCCCTTGGTCAGGAGCCCCCTTGTTCAGGGCCTGATAGTTATTTACATTCGTGTGCGGTAACTTACATTTTACAGGCGAAATCAATTTGAAGCACGACGCGCCAGCGGAGTGCTTTAATGATTGAGTGACAGGGCTTAACGCGCAAGATTTATATTAGACTTTTTGGCCGACGACAAGCTTTAATTCAATGAAATTAAAAAAAAAATGCAATGTCATGTTACAGTTCAAGCATGAATCCAAATCCATTCGTTTGAAACGTCAAAACGTCGAAACATTGAAATTGTCTTTGTGTATTTTCGTATGTTTTTCAAACACTCAACAATTAAAAACTTGTGTAAATGGCGTTTTAATAAGTATTGTAACGTAGCCTGAGCCGGGCGGGTTCGAGGATTTAAAGAAAATTCTGGTGCACACCGTAGCTACTAACTTTTATTAAAAAGACTAACAATAAGACTAACTTTTCACTATGTGTAAACTTTCACAATAACACGCGCTGACCACTTGTTCACGATGCTTCCAATAGACTATCTTGCTCCGTCGTTTGATCCCTTCTTATACCGCTCCCGGCATTCTCGATTTCTTCTATTCCCGGAATCATGAGATCATGTTTTCGGCGCAATGGATTATTCCAGAAGAATGAGATCATTCTCTTGTACGAACGTGGTATAGTATGAGATCACCGCCATAGTATGTGAACAATAATTATTCCCAGACGTTCTCATGTGGACTGTTCCAGATTAATTACGTTACCATACGTGGTGAGATCAGCATGACATCATTCGCTTCCGGTGCCGTCGCGCTGCCGTCTCAGTATGCTTTCGTTGTACTAGAAACTGGTTCTTTTTTATAAATGTACTAGCTGACCCATCCCGGCTTCGCACGGTGATTTTATTTTATTTACTACTTTAATAATTTTGAGAAACCGTTTCTTAGTGAGCGCCTACGTGGTAAAATGAGTAAGTGTGCAAAATTTCATTCCAATCGGTTTAGTGAATGCAGAGTTTACTCCCACGCCCCGTTACCCCCCTTTGGAATGGAATTTTGAAAAACCGTTTTTTAATGAGTGAGCCTACGTGGTAAAATAAGTAAGTGTGCAAAATTTCATTCCAATTGGTTCAGTGGATCTAGAAATTAAATCCCCCGCCCCGTTACCCCCTTTGGAATAGAATTTTGAAAAACCGTTTCTTAATGAGCTCATACGTGGTAAAAGAAGTAAGTGTGCAAAATTTCATTCCAAGCGGTTCAGTGGATCTAGAGATTAACTCCCCCGCCCCGTTACCCCCTTTAGGGATGGAATTTTGAAAAACCGTTTCTTAGCGGGCGCTTACGTGGTGAAATAAGTATGTGTGCAAAATTTCATTGCAAGCGGTTAAGTGGATCCAGAGATTAACGGGGCGGGGGTAGCCATTACCCCCCTTTGGAATGGAATTTTTTAAAACCGTTTCTTAGTGAGCGCCTACGTGGTAAAATAAGTAAGCGTGCAAAGTTTCATTGCAATCCCTTCGATGGATCCGGAGATTTCGTGATGAGTCAGTGAGTGGTATTTGGATTTTATATATATAGATTTTAAGAACGAAAATTGGTGTGGATTTTTACCGCACTGTGACGCGTAACAATTATCAGCCTCCTTATTTACAGTTCAGTTGATTTTCATGTTTACATTTCACGAGACCAAAAAAATATTTACAACCCGCGAAAAAGGGGTGTAAATGGGGAGGGTAGTTTTCCTCAGAATCCTCATAACTCGAAAACAGACAGTCTTACATACGTGAAATTTGAAATTAGATTCTCTTTTAAAAAAAAACTGGACCCGTGTTTGACGATTTTGGAAAAAGAAAATACCAACTGCAAAAAAAGGGGAGAGTGGATGTGGGAACTTTTTTTCTCAAAATTCTTATAACTTGAAGACCGACAATGTTACAGGCATGAGAATTAGCACTTGGACTCTCCTTTAAAAATAACTAGAAAATATTTAGAAACCGCAAAAAAGAGGAGTAACACTAAAAAACGGTTTTTCAAAATTTCATTCCAAAGGAGGGTAATGGGGCCCCCGCCAAGTTAATGTCTGGATCCACTGAACCGATTGCAATGAAATTTTGCACTTATTTATTTCACCACGTAGAGGCTCACTAGGAAACGGTTTTATAGAATTACATCCCTCGGCCCCGTGAAGGAGCCACCCTACCTGAAGGGGCCTCATTATCACAAGAGGCCCCCTGTCTCAAGGTTACCCCCTCGACTCCCACCTTCTCAAGATGATCCCCTCCGGCTTCCCTGTCTCAAGGGGGGTCCATCGGGCTTCCATGTCCCAAGGGGGCTCACGGGCCTCAGTGTCTTAAGGGACCTCCCCTCGGGCACACAACGATTTTTTCAGTTTTATTGTTAGGTAAGTTTATTAATTGTAAAGATGGAACTAGGCTGGGGGACAGATGAAGTTTTTTGGGTGTCAGAAATTTTACACACTTATTTATTTTACCACGAAGGCGCTCAATAAGAAACGGTTATTCAAAATTCCATTCCTAAGGAGGGTAACGGGGTTGTGGGGGATAATCTCTAGATCCACGGAACCGATTGTAATAAAATTTTACACACTTACTTATTTTGCCACGTAGGCGCTCACTAAGAAATCATTTTTCAAAATTATTAAAGTATTAAATAATAAAAAAATCACCGTGCAAATCCGGGACGGATCATCTAGTGCTTTGATAAATTTTAAATTTGATTACTCCCAAACTGAAATGTTTTAAATCCTGTCATGTATTGAACCTAAGGTGTTTTATTTAATTAATTTTCCACAAAGTTCATTTGTTATTATTAAGATATTTGTTATTGTTATGTGTTGTAGTTAGTCATACTAGTTAGAGAAAAATGTGCTTGACACCCGTTAAAAGAGATCAGAAAGATCACAAGCTTTAAGTGATTCATACCACTGAGATGAGGTCCTGACAGTGTCAGTTCGAAGTTTACATAACAAATTTAAACATAATCAATATCAATAGTCCAAGCAAATTAGACGAAAAAAAGACGAATAGAAGAAATGATTTATAAGTTTATTTTATAGACTTCATTGAGACTTCGGAGTTACCGTTTACGAGAAAAATACAGAAAAGCTTCATGATGTGACGCTCGGGGGCGACTTTTGGGTAAAAAGGGGATGAAGCTACCCCCCGGGGGTGGGAACTCTTTGGATCTCTATTTGGGTCCTTTCTGGGAGTTCATAACCGAATTTTTAAAACTTTGTAAATTGTCTTTTCTAAAAAGTCGAATTTGTTTGGACTGCAATTCAACGACAGAGTTTTTACATTAATTTGTGGGGTCTCTAAATACATAAAATCACAACTACGAACAAAATTAATATCTTTATTAAAGAAAGATAAAATTATAACAGAAAATTTTCAAATGTGAGAACAGTAATAAAATTGTTAAAATATTTCTGTAAATTTAAATGCTAATAATATGTAATTATAATAAATCTTTAGTCCTTCGAGCCGTCGACATGTAATCAGGATGTATAGTTGTCACTAATTATATATTGCAACAAATTATTCACATAGTATTTAATTCGTTTGCCTGGTTACATTTTTCGGTAAAACTTGATATTGCAAATTATATAACTCTAATGCATAATATTAGTAACAGAATGATATTAGGTATTATTATCGCTACGTATTTAATAAGCAGTCGTGGTTATCTACTCAATTGCTCTGTAAAAAAATCGTGCCCCATGTTTAAAATAGTTAATATCCATGTTTTAATAGTTATTCAGCTATTCGGGGCGGAAACAAATCCAACAAATCAAAAATCATAAAAATCTGTCCAGTCCAAGGGGGCCCCCTAGGTCCCATGTCCATGTCAAAAAGAGTTTACCACCTATTCTCATACCTGCTAAATATACAAAAAAAAAATCATAAAAATCGGTCGAGCAGTTTCGGAGGAGTTCGACCACAAACACCGTGACACGAGAAAATATAGTGTGCAATCTGTAATAATTGTTCTTATTGAATTGTACCGGACATCCATACATTTTTTGTACTGTGCATAAAGCAATAAAATACATAGCAGTTACGCTATATTTTACTATGCAAAAATGCATTAAAATACCGAACAGTTAATTACATGCCATTATATATTATTATAGAGTGTGCTTACATTGCCATTTATAAATTTAAGAAAATCAGTAAACCTTCAGCTACCCTTGAGTACAGTATCGTGTATCGACGTTGTTGTTGAGCTATTCAATACAAAATAAATACATTATGTACACTATAATTATTTACAATATATTTACACAAAAAGTTAATCTTTTGTTTATTTTCCTCCACTTATACAACAAAGGAAAATTACGCTACAAAGTCATGAGTTCTGTGGAACTTTCGCTTTTTTTATTTACGATTTTTTATATTTATATACTGTTCTATAGTGTATAATTTTCCGCAGATCTTACTTTTTCACTTCTTAGATTTTTACTTTTTGGTAAAATTGCTCATTTATGATTTGCCCGTACGTGTAAAGGCTGGCGCAAGTTACTACCCCATGTATTGTATATCACACTTTAGGTTCTACTTTCCAAACTGTTCTGTTAGCTTTAAAATGATGTATCACACGACCTCCCATGCTATTTAATTTTTTTAAGGGGGTGGCTCCCCTGGCTAAACGACGATGCCAGGAGGATTGGCGCGGCCAGATGGCAAAAATCCGCAATGGATAGAGCCGAATAGTGTCCTAGTTAAGTATTTCGTTAAATCTTTATCTCCCTAGTTCTCTACTTTCAAGTATCCTAGTAGTCACCAACATTTTAATTTTCTTGTTTTTCTAAGGCTTTATTTTCTTTGTTCCTAGTTCTGTCGCAACATTTGGAATTGACATTATAGTGCCGGAAGTCGCATCGAGTCGAGGTCAACTACCTGCCTGAATGTTCGCAGCGGATGATGTCATAATTCCAGAACGTTTCCCAGACGGAAAAAATCGAGAACACGGGGGGATATAAAAGGCACGCGAACGACGTGACCAGTCAGTGGTGTACAGGAGGAGTAGTGAACAAGTAGTCAGTCAGCGAAGAAAGCGGACCAATCAGACGCTATTGTTTATAATGAGCCGTGCAGATTGTACCCGCCCGGCTGAGGCAACGTTACCATATTTTTGCACGTGATAATTTTTTTCTGACAAATTTTAATAAATTGTGATATCGCAGATACACCATATTGAATAATTTTTGTATTGTAGTAATTTATTATAATTATTTATTAGTCTATAATAAGGCAATATTTGTGTATACCACATCATTGTAAATGTAATAACGTAGATACCGCGTTAGTAAAAGCATCTATTATTCATATCCTCAATGTTTTGATGAAAATTCATAATACCTTGCCCTTATTATCCTTTCAAACCTGACACTATTCATGTTCCGGGCCAATGACTACACAGAACTAATCCCGTTAAGCAAACAAACAATTTTTTCCCAACATGTTTACGAATTACACAAGTGCTTGTCAGTGCACATAGTGGTAACGAACCAAAACAATTTCGTCCGCGCCGGAGAAGGAATGGCAAAGTCCACCCTTATTTCACAGAACCTTTACAGCACCATGCACTTTGTTCTTTATTTGAGTAGATGTTTCGGTCTGTTCCCTGTGAGATTGGAGAAGTTAAAAATGGGGTGTGTTGTGACTAGATCGCAGAAGTACGTTGTGTATAGCTGTGTTGCTATTGTGGCTGTTGGTACGAAAGGTACCATAATTGCAATGAAGTATCTCACTGATACGTTTTAGTCTCTGCGAGTATATACAGTGCCTGCGAAATTTACGAAGTCGATATTATTCATGTCATCAAAATGGGGACTACAACTAATCGTTTTGTCACCTATATTGACATTACGATTGTTGTGTCCACAAGCCTTCTCGGAGTACTGACTACAGCGTTGAAGGTTGACCACCTCATTGACTACTGCCATCATATTTACATGGTACCATAATATGACTACAATAATTTTGTAATTTGTAACAATTATTATTCCAGTTTGACATGTTGGTCAAGACCAAGCCTGTAGGTTCCAACAAGTGCAAAGTGGTGACTGTAATGGGGATGTGTCTGGTGGCAGCAATCCTCACCTTCCAGACAGTCATTTGGGTTGTGCTTGGTTCTGAAGATGAAAACAGTTTTACTCTGCTACTATATTTTGTGTCATTTCATGTGGCGTATGTCTACATTGTCGTGATGGAATTGGTCTTTTGGCACCTCACAGACACGGTAAAGACTCGAGTTATGGCTTTGAACGAACTCGTTTTCGAAATTAGTCAAAACAACAAAATCCAAAAGTTGATGCTCCTAAGAAAGGATCAAACAACTGTAAAGCAACCAGGTAAAATAGGAATTTTGACTAAAATCGCTTTATTTTGATCTGTTGTTAGAAAAATTATCTTCGAGCAACAAAATTCGGAATGTGATCACAGCATATTTACATCTGGTCAGAGCGACGGACTGCATCTACCAATCATACGGTTTAATAATTCTGGTAACTGTTGAACGAATTGATTTTTGCCTAGAAGGCTGTAACCTCACAATTGTAGATGATTCTTGTGGGATGTTTCTTCCACCTACTAGTCACCCCATACCTACTCTGTTCGTTAATTATAAACACTGGTAGAAAAATCTTTATAGGCTCTCAAACCGCATGGATGTTGGGGCACATCTTGCGATTACTGTTGATAGTAGAGCCATGTCACGGTAGTCTGATGGAAGTAAGTAACAAAATCCATTGTAGTTAGTTTTTTTATTCAATTCATCACAAATCATTTTTCGAGTTGTAGATAAAACAAACTTCTACGCTTGTATGCAAGCTGCTGTTTTCTGACGTTGATAAAGAAATGAAGAGCACATTGGAATATTTCTTGTTGTGTTTGAGTCAGTGCAAGCTCGAATTTACGGCGTTCGGCTTAACTGAGATCAATAGAGGAATTTTAACTACGGTGTGTCTTGGATTTCTCGTAGCTGGATGATAATTAATTTTTTTAGATTGCCGGAGCTGTAACTACGTATTTGGTGATTTTATTTCAATTTAATTACAAAGAATAAGCGGTGTGGATTTTATCCTAAAAAATTATATTGTAGTTTTGTGTGCTAACTTTGGATATTTAAGAATAATTAGTCTGTAATTTGAGTGTGGTTTCTTTCCAAAGATGTTTTCAATGTCTGACTTGCGAATATAGAAAACTAAACAATAAATCTTTATATCAACATATTCAGAATTCTTTTGCTATTGGGAATTTCATTTCTGAAATTAAAGCACCACGAAACTAAACAACCAAGAAAAGGAAGCAGAAAAAAAGAAAACAATAATACAAAAAATATTACAATAATTTTTTATCTTACATTTTCATAGTGTAACTGCCGTGGACCCGAAATGACTCATAGCTGCAGCGGTTTGAGAATATGACGTCAGCCATTACTAGAACGTTCTGGATTTACTACTACAACGTATTCGAGATAGTATGACATCATCTTTTGGAATATCCGGTACACATCGAGGGCGCGATGATGTCATCAATGGAACTATCTTGAAGCGTCTAGAAGAATTTAGGCCTCAGTAGATTTATTGAAGGACGTTCCAGAACGTTCCAGCCAACTAGTTCATCAGTTAGAATTTGAAAATCAGTGGGTTGATTTGGACAGTTGCTAATACAAGAAGTAAAGTAGTAATTTGCACATATTGTAAATAGTGTAATATCAGAAGTGTAAATACATGGTGTTTAAATAAATAAGGAAACCCACAATCGGAACAATAGTTTTTTACTCTTTCATTGTCTTAATATCGTAGCTTCCTAGCACAAGGACGAATAGAATAATTAGTCTTACAGTTGTAGTCTTTCCTGCCTTCTTCCTGCACATCCCTTACGATCTCACAATCTTTTAATTCTTTAATTCCTGAATCTTTTGGTAGGTATATCAGTATGTTATTCTTATCCTTTCTTAACCTCTGCTTATATATTTTTAGATAATAAAATAAAGTCCAATTTTTGTATCTGTTAATTCTTTATTTTTCTCCATAACCTCTGCTGGTAACATACAAAGAAAAGAACAAGAAGAACAGAAAATAATATTATATTAAAAATGACAGATTTAATAGTTTTTTTTTTAATGTAACTAGTTTGTCATAAAAGCTATGAAAGCATCTTGAGACTAAGAATTGAGACGGTAACTGTGATATAAAAAGATTCTGAAACGAACAGACAAAGAGAGGTAAAGAATAATAAACTAAAAGATTACAGTGTAAAATCCGAAGAAACCAGTATAAAGGGAAACGTTCAGACGAAGATACGATAGAGGGAAAGAGGCGAAAAGACACAAAGACTAAGAAACTAAAAGACGAAAAGACAGTAAACAGAATGAGACTAAGGAACAAATAGAACAACGGCTTTTTTCCCAATTACAAGCCGGTATGCTGCCTTCATTGCCTACGATTTCACCACCAGATGTAGCGGAGGCAGGCTCAGTACTTTCCCGTTCCAATTCTTTCTTCCTCCGCATGGTGGAGAGCATCACATCCCATTCGGACTGGCCGGCGAGCATCCCCTCTACGAGGTTCTCCGACGCTTCCTTGCCTATGCGGACAAGGTAGCTGCCGAAACATCCGCGTCCGGTCAGCGCTTGGGTCAGGTGGAAGTTAACCCATCCATGACCCCGGCCGACCCACAGCCATACGTCGGGAATCAGCTGCCTTGTCCAGTCACCTTTCTGCCACCTGGCCTGCCACGAATCCAGGAGTGTCCTCCTGGCTTCTGTGGACATTCGTCCCTCCCTCCGCCGCTTTCTCTCCAGGATCAGCAGGTCAGAAGGTGGTATCCCGAATATCACCTCCAGCGCATCGGTCAATAGTCCCACCCTCCTCTGAAACCTTTCGAGAGTGACCAACCCGGTCTTGGTTTTTGCAGCCCACCCCCAGGTAGATGCTGCATTCAGCAGTACGTTTTGGACGATTGCCGCATGCAGCACCGTGGAGCGCCCGTCCGCACCTCTAAGATTGGGGATCGGCGTAGCCAGTTTCCCGGCTACTTCTTCAGGTCATCCTTCTATCCAACCGCCTCGGTTTTGGCAGGAGCTACCTTGAGGCCATGGTCACTAAGCCAGCCCATCACCATCTCTGCCACCTCCTTCTTCACCAGTGCGAGCCATTGCCATGTTCACCAGATTGTCTTCGAAGGCAACGGTTCTCGCACCCACCGGCAGCTCCAGTCGCGCTCAGCTGGAGGTTTTTGAAGTAGAGGCCCGATTTACGGTGTTAACGTTAGGACACGCACCTCTCCACCTATCGTAGCTCTGTAACCCCGGGTTCGCCATTTCCCGATCCGCCAACTCAGCTAACGGAGCCTTGGAGAGGAGGAAGGGGGGAGGGCAAGGAAGGGATTCAGGAAACCTATCACACGCAACCTTGCACCGCCAGCCTGCCACATCTCTAACCTGGACCCTGCAGACCTATAGCTTCTGTATCAGCACGATGTCGATATCGTTTTTGGTTATGTATCTTTGCACGCCTTGAGGATGTCTACGATATATTTCTATCCCCTCGGAAGAAAAAGGTACCTACTCGGTTTCCGAATTGCCCCCGCCTTCTTCTTCTTGGGGTTCGAGTTGGGGCTCAGTATCCATCGTGGTCCTCCAGATGCCTGCCTGCTTCTCCCCAAGGCTTTAAATGCCACCCTGGAGAGGTTCAGGTAATGCTTGGTCTGCAGCTCCAGTAGCAGGATAAGTCCCTTGATATCCAGCTTCTTATCCACTAATGACTAGGTCTGCAACACGACTTCCGGTTTCTGTTCAGGCCCCGGAGCCCACGTCATTAAGTGTCGCCTCTTCGTAAGGTGTTCCATCGACCACTGCCTGCACTAACCAGTTCTTGGTGGCCTGGTCAGCTCACGAAGCAAGATTATCCCTAGGATTGCTGTCCGAATGCCTTTGGCGTTTTTCGGCATTTCCCCTACTACCCGTGCTGGTCCCGACGATCTGGCTGCCGTGTTTGCCCCTGCTGTAGTTTCCTTTGCCGTTCTGCAGGAACCGTGAGACCTTGTTGTTTGTTTGGAGGGGGGGGGGGGGGGTTGTGTAGCTCAGGGGCCTGCTACTCCATATGAATTTGGTCTTGAGGATTGGTAGGCTTCTGCGAAGGACGGCTCAATGGTGGCTAATAGTTATAGTTTAAGGTCGGCGCTGGGCAAGCAGTTCAATGTCGACGTTGACATCAGAAGTTACGCCAACGAAGTTTATGAGGAGGTCACCGAGCTGGAGGCGTAGAAGGAACGATTGTTGCTGTCCTGTACACAGGACAAGAGAACGAGAATCATGCCACCGCAGATGTCCACGGAAGAGCAGAAGGTGCAGTGGCATCAGGACACTGTTACAGTGGGCTGCAGCCCGATAAAGATCGGATCACCAGAAACGGAAGTAGAGGGAAACGACTCCGTTTTTCAGAAGGAGGGGACGGCTCCGCTACCGGTGGTACCGAGGAGGCCGCAGTGGGTGCCAGGGACGGTAGTTGCACTCCAAATGATGAAGCTGCGGCTTTACCGACCTTGAGGCCTTCGAAGCTATGGAGAAGCTAGAAGGCGCGGTGACGAGCGCCCTCGAGGACGAGAGTGGCCGTCGGAGGTCAGCATAGCCCCTGAGGAGACGAAATTCGTTCTGTTACTTAGCAGGAGGAGGGTGCCTGAGGACGTCGAAGGGAGTCGACCTCAAGCCACAGAAGGTGGTGAGGTAGAATGTCGTTCGTGCAACACGTAGAAAAAGTGACGGCCAAGGCAGAAGCACTGGCTTAAGGTGACAAATTTGATTATGCTGTGAGCGTCCCCCGTTTGGGGACCCCGACGGCCCTGAAGCTGAAGAAGAACCGGAACATGAAACTCAGCGTGCAGAGACTGCTTGGAGGATCATCTCGGGATATCGGACAGTGTCAACGGACGCGGGGGACGTTCCATTAGACCTGCGGATGAGAGAAGGTCAAGAGACCAGAGAAAGGGAAAGCACCAAGAGGGAAGTTCGAGAGAGGTTCGTTGAAGAAGAGTGGCAGGAGAGTTGGGATCGATCCACGAAAGGAAGGTGGACGCACCGGCTGATACCAAACGTCGGCAGATAGCTACTGCGGAGCGGAAGACATGGCGGAACACACCGTATTTCATTGCGGCAGATGCTACCTGGAAAATAGGCAGTTCTCACGCCAGAGAACATGACTCGGTCAGAAGGGAACCGGTAGACGTGCTTGATGCCGAAGGAGAGAGCCGTAACGCGTTCTCCCCGGAGGAGGGGGGGCCGCGGGACGGAAGAGAGAGAGAGGAAGACGCGGGTTTGCTCGGGGAGAAAGGGAGGAGGGCACTGAAGGTGTCTGCCCACGGCGGACTGATCAGGCACGATGGGGGGGCAGACTCTAGAGGAGCGGCGGTGACGGAGAGAACGGTGCCGCTGCAACAAGAATCCGTGCGTTGTTACGCGGGAATGACCACTGAAGAAGCAGAAAGGCAAGGCAGACTTCCCCCTCGAAGTGATGCCGAGAGGTGATTCCGAGGGACGAAGCAGGACGAAGGCAGCCTCGCTTGGACGGAATGCCGGGTCGGGGAGGTTCCAGGGGGTCACTTGTCTGGTTAGATACGGCGCCAGCTACGCTCCCTCCCCTCAAAAAAATCCTCCTGACTTGTATCCTTCTTCCCCACCTTCTTGGGTTCTTCAGCAACGTTCTCGGCCTCGGTCAGTCACAACTCGATGTGGCAAGGCGAAGACATATAGGGGTTAATCCTACCGTGGGCTCTGTACGTCCTCCTTCTCAAACACGCGGCCCTGTTGACCTGAATGTGCTTAATGACCAGCCTGTCCACATCCAACCCGCTGTATACTTTCGGCGTTCCTCAACAACTGCAAAAGGAACTCGGCGGACTTTTTGGGCCAACGACCCTGCGTGGTGCCCCACTGCTTGGCTTGGGCGCAGCGCCCGACGCCCCCATTCAACTTCTTGAAAGGAACGCATTCCTTTTTGTCCAGAACGTTTTTCAAGTAGGCGACGGCGTGCTTTAGGGGCATCTTTTTGATGGCATTGGCGGTCTCGCATGTGTTTTTGAAGTGGACGCGGAGGTTAGACGGAATTAAACTGACTTCCTTTCGGAACTTCCTTCCTGGGGTGTATTTTGATTGTTTTTCCTTTTGGCTTTCATATTGTTCCCACAAGTACGATGCCCTCTATCCGCATGGAAGGCTACTTCGCCTGGTGCTCTGAGGTTTACCGCTGAGGGGGTTGCGAGCTGGTCTGCGGCGAGAGGCGTTCGTTCAGCACAGCATGGGGTTTAGACTTCGGTCCTCATTACTAGGCCCCCACTAGCCAGACCTTGTAAAGGCTTCGGTTGTTCTCCTATCCGCCACTTGGAGACGTGCGTGATATGTAGCTCAACCCACAGGGAGACTATAACACAAACAAGCTACAGAACTAAAAGATCAAGATCGTTTCATAAAGAAAATAATAAAAAGAATTAAAAAATCCTACGTTTTGTGTTTTAAGATTACGTATTATGATTGACAAATTCTAGTGACTTCTAGTCGACGTCTCCAAGTAACCTTAAAGTTCAACTATGACAGAGGCTCTAATTTGAAATATGCATCAGTTGCATGAATACAAGTTTTAAATTTTTTCTCTACTATTACAAAATTATAAAATGAAGCTAATGAATTTCACAGTTTAGAAAGCCCGGTTCTACAGTTTGATTTATTATGTCTTCACGAGTATTGTCAAAAAAGCAGTTTATTTT
Source organism: Diaperis boleti (assembly GCA_963583935.1). Lineage (NCBI taxonomy): Eukaryota > Metazoa > Arthropoda > Insecta > Coleoptera > Tenebrionidae > Diaperis > Diaperis boleti. The sequence goes on along the minus strand of OY757245.1, from coordinate 17,971,684 downwards.
CTAAAGTTGGCTCTAACGCTAGTACTACTAGTAGAATTTTATCCTTAAAAAACACATCCTTTGCAAATTGGGTCTACTTCCTCTCCTTAAACACCCAAACAATTTCAACTGTGTAAGTGCATCCCCATCTCCCCACTTAAACTTCAAACTTAAAAACTATTCTTAAACTTCCATCACCACTTCTTCGCTTAAAATTCCATTAAAGCACTTATAAAAACTGTCAGTATTTGTCTCACCAACCATTAGACTACCAAATCCGCCCCCGAACACTATCAAAATTATTCCGTCGTCAAACCAGTCCAAAAACACACAAACAGATCGTTCCGACAGGAATGAGGGTCTATGTCCCAAAGATCACGCAAATGGCGCACCTGTGTGCACACTCATCCCCTGGGTCGCAATTACCATATTTCACCCCCGAAACTTGGCGAAGTTTCTGGTGCTTGTTTAAAGGGTGAATGCAACGAAGTTCGGGGATAAAATAGGGATATTGCGAAAGCGGATTTGTGCGGAAAGTTAATTATTTGAAAGGTTGGAAGAGGGTGATAAATAACCGGGGGGTTGATTAAAAAATAACATAATTACCTGAAGAAAGAACGGGGAGGTTTTTTATTGTTGAGTCATTTAATTAATGGCTGTTAAAAAATTAAAATATGGTGTCGATAATTATTATATTTTGTATAGATTAATTAGTAGATTGTTGATACGCGTCTCGAAATTCCTGTGAAGACTATGTATAAATTTTATAGTTTTCTAACTTGTCCAATCACTTAAGACTTTCACCTAAAAATCCACCTTAGTTCGGTAGAGAAAAACAGCACATTTATAGGGAAAACTTTTCGCTTTCTTGTGCAATAAACTTAATTGGTTTTATCGAGAAATCTGCAACACGGGAAACTTCCGGAGCAACTTACTCGATAGTTTTGTAAGAAACTTATGTTAGACTTCTGAAGCATTTAATAAACACTATGTAGCCCCCGGAGCGTGTTGCACACAGCCCACGCGGTCAGCCGAAGCCGTCCACGCAGTCGCAGGCTCCAATGCTTCCCAAAGGCAAGTCTTCAATTGATAACTTTTGACAAATTTGGCTTCATTTTTTAATACATCTCGCGATGTGCAAGATAACATACGTCAATTATTATGACCATAAAACCAATAAAGTATACTTGCCCAAAGCACTGAAGCTATCTAGACGACCAGCGAAGTCGTAAGCTTGTTTCTATGCTTTATACCACTTTGCCAAGGTAATTCAACCACGGAGTGATTTTTCGCTCTTGTTGGCAAGCAGGGGCGGCTTAATTTTTTTCTTGTAATATTTTAACAGATATTGATTAAACTTTTTATAGTTCATTTGTTGTAGTTTTTTTTTGCATATTGACCAGAAGGAGCTCTCCGTGATTCCAACCAAAGTCAAAAGACAAAGGAACATAGCTTAAAGTACGTTACTTTTCCTTTTCTAAAATTTTTAACTATTTGTAGTTAACAGGTCTTGATTCTAGACACCTCAAACACGGCATTAAGTGTTGAACCGCAAAGGCAGTGGTAAAAGTATATTTTTAGCCTTGACAGCTGTAAATTACGTTCTACCACATTTTAGACAGCCATGGTAACCCATTTTTTAAACATTGAAGCTGTCACCTAACACCTACCGCCTTTGAGCGGTAAAATAGTATTTTTTCTTCTTTAAGAAACTCGAAAAAAAGATCCTTTATGATAAATATTGGTCGTATATTTTAAAACTAACTGTTTTTGAATAAGTCTCTAAGATATAATAATGGCCGATTTAAATACACTCTCGAAAACGCACCATCTCGTGGTATAAATAGTAAGCATCTCAGTTGCCTATTTATCTTATTTACAATGTCAGTGTCAATCTAAAAATGGTAATTTACTGCGATTATTACTCTCATAAAATACAATAATATAGCAAAGTGGGTGAAGTAATTGAACTAAAAGTAAAACACGTCAACAATAAGATAATGAAAGTGTTAAGGTAAATCAACAAAATACTCCAAAAACATAACCTCTCTCATATTTTTAGGAATTGCGCCCTAGTGCTCGTATGCATTCCTACAACTCCCGCATCCTTTTGAACAAAATCCGCGTCCGACACTATCCTGCACCTATCTTTATGTCAATAATGTGAATGTAACTTTGGTGCAACGATAATTTTTCTAAAATGGGGGCGCCGAGTGGAAAACTTCGTCATCGGCTAAAAAGTTGTATACATTATGTGTTTGGCTTCGCGTCGTGTTTCAATATTAAAACTTCGTGATGTAAAATTGAACCTACCCCACTTATAATGTAATATACTATTTCCTAATTTGCTGTTGTAACAAAGCTATTATCGCATTCATTTTGAGTGCGTTAATAATAATCCATTAACGCACCCAAAATCTAGAATTTTTGTTTCCATTGGTTAGATGAACTGAACCTTGCACTGAACGAAATGTCAGTGTGATTTTGAGGTTATGGTTCCATTCAAGTTATGTCAAGTATACGTCAGGTACAGAAAAATAAAAATTTAACAAGATTTCCTAAATTAAAAAAATTGATTTTATTTGTATAATTATTTCGATGTTAAAGTGTTCCATACAATTAATTCTAATTCTTCTAGTTCGTAATTGAGTCTGTAAACCTTCGCAGCCAATCCCACAATACTCAACGTTGTGGTACATTCGTAATTATAATGACTAAAAAATAAAAATTAAGCTTGTTTCTTTCACAATTTGTACCAGATATTAGCACAATTTTTTAAACCTTCAAGAAAACCGATGAATTTTTTATGATTTTTATCATCCAAAAGATAAACCTCAAGATTCTTATAAAAACGTATTTTTTTTTCTGAAAGCTCTTTTCGGTTCTATTTGTCATTTCTCTATATTTTGGAACATTCTCAGTCCAAATCGGACGCAATCTCAGACGTACGTGTTTTCTATTCAAAGTTACCTTTTTATAAGTTTCGTGAGACCAAACAAATTCTATTTTTTTTTGAAAGCTAATCGCAAAAAAAAGTTCAAAATTTGGATTCTGTTTTTATTATCCCATTTATCTTTCGTTTCTTTACATGTGTTCGAAATTTTAAACCTTCAGGAGAACCGATGAATTTTTTATGATTTTTATCGTCCAAAAGATAAACCTCAAGATTCTTATAAAAACGTAATTTTTTTCTGAAAGCTCTTTTCGGTTCTTTTTGTCATTTCTGTATATTTTGGAACATTCTCAGTCCAAATCGGAGGCAGTCTCAGACGTACGTGTTTTCTATTCAAAGTTACCTTTTTAGAAGTTTCGTGAGACCAAACAAATTCTAATTTTTGTATTTGAAAGCTAATCACAAAAAAAACAAGTTCAAAATTTGGATTCTGTTCTAATTATCCCATTTATCTTTCGTTTCTTTACATGTGTTCGAAATTTTAAACCTTCAGGAGAACCGATGAATTGTTTATGATTTTTATCGTCCAAAAGATAAACCTCAAGATTCTTATAAAAACGTAATTTTTCTCTGAAAGCTCTTTTCGGTTCTTTTTGTCATTTCTGTATATTTTGGAACATTCTCAGTCCAAATCGGACGCAATCTCAGACGTACGTGTTTTCTATTCAAAGTTACCTTTCTAGAAGTTTCGTGAGACCAAACAAATTCTAATTTTTATAGTTGAAAGCTAATCACAAAAAAAAAGTTCAAAGTTTGGATTCTGTTTTAATTATCCCATTTATCTTTTGTTTCTTTACATGTTTTCGAAATTTTAAACCTTCAGGAGAACCAATGAATTTTTTATGATTTTTATCATCCAAAAGATAAACCTCAAGATTCTTATAAAAACGTAATTTTTTTCTGACAGCTCTTTTCGGTTCTTTTTGTCATTTGTGTATATTTTGGAACATTCTCAGTCCAAATCGGACGCAATCTCAGACGTACATGTTTTCTATTCAAAGTTACCTTTTTAGAAGTTTCGTGAGACCAAACAAATTCTAATCACAAAAAAAACAAGTTCAAAATTTGGATTCTGTTTTAATTATCGCATTTATCTTTCGTTTCTTTACATGTGTTCGAAATTTTAAACCTTCAGGAGAACCGATGAATTTTTTATGATTTTTAGCGTCCAAAAGATAAGCCTCAAGAATCTTATAAAAACGTATTTTTTTTTCTGAAAGCTCTTTTTGATCCTTTTTGTCATTTCTGTATATTTTGGAACATTCTCAGTCCAAATCGGACGCAATCTCAGACGTACGTGTTTTCTATTCAAAGTTACCTTTTTAGAAGTTTCGTGAGACCAAACAAATTCTAATTTTTGTATTTGAAAGCTAATCACAAAAAAAAACAAGTTCAAAATTTGAATTATGTTCTAATTATCCCATTTATCTTTCGTTTCTTTACATGTGTTCGAAATTTTAAACCTTCAGGAGAACCGATGAATTTTTTATGATTTTTATCGTCCAAAAGATAAACCTCAAGATTCTTATAAAAACGTAATTTTTTTCTGAAAGCTCTTTTCGGTTCTTTTTGTCATTTCTGTATATTTTGGAACATTCTCAGTCCAAATCGGACGCAATCTCAGACGTACGTGTTTTCTATTCAAAGTTACCTTTTTAGAAGTTTCGTGAGACCAAATAAATTCTAATTTTTGTATTTGAAAGCTAATCACAAAAAAAAACAAGTTCAAAATTTGGATTCTGTTCTAATTATCCCATTTATCTTTCGTTTCTTTACATGTGTTCCAAATTTTAAACCTTCAGGAGAACCGATGAATTTTTTATGATTTTTATCGTCCAAAAGATAAACCTCAAGATTCTTATAAAAACGTAATTTTTTTCTGAAAGCTCTTTTCGGTTCTTTTTGTCATTTCTGTATATTTTGGAACATTCTCAGTCCAAATCGGACGCAATCTCAGACGTACGTGTTTTCTATTCAAAGTTACCTTTTTAGAAGTTTCGTGAGACCAAACAAATTCTAATTTTTGTGTTTGAAAACTAATCACAAAAAAAACAAGTTCCAAATTTGGATTCTGCTTTAATTATCCCATTTATCTTTCGTTTCTTTACATATGTTCGAAATTTTAAACCTTTAGGAAAACCGATGAATTTTTTATGATTTTTATCGTCCAAAAGATAAACCTCAAGATTCTTATAAAAACGTAATTTTTTTCTGAAAGCTCTTTTCGGTTCTTTTTGTCATTTCTGTATATTTTGGAACATTCTCAGTCCAAATCGGACGCAATCTCAGACGTACGTGTTTTCTATTCAAAGTTACCTTTCTAGAAGTTTCGTGAGACCAAACAAATTCTAATTTTTATAGTTGAAAGCTAATCACAAAAAAAAAGTTCAAAGTTTGGATTCTGTTTTAATTATCCCATTTATCTTTTGTTTCTTTACATGTTTTCGAAATTTTAAACCTTCAGGAGAACCAATGAATTTTTTATGATTTTTATCATCCAAAAGATATACCTCAAGATTCTTATAAAAACGTATTTTTTTTCTGAAAGCTCGTTTCGGTTCTTTTTGTCATTTCTGTATATTTTGGAACATTCTCAGTCCAAATCGGACGCAATCTCAGACGTACGTGTTTTCTATTCAGTCACCTTTTTAGAAGTTTCGTGAGGCCAAACAAATTCTAATTTTTGTGTTTGAAAACTAATCACAAAAAAAAACAAGTTCAAAAATTGGATTCTGTTTTAATTATCCCATTTATCTTTCGTTTCTTTACATGTGTTAGAAAATTTTAAACCTTCAGAAGAACCGATGAATTTTTTATTATTTTTATCATCCAAAAGATAAACCTCAAGATTCTTATAAAAGCGTAATTTCTTCGGTTCTTTTTGTCATTTCTGTATATTTTGGAACATTCTCAGTCCAAATCGGACGCAATCTCAGACGTACGTGTTTTCTATTCAAAGTTACCTTTTTAGAAGTTTCGTGAGACCAAACAAATTCTAATTTTTGTGTTTGAAAACTAATCACAAAAAAACAAGTTCCAAATTTGGATTCTGCTTTAATTATCCCATTTATCTTTCGTTTCTTTACATATGTTCGAAATTTTAAACCTTTAGGAAAACCGATGAATTTTTTATGATTTTTATCGTCCAAAAGATAAACCTCAAGATTCTTATAAAAACGTAATTTTTTTCTGAAAGCTCTTTTCGGTTCTTCTTGTAATTTCTGTATATTTTGGAACATTCTCAGTCCAAATCGGGCGCAATCTCAGACGTACGTGTTTTCTATTCAAAGTTACCTTTTTAGAAGTTTCGTGAGACCAAACAAATTCTAATTTTTGTATTTGAAAGCTAATCACAAAAAAAAACAAGTTCCAAATTTGGATTCTGTTTTAATTATCCCATTTATCTTTCGTTTCTTTACATATGTTCGAAATTTTAAACCTTTAGGAAAACCGATGAATTTTTTATGATTTTTATCGTCCAAAAGATAAACCTCAAGATTCTTATAAAAACGTAATTTTTTTCTGACAGCTCTTTTCGGTTCTTTTTGTCATTTGTGTATATTTTGGAACATTCTCAGTCCAAATCGGACGCAATCTCAGACGTACATGTTTTCTATTCAAAGTTACCTTTTTAGAAGTTTCGTGAGACCAAACAAATTCTAATCACAAAAAAAACAAGTTCAAAATTTGGATTCTGTTTTAATTATCGCATTTATCTTTCGTTTCTTTACATGTGTTCGAAATTTTAAACCTTCAGGAGAACCGATGAATTTTTTATGATTTTTAGCGTCCAAAAGATAAGCCTCAAGAATCTTATAAAAACGTATTTTTTTTTCTGAAAGCTCTTTTTGATCCTTTTTGTCATTTCTGTATATTTTGGAACATTCTCAGTCCAAATCGGACGCAATCTCAGACGTACATGTGTTCTATTCAAAGTTACCTTTTTAGAAGTTTCGTGAGACCAAACAAATTCTAATTTTTGTATTTGAAAGCTAATCACAAAAAAAACAAGTTCAAAATTTGAATTATGTTCTAATTGTCCCATTTATCTTTCGTTTCTTTACATGTGTTCGAAATTTTAAACCTTCAGGAGAACCGATGAATTTTTTATGATTTTTATCGTCCAGAAGATAAACCTCAAGATTCTTATAAAAACGTAATTTTTTTCTGAAAGCTCTTTTCGGTTCTTTTTGTCATTTCTGTATATTTTGGAACATTCTCAGTCCAAATCGGACGCAATCTCAGACGTACGTGTTTTCTATTCAAAGTTACCTTTTTAGAAGTTTCGTGAGACCAAATAAATTCTAATTTTTGTATTTGAAAGCTAATCACAAAAAAAAACAAGTTCAAAATTTGGATTCTGTTCTAATTATCCCATTTATCTTTCGTTTCTTTACATGTGTTCGAAATTTTAAACCTTCAGGAGAACCGATGAATTTTTTATGATTTTTATCGTCCAAAAGATAAACCTCAAGATTCTTATAAAAACGTAATTTTTTTCTGAAAGCTCTTTTCGGTTCTTTTTGTCATTTCTGTATATTTTGGAACATTCTCAGTCCAAATCGGACGCAATCTCAGACGTACGTGTTTTCTATTCAAAGTTACCTTTTTAGAAGTTTCGTGAGACCAAACAAATTCTAATTTTTGTGTTTGAAAACTAATCACAAAAAAAACAAGTTCCAAATTTGGATTCTGCTTTAATTATCCCATTTATCTTTCGTTTCTTTACATATGTTCGAAATTTTAAACCTTTAGGAAAACCGATGAATTTTTTATGATTTTTATCGTCCAAAAGATAAACCTCAAGATTCTTATAAAAACGTAATTTTTTTCTGAAAGCTCTTTTCGGTTCTTTTTGTCATTTCTGTATATTTTGGAACATTCTCAGTCCAAATCGGGCGCAATCTCAGACGTACGTGTTTTCTATTCAAAGTTACCTTTTTAGAAGTTTCGTGAGACCAAACAAATTCTAATTTTTGTATTTGAAAGCTAATCACAAAAAAAAGCAAGTTCAAAATTTTGATTCGTTTTAATTATCCCATTTATCTTTCGTTTCTTTACATGTGTTAGAAAATTTTAAACCTTCAGAAGAACCGATGAATTTTTTATTATTTTTATCATCCAAAAGATAAACCTCAAGATTCTTATAAAAACGTATTTTTTTTCTGAAAGCTCTTTTCGGTTCTTTTTGTCATTTCTGTATATTTTGGAACATTCTCAGTCCAAATCGGGCGCAATCTCAGACGTACGTGTTTTCTTTCAAAGTTACCTTATTCGAAGTTTCGTGAGACCAAACACATTCTAATTTTTGTATTTGAAAGCTAATCACAAAAAAAACAAGTTCAAAATTTGGATTCTGTTCTAATTATCCCATTTATCTTTCGTTTCTTTACATGTGTTCGAAATTTTAAACCTTCAGGAGAACCGATGAATTTTTTATAATTTTTATCGTCCAAAAGATAAACCTCAAGATTCTTATAAAAACGTAATTTTTTTCTGAAAGCTCTTTTCGGTTCTTTTTGTCATTTCTGTATATTTTGGAACATTCTCAGTCCAAATCGGACGCAATCTCAGACGTACGTGTTTTCTATTCAAAGTTACCTTTTTAGAAGTTTTGTGAGACCAAACAAATTCTAATTTTTGTATTTGAAAGCTAATCACAAAAAAAAACAAGTTCAAAATTTGGATTCTGTTCTAATTATCCCATTTATCTTTCGTTTCTTTACATGTGTTCGAAATTTTAAACCTTCAGGAGAACCGATGAATTTTTTATGATTTTTATCGTCCAAAAGATAAACCTCAAGATTCTTATAAAAACGTAATTTTTTTCTGAAAGCTCTTTTCGGTTCTTTTTGTCATTTCTGTATATTTTGGAACATTCTCAGTCCAAATCGGACGCAATCTCAGACGTACGTGTTTTCTATTCAAAGTTACCTTTCTAGAAGTTTCGTGAGACCAAACACATTCTAATTTTTATAGTTGAAAGCTAATCACAAAAAAAAAGTTCAAAGTTTGGATTCTGTTTTAATTATCCCATTTATCTTTTGTTTCTTTACATGTTTTCGAAATTTTAAACCTTCAGGAGAACCAATGAATTTTTTATGATTTTTATCATCCAAAAGATATACCTCAAGATTCTTATAAAAACGTATTTTTTTTCTGAAAGCTCTTTTCGGTTCTTTTTGTCATTTCTGTATATTTTGGAACATTCTCAGTCCAAATCGGACGCAATCTCAGACGTACGTGTTTTCTATTCAGTCACCTTTTTAGAAGTTTCGTGAGGCCAAACAAATTCTAATTTTTGTGTTTGAAAACTAATCACAAAAAAAAACAAGTTCAAAAATTGGATTCTGTTTTAATTATCCCATTTATCTTTCGTTTCTTTACATGTGTTAGAAAATTTTAAACCTTCAGAAGAACCGATGAATTTTTTATGATTTTTATCATCCAAAAGATAAACCTCAAGATTCTTATAAAAGCGTAATTTCTTCGGTTCTTTTTGTCATTTCTGTATATTTTGGAACATTCTCAGTCCAAATCGGACGCAATCTCAGACGTACGTGTTTTCTATTCAAAGTTACCTTTTTAGAAGTTTCGTGAGACCAAACAAATTCTAATTTTTGTATTTGAAAGCTAATCACAAAAAAAACAAGTTCCAAATTTGGATTCTGTTTTAATTATCCCATTTATCTTTCGTTTCTTTACATATGTTCGAAATTTTAAACCTTTAGGAAAACCGATGAATTTTTTATGATTTTTATCGTCCAAAAGATAAACCTCAAGATTCTTATAAAAACGTAATTTTTTTCTGACAGCTCTTTTCGGTTCTTTTTGTCATTTGTGTATATTTTGGAACATTCTCAGTCCAAATCGGACGCAATCTCAGACGTACATGTTTTCTATTCAAAGTTACCTTTTTAGAAGTTTCGTGAGACCAAACAAATTCTAATCACAAAAAAAACAAGTTCAAAATTTGGATTCTGTTTTAATTATCTCATTTATCTTTCGTTTCTTTACATGTGTTCGAAATTTTAAACCTTCAGGAGAACCGATGAATTTTTTATGATTTTTAGCGTCCAAAAGATAAGCCTCAAGAATCTTATAAAAACGTATTTTTTTTTTCTGAAAGCTCTTTTCGATCCTTTTTGTCATTTCTGTATATTTTGGAACATTCTCAGTCCAAATCGGACGCAATCTCAGACGTACGTGTTTTCTATTCAAAGTTACCTTTTTAGAAGTTTCGTGAGACCAAACAAATTCTAATTTTTGTATTTGAAAGCTAATCACAAAAAAAAAAACAAGTTCCAAATTTGGATTCTGTTTTAATTATCCCATTTATCTTTCGTTTCTTTACATATGTTCGAAATTTTAAACCTTTAGGAAAACCGATGAATTTTTTATGATTTTTATCGTCCAAAAGATAAACCTCAAGATTCTTATAAAAACGTAATTTTTTTCTGAAAGCTCTTTTCGGTTCTTTTTGTCATTTCTGTATATTTTGGAACATTCTCAGTCCAAGTCGGACGCAATCTCAGACGTACGTGTTTTCTATTCAAAGTTACCTTTTTAGAAGTTTCGTGAGACCAAACAAATTCTAATTTTTGTATTTGAAAGCTAATCACAAAAAAAACAAGTTCCAAATTTGGATTCTGTTTTAATTATCCCATTTATCTTTCGTTTCTTTACATATGTTCGAAATTTTAAACCTTTAGGAAAACCGATGAATTTTTTATGATTTTTATCGTCCAAAAGATAAACCTCAAGAATCTTATAAAAACGTATTTTTTTTTTCTGAAAGCTCTTTTCGATCCTTTTTGTCATTTCTGTATATTTTGGAACATTCTCAGTCCAAATCGGACGCAATCTCAGACGTACGTGTTTTCTATTCAAAGTTACCTTTTTAGAAGTTTCGTGAGACCAAACAAATTCTAATTTTTGTATTTGAAAGCTAATCACAAAAAAAAAACAAGTTCCAAATTTGGATTCTGTTTTAATTATCCCATTTATCTTTCGTTTCTTTACATATGTTCGAAATTTTAAACCTTTAGGAAAACCGATGAATTTTTTATGATTTTTATCGTCCAAAAGATAAACCTCAAGATTCTTATAAAAACGTAATTTTTTTCTGAAAGCTCTTTTCGGTTCTTTTTGTCATTTCTGTATATTTTGGAACATTCTCAGGCCAAATCGGACGCAATCTCAGACGTACGTGTTTTCTATTCAAAGTTACCTTTTTAGAAGTTTCGTGAGACCAAACAAATTCTAATTTTTGTATTTGAAAGCTAATCACAAAAAAAACAAGTTCCAAATTTTGATTCTGTTTTAATTATCCCATTTATCTTTCGTTTCTTTACATGTGTTAGAAAATTTTAAACCTTCAGAAGAACCGATGAATTTTTTATTATTTTTATCATCCAAAAGATAAACCTCAAGATTCTTATAAAAACGTATTTTTTTTCTGAAAGCTCTTTTCGGTTCTTTTTGTCATTTCTGTATATTTTGGAACATTCTCAGTCCAAATCGGGCGCAATCTCAGACGTACGTGTTTTCTTTCAAAGTTACCTTATCCGAAGTTTCGTGAGACCAAACACATTCTAATTTTTGTATTTGAAAGCTAATCACAAAAAAAAAAGTTCAAAATTTTGATTCATATATTTATGTCGTAGGAAATAATATATTACATATACGATCATTTCATGATAGCCATTAAGCCACGAGTATGAGAATTACGACATGAGTCTTGTCGATTGTCGTAATGAATACGAGTGTCTTAATGGCCATTAAAGGAGAGTTGTATGCACCATTTTTTCTACGACCAATTACAATAATGAAAAACCATTATTTGAAGAGTTTATTATTCATAAGTTACAACCAGAAATACAAAAGAAATTCTACAAAAATTAACTTAAATATCGAAATTTTAATTTGATGTCGTTGACGTTAAGGGCATGATATTGATTTCCTTAGTAGCTTCGTTGTATTCAATTAAGTTCAAATGTTCCACGTTCACTTTATTTTGAACTGAATCGTCAATGTATGTTTCGGCGACTGCTGCGAATTTCCATCCACCGTGACGTTTTAGTGAAGTTATATTACTACCAGCGTCAATTAATATTGTGGCGGAAGTGCGGCGATACCAGTGCCCAGTCACGTTTTTCTGATCTTTGAAGAAAAAGAATATTTCATTGTGATTCTTGGAGTCGACTTTCTTTTTCGACTTTTCACGATTCCCACAAGTTGGGCTGTTTTATCCCCTCGCGTTGTCAGAACTGGGATTGGGCCTTCCGTTTTCTTCTGCAATGAGTTTAAAGTTTGACATTGAGTCACACTGACATTTTTTTGACTTTCCTCTAGTATACCGGCGCGCTCATGCCCATTCAAGCTACTATGTTAAAAATTTTATAATGGTAAAAAACCCATTTCTGGATCCGGAAACTTAGAAGAAAATTTGCCACTCTTAGAAAAAGGTTCTTTTTCTAGGAAAATTGTTTTCGGCCAAATCGATCGGTAAATAGCTATGTAACATATTTAATAAAAAATAATCCGCAAAAGTTTGCTATGACAACATTTAGAGACTAGGCCGTAAATGTACCATTAAATCCTAAAGTCCCTAAAATTGTAATGTTGGCGGAGCCTGTACAAAAAAATATTGAAAAGCTTAAAGAATAGTGAACAGTGAACAACTTGAAAGTATTTAAGCATAAACAAGAAGAATGTTCTTAAATCCAAGTGGAGTAAATTTAAATTAAAATTTAAATATATCTATGTCGAACTCCACAAACTTTAATAACTGTAATTACTAATGGTACATGTTTCGGCAGAATACTTCTGCCATCATCAGCCCTAATTTAACAAGAGATTAATGATACAATTGATGAATTACAAGAGGGGTTCTTACCTTAAAGAATATAAAAAAATTATGACATTGACGTAATTTTGAATTAAATTTGACATTTTCAAAGGGTTACATGATTTTTAAAAGATTTCGTAAAAACAACATTTTATAAATGTAAAAATTAAAAATGGATCAAAGAGAATCTGGTAAGTTTGTTTGAGTGAAAAATTAAAATAGTGAATTAATAATGGGATTATTGAAGTTATTCTGTTCATTTAAACAAGATCTGTTTTCCAGTTTCAAGGCTTTCCTTATTTCCAAAGTCTCGAGAAAATCTAATTTCCGGCCTTTATTGCATTTATGAATCAATTTGGAATTTGATGGTGAAAATCTATGTTTCGTTATTAATATATGATTGGCGAAAGAAGAAGGTGTTGATGGTGGAGGATCAAGATCTGTGTTGTTATAGATGTGCCTGAAATGTTCTTTAATACGGTCTGATATTTTGCGACCTGTCTGACCTATGTAGAATGACTCACAAGTAGAGCAGCTTAATTTGTATACACCTGATGATGATTTGTAATCTAATGGATCTTTATTTTTAATAAAAAATCTGGATAAGTTGTTATCTGTTTTAAATGAAACTTTAAAACCGTTTTTCTTAAGTATTTTAGAACATTTCTCTGAGACGACGCCAAAATATGTTAATGAATTTGAAAAGGAAATTGTTTCTGAAGGATTTTTAACCAAGTAGTGTGTGTATTTGAATTTGTTACAGTATCTATAGTATAATTTATTTATAGTTTTTAAAGAATATCCATTATTTGAAGCGATTTGTTTAATGTTATTAAGTTCTGTTTGAAAAGATGAATCTGATAGTGGTATAGAAAATAATCGGTGGAAAAAGGAATGAAAAGCTGCAAATTTATGGGAAACAGGGTGACAAGAGTCAAAAGGTATTACGCAATCTGTGATACTAGGTTTTCTATAAATGTCAAATTCAAAAGTATTATTATTTCTAGTGATTAACAAGTCTAAAAAGGGGATTTGGGAATTGATTTCAATTTCAACGGTGAATTTAATGGATTGGTTTAAAGAATTTAAGTTGCTGAGTGCGTTATCAAGTTCAGAATCAGATCCTTTGAATAAAACAATTATGTCATCTACATATCTGTACCAAAAGAGAAAATGATCTTTAAAAGGTGAAGAAGTTAAAAACTGATCTTCCAAGTTATTCATGAATATTTCTGCTAAAAGAGGTGACAAATTAGAGCCCATTGCTAAGCCTGAGTCTTGTGAATAAAAATTATTATTAAATTGAAAGAAATTTTGATCTAGGACAGTCTCACAAAGTGAATGTAAATTTAGTGCATGTATGGTTGGCATATTAGAATTAAATAGTAGGTTTTTTAAAATTAATAAGCAAGATTTGGGTGGGATGCTGGGGAATAAATTAACTACGTCAAATGAAACAAGTCTAGTGTCTGATGGAATTTGGAAATTTCTAATTTTGGAGCAAAGATCTATTGAGTTTTTTATTGCAAATTTGTTATTAAAATCTAAATGTTGTCTAAGAATTGTATTAAGCCATTTTGAAAGTATTGATACAGGTGAATTAACAAAAGAAACTACTGGTCTAATGGGAAAAGGTTGAGTTTTATGTATTTTAGGTAGACCGTATAGTCTAGGTATGCAAGGATTCATGGGTATTAGTGTGAAAGCTTTTGGGTCAAAATATTTAATAGTTTCTGAAACGTCTTTGAGCGTAGATTTAAGGTTGGAAACGAATTTTGAAGTAGGATCTTTTTTGAGTTTTGTAAAGTCACCAGATTTTAAGAAATTCTCTACTTTGTTTAAGTAATCTTGTTTGTTAAGTATTACCAAACAATTACCCTTGTCAGCTTTACTAATACAAATGTTGTTTTCTTTAATTTTTTTTTTAAGCTTTTAATCATGTTTGAATCTGAAATGTTCTTTGTGATATTGTCTTTAGATAAGGTAGTTAATGTAGTTACTAGTGATGGAATGGTATCGGGTATCAATGGTGTATTATAATGATTGGTGATGATTTCTGTTTCAACTGCAAGTGTTTCTTTTACGTGTTGGATATTTAATGGTTGGACATTGTATTTAAGGCCTTTGGAAAGAAAATTAATTTCAGACTCTGAAAATAAGGTATTACTGTCATTTAAAACTCTATTGTGAAATTTATGATCTATAGCTTGACTACTTTGAATAGGTAAAGATTCTACATGATGGTCTAAGATGGACCTCTTATCTTTAAATGGCATGTTTAATTGTTCAAAGCAAAGGTGATCTAACTTTCTTACTAGATTCTCGTATTTCCTATGTGCTAAGTCTTGTAATCTATCTCTAATAAGTCTGTCCACATAGTCGAACTGTAGGTGGTCCAGGGAGAAATTGATTTCAAAGTAAAGCCATTTGAGGTCTCTATTCACGATGTTGAGGTGGCGATAATGTTCTTTGATGCATTCTTTGATCCAGTTTCTCTCCGCCTGTCGTTTAATCTTCCAAGATATGTGGTTTTTGATTCCAGTCCTTATAGAGATAAATTTTGGGGTGATCTGAAGCTTGAGGCAATTTTGAAGGAACCAGATTTTCAAAAGGGTGAATCTTCTCTTGATCATTAATTTCTCATAATTACGAACATTATTAGGCCGACTAGCCATATTTATAAACAAGAAGAATGTTCTTAAATCCAAGTGGAGTAAATTTAAATTAAAATTTAAATATATCTATGTCGAACTCCACAAACTTTAATAACTGTAATTACTAATGGTACATGTTTCGGCAGATAATCCCATTATTAATTCACTATTTTAATTTTTCACTCAAACAAACTTACCAGATTCTCTTTGATCCATTTTTAATTTTTACATTTATAAAATGTTGTTTTTACGAAATCTTTTAAAAATCATGTAACCCTTTGAAAATGTCAAATTTAATTCAAAATTACGTCAATGTCATAATTTTTTATATTCTTTAAGGTAAGAACCCCTCTTGTAATTCATCAATTGTATCATTAATCTCTTGTTAAATTAGGGCTGATGATGGCAGAAGTATTCTGCCGAAACATGTACCATTAGTAATTACAGTTATTAAAGTTTGTGGAGTTCGACATAGATATATTTAAATCTTTAAGCATAGTTAAAAATTTCGAGTCCCGAGGAATGTAAAAAAATCTTCAAGAATATCCTGAATGCCCGAATGGAAAATTCTGAAAGATGCTGAAGCGTCATTAAAAGAACTGAAGAATTTGACAGATTTCTGAAGGATCTTAAAAGTCCTTAAAAATCCATGAACAATCCTCAAAAATCCTACAAAATTTTCAAGGATCTTAAAGTGTTTGAAAGAATCCTGAAAATTTATTAATAATCCTGAATAGCCACAGAGCCATTTTACTACATAAAGCAACCACCCTTGTAGCATAAAATTTTACATAATATTTGTGTGAGAAAGTTTTCCCTTTCTTGTTGTTTCTTGTTCTGAAATTGTTTGCACAAAAACTCAACAGAGTAGAGCAAACAGGTCTGTGGCAAAACACTCTCCCGTAATATTTCCGTTGGCAGTCAATTAAGTCAGAAAGTATTAATCAACTGTTAACAAGACTCCAAACTCTATATAAAAAGACCAAGTCCTTGTACGTGTCGAACTCGAGAAGAAACTTTCCCAATCATCTCGTAAACGCCCGCAAAGAAAAACAGACGGTTTAACTCTAGGTACCTCCATCACCTCCTGACATTCTCCCTAATTACAATCACCAATTCGTCATCCTAATTAACCCTACTCAAAAACCCTCGCCAATGAATCATACCGTCCATTGTAAACACGGCCACATGAATGGGAAAATCGATAGGCAGAGAGGCATCCAGGAAAAGCGTCGCAGAGGGCGCTCCGACGTTCTTGTGTCGGAAAAGCGATCGACCACGCCAGTTTTCTTCCAGAGCCTCCAGGACCAGGTAGCAAGAACTCCTCGCTTGGCCAACCTTGGGATGAATTGTCGTAATCTGGTGATTCAAATCGCTGATTAGTTGTAGGTGTTGGGACGTATACTGCTAATTTAGTCGGCCACATTGGATTGTATGTTTGTGTTGTGAACAATAGACACCCGGAAGATGGTTTATTTGCCCTTAATAGTGTCCATTTCGTTGGTGGCTTTCGGGTATTCGCAGGACATCGAACTGCAAACGCCCGCGTACACTTCCAAAGGTGAGCATATTAGATAATATGTTAATTTCAAACAGTTACAGTTAGGAATTAGTTAAGTTGTGAGGGATAAATAAGAGGAAAATTTTAAAAACAACCCCGCTAATGAGTATCCGGGCGGTTTGTTTGATCCCTTCCAAACTTTGCCGATTTACATGCAAAAGAACAGCTATGAGTCAAGAGGGATCGATATCGTGCGTAGTGATTGCTTTTATTTTCAAAAACCGCTGCGGTCTTCCAGTCGTGTCTCACGAAGAAATCTGACCATCAGATTTTTACAAATGTGTCCAAAAAGTTTCCCGGACCAATTTATCAAACGTCCTAGAGTTGATATAGGTTGAATACGAAACGTCGTTAAAGTAGCGACACAACCGCCTGTTTGCACGTATTACAAGAAGATAAATGATTCGCTTGAAGTTTATTTTACAGCTTACTGAACACTGAAGTGGAGATTTTAGCTACGGATGCAAATTTCATATTTGGTGCCTCCCTATTCAGTTTTTCAGATTCTCACAGGTTCAGTTTCTCAAATTTTCGATCTTTCAGTTTTTCATTCTTTGTTTCGTTTAAAATTCAGCTGTATTTCTTAAGACTGGGTTAAAGATAGTTAGGAAAATTGTATCGAAAGTATTTTTAAGTTTGAGGTAATAATTCCAGTGTTCTACTCTTTCATCCCTATTTGTTGTATTCCAAATTGTACCACGAGATTAAATTATAAATTAAAGTAGGCGGGTTATTTTTTATGCAATGGCCCAGCCTGCAAATTGACTGAGAGTAAAATTTGAGGTTATGGTCTAAACATTGTGAAGTTTATGTTTCTCATGTTAAATTGTTTTAATTTAAAGAAAAACACGAAAAATAATGCAGGTTCATTAAAAACTACAGCAAATGTTCAAAGTGTTCTCCCCCAGGTTCAATGCAGCTGTTAACTCTCCGTTTCATATTTTATTTATATATTTTTTTATATTTTATATTTCCAACATCTGAAAGGTTATAGCGTTGCATGCATTAGAAATTGCCTCTTGCAGTTCTTCAAGATTGTGCGGGTCATTTTTAAATACGGTGTTTTTGAGATACGGGAAAATGAAATAATCTAGAATCTGGACTTCGAAGCGGAAATAAAACTAACACGCGCTCCGCTACAACACCCTAACATCACGAAATATTTGTTGGACTAATTTTTGATAATCTGCAGGAAAATTAGGGTAGGTTCTATTCACCATTCTGTTTTTAAAGTCACTTTGACACCATTGACATTCAAATATTAAACCAAATTGTCATAACAGTTAGCAGAGCCAACCTAATTTAAATTTTACAGCCTACTCTAATTTATAATTTAAATGATCTCACGGTATTAAATTTCTTTCATTGCTTTCTAGTTTTACATTTATTTTATTTTACCTCCAGCGTTTTCTCTTCTTCGACAAAGACTTCTTTACTGTGTCTTGTTGGCCATGTTCTGCGATTCCTATTCCATTTGTTATTCCTCTTGTTCTTTGTTTTCCTTCGTACTTGCGTCCTGTTACTACCTGTTGTCCTTCTTATTGAATAGTGTTCTATTCTGCCAGCCATTTTTCTTTGCCTTGTAATTTAATTTATATGATTTATATTTCTGAATTTATGTTTTCTTCATATGCCCTTTTCTATTTTTCTCCATTGTACTTTCTTTCTCTATCTGTCGTTGGAATCTTTCGCCCTCAAATTCTATTGACATTGATAATGATATCCGTCTCCTTGACAAATGAATGAAAAAGGTAAATCGTAATAGAAGATAAAAGTAAATCAATAAATATTACGTGTTGACCATGATAATGAAGTTAAAAATAGAAAAAAATCTGTTTATCCGCAAACGTCACAAAGAGGACAAGGTAAAATTATCATTTTATCTGATTACGCACTAAAGTAGGCAAAAGTTTATCTGCTTAATCAGATAAAGTGACACTTTTACCTTGCCAATGAATTCTTTCAAATTCTTACTTATATATCTGAAAACGTTTGCGAATAAAATAGTATATTATATTATTTATGTCGCTTTATGTGCTTATGTCCAGGCTCAGCACATAAAGCGCTTAACTTATGCTCTTAATAATAAAATCTACTATTATCTGTTTAACGTCGACTAACATAAGTATGCTTTTATTGTGGACGTCAAAATTATCAATAAATTGTCACTTTATGACATGAGTACATACTATATAATTTTATGATATAAATCTCGTGAACGAAAAAATATTACAAAATATAAAAATTTATTATTGATGTATTCCGGATTAATATATATAAATCTTTATTTGCCCTACGGGCTTTCTGATTCCTATACATATACAAGTACAAGTAAATTTAACAATTATAATAATAGAAAAAACTAAATAAAATTCTCTATTTCTTCTCCTCTCCCCTTTCCTCTTCTCCCTTCTTCCTCCTCTTTCATATCTCTTTCATCATTTAATTTCCCTTCCATCTACATTCAGTATTTCCTCTCTTTCTTTCCTCTCTCTTTGTTTCATCTCACTGCACTCGTTCCACATATGCTCAATCGTCTCTCTTTCCTCATAGCACATTCTACACATTCTTCCTCCATCTTCTGCCCAATACCTATTTTCTCTCTCTTCATTTCCGCACCTAAACCTCGCCATCATCTTTCTTTCTTTCTCACTCTCCCTCCCCAAATACTTCGGTACTTCCTCGATCATGCATCTTCCGTACTTCCCGTTGTATCTGGATTCTCTAATTCTTTCTCTCCTCTCTTGTCTATCCGTATCCTTATCTCTTTCACTTAGTTCTACATTCATCCACACGCCTCTTTCTCTCAGTCTCTCTATTTCTTTGCTTGCATACCCATTCCTCCTGTAGTAATTCTCCCTATCATTCTCCTCTGAATTCTTCTTTTTTTCTCTCCAGCACTCCTTTAGTATCCTACATTCTTTCCTCCCTTCCATCCTGTCTTCGAACTTGACCGCTCTTTTTCCCGCTTTCACTCTCAACCTATTCCTCTTGCATTCTTCTCTCACTATGTACCCTGGCGCTTCTCTCTCCACCCCTAGCACCCACCTCAGATATTTCTCTTGCACCCTCTCTATCTCCTCTTGTTCTTTCCATCCCCAGACCTCTGCTCCGTACAACAACACGCTTTCAATAAGACTTTCAAACATCATCATTCTCCTCTTAAACACGCCTCCCCACCTTCTCTCGCCTATTACCCATACACATCCTATCACCTTGTTCGCTTTTCTTGCCAGTTCTCTAATATGTGCCTTATCTGTGGCTCTTTCATTGAACACATACCCCAAGTATTTGAATTCTTTTACTTGTTCTATTACTTTTCCCTCCCACCTCCAATCACTCTCTTCGTTCTTCCTCTTTCTCTTATTGAACACCAGCATTTTTGTTTTCTCTACATTCACTTCTAGTCTTTTCTTCTTCACACATTTTCCTAAACTCTTTATCATTTCCTTCATTTCTCTTTCACTCTTTGCCACCATTGCCACATCATTTCTACCTATCACCCCCCCCCCTTCCGCTTGTGCTCTCTCTAACAGTCCGTCCATATCTGCCACATACATCGTGAACAACAAGGGGCTGAGCGGGCAACCTTGCCTCACTCCCTTTGTTGTCACAAACCATTCACTTTCTCTCTCCCCTACCTTCACTTTACTTTTTGTCTTCTCATATATCTCCTCCACCTTTCTTACCAGCCATTCATTTACCCCTTTCTCCCTCAGGCACTCAAACATCCTCTCTCTGTCCACCTTGTCAAAAGCCGCCTTGAAGTCTACGAATAATGCATACACCCTCCCCCCTTTCTTCTTTAACTCACTCTTCGTCAAATGGTCCAGGATGTATACATTATCCATAGTTCCCCTCCCCTCTCTAAATCCTGCTTGGCTGTCTGGTAATGCTCCCTTTTTCTCTATTTCTTTGCTCATCCTTTCATTCAGAATTGATGCATACAACTTGTACCCTGTGTTTAGGAGAGTTATCCCTCGGTAATTTTCTACTTTATTTTTCTCCCCTTTTTTGTAAATGGGGTAAATTACCCCCTCTCTCCACCCTACCGGGAATCCTTCTCCTCTCCACACCCCATGCATTACCTCCACCAGCCTCTCTAGCACTCTTCTCGTCCCATACATCCACGACTCATTCTGTATTCTATCCCTCCCTGGTGCCTTCCCTTTCCTCAGTTTCTTCACATGCCTCTCCACCTCTTCCATTGTAATTTCTTCTCCTTCAGGTTCTACTCGGTTTCTCTTCGTCTCTATTTCCGTTTTCTTTTTTTCCTTCTCTCCCTCCAGCAGCCTCAGGAAGTACTCCTCCCACTCATTCATCGTTATCTCCTCGCTCCCATTTTCTTTTTTCTTTCTCTCTCTATTAATATAGTTCCATACCTCTTTCTCTGTTCTCATTGCTTTTATCTCTTCCTCCTCTCTCTCCTTCTTCTGCCTCTTCTTCTCCCTGCATGTCTCTCTGTATCTTCTTTTCGCTTCTAAAAAGCCACTTCTGTCCCCTTTAGCCTTTTTCCACTTTCTTAGTTCTTTTATTGCTTCCTTTTTACGTTGCTCACATTCTTTGTCCCACCATTTATTCTTTCTTTTTGTTCCTCCACCTCTTACTGTTATTTCTCTTTTTGTCGCTGCTTTTTCCAATATTTCTACCAATTCATTCTCCATTTTCCCTACTTCTTGTTCTTTAAATCTTACTTTTTCCAGTCTTCTATTATACTCTTCCACCCCTCGTCCCATACTTTAATTATCACCTTCCGCATTTCCTTTATTTTTTCTTCTCCTTCTCTCTTCTCTCTCCCCCTTCCTATACTTATCTCTATCGGCAGATGGTCTGACTCTACTCTTTTCCCCATTCTGAATTCTTCGACTTCTTCCCATGCTTCTTCGTTTACTATTCCGTAGTCTATCACCGTCTCTCCTCTACCGCCTATGTAGGTCCATTCTCCTTCTTCGTCCCCTTGTTTATTTTCATTCAGCACTTCCCATCCTTTTTCTTCTATCCATTCCATCAACTTCTTCCCTTCCGCGTTTTCTTTCTTGTCTTTGGATTTTCTTTTTCCCTCTCCTCTCTCTTCTTCCCAATCCCTGGCTCCTCTTTCCCCAATTCTCCCGTTAAAATCCCCTCCCAGCTGCAATCTCGGTCGTATGAGTGCGTTTCTTCCAGAGCGTAACTATTTTTTTTAATGTTTTTTGAGTGTGAACTAAAATTTAATGCATACAGGCTGTCCCATTTAAAACTCCCCAGTCCAGATTTCTCTGAATTGATTACTTTTCAATCTTTTGGTGATTTGACCGCAAAAAAACGATAATTTTCAATTTTCAAGATAATCCACATCTTCTGATGCTGTGTTCCACAGCAACCACAAAGACAAACATGTTATTGCTGAAATTAGGCTTACTGAACTTGTAACATCACGAACAGTTTTGAAAATCGTCTGTATTTTTGCATGGAAATGAATGGTGGCCATATCCAACATTTATTACGTTAATTAGATCATTTTATTGAAAAATAATCGTGTCGCATACTCTACATTCAGTTTTAACTCCTTCGCGCTATTTAGCAATCAAAATCAACAACCTAATGACCCAAAAATTTTAATAAATTTAATTTTAAAATTACATGTTGGTCTTTGTGGTTTCTGTGGGACATAGCATGAGAAAATGTGCATTATCTTGAAAATTAGAAATTATTGTTTTTATGGTTAAAACGGCAAGATATTGAAAAGTAAGTGGTTAGTTGTAGAGAGGCCTTCAATACCTTTCAAATGAGGCATCACTCGACCCATAGTGCCATTTAAGATTTTGGGGCTAACAGCCCCCTCGCGAAGAGGGCAAAATGCCGGGAGTTGAAAGGAACCTGAAAAGATGTGCCCCTGGCAAACAAAATCGAACTGTCCGAGGATTTTTCAATCACAAAAATCAATTCGGAGAAATCTGGACTGGGGAGTTTTAAATGGGACAGCCTGTATATTGTTGTTTTGACATAATTGAGATGTATTTCTGTCTACATCTTTGCTTATAAAAACTTATCATTATTTTGTTTTTTGTGCAAATTTTGGCGAAAGTTCCGTCATAACCAAAACAAGTCTTGGTCGTGGTATTGGTTTTGGGTTTTGGTCTTACTCTAACAACTTTAGTTTTTTTATTAGTCTCAGTCATGTTCTTTGAATTCCTGGTCTTGTAGTGCAAGCAAATTAGACTTGTTTGAAGAAATACTTTATAAAGTTTTTAAATTTTGGTTATGAACTCCCAGCAGTGACTCAAATAAAAATCCGAAGAGTTCACAAGGGGGGGAGCTTCATCCCCTTTTGCCCAAAAGACCGCCCTGAGTGTCACGTGATGGAACTATTCTGCATTTTTCTCGTAAAGGGTAACTCCGACGAGAAAATGTTATTACGTTCTCCATTAAATTCTGCATAAAATTCCTCATGAAATCAATCAAACTGTTGGACTTGTTTTACTTATCATTGTCCCAAACAATGAGAGACAGACGCTAAACCCGATAGCAATGAATAAGACAGACAAAGAAAGACGAAAAACACTCGATAAATTCGACGGGAACAAAGGAATCAGGTAAAGAGCTACAGTCTCAAATAAAAAAGTCTTTTATCCATCAATTCAAATTAAACGCTAATTGTGTGTGCGCTTGGACTGAAGAAAACACTTCGATAACCCAATAGATCGTTGTCCTTCGACCTTCCATTTATCTAATTTTTTTCATGGTCCTTTCTCTTGTGCTATCGCTTCCTGAAACTCTAAAATCTTATGAGTTTCTCACCCTACCGCACGATTTCCGCTCGGTCTTTGAACACGACTTCTTCCTCCTTCCTGAAAGCGTCCGTCCGAAAACAGAGCCTTCGACGGTGAGCATCTCCACCTCGGTTATGCAGGATGTGGCCCCTTACCTCGAAGTCTTCCGACTGAATTTCCTTCCGCTTCTTATTAATCAACTCGAGCTACATTCACATCGGAGGATGCTGCAGAACAGTGCAAATAAAAAGATGTTTGTGGACCACAAAGAAGGCAACGATCTAGTTGTTGTCGTTGCATATGGAGATCTTGATGACGGTGGCTTATGAAGGGAATATACACTCCTTTTTCAAGGGCAGTGCCTATTTTTATGGATTTTAAGCAGTTTAAATGATTTCCGAGGTTGTGTCGAACGATAAAACGTTGTATTACACTCGTTCCTGTGTAGATTGAACGCTTTACGCCACTCGGGGCTCACAAAAGCACTCGTTTCACTCGTGCTTTTATAAACCCCTTGTGGCGTAAAGCGTCCAATTTACACAGGAACTCGTATCATAAACTACTATTATTTTGTACTGATGAATAAAAGAATGACAAAATACAAATTTTTACTATAATATCAATGACTTTGTTTATACATTGGCTACTTGGTTAAGTGGTTGTAACTAAGGATCAACCAATTAAAGTAATTCTTTCTGTCACTGATCCTTCGTTACAAGCACGTAACAAGTGTTTATGTATAATTAATCACTTTTATGGAGAACCAGTCCGTTAACCTACTATAAGCACTAATTAATTAGTAATTTTTACAAAATTAGTCTCTCTTTAAACCAATTATTCTTCGCTGCCTTATAGCAAGATACTGACTGTTGAATTTCCATCGGGTCTTCCTAAATGTAAATAAATACATCATGTTACCTCTGGAAAACCAAATCTACATTTAGTTATAGGGAGTATTTTGAAATCCAAAGCCTACTGGATGTATAAATCATTTATGAAGGCCCAGTGGTTAATTATGATGAAGTAGACCAAAAAAAAAACATAACCTTAAAGAAAGTGGGATAATAATTAAAATATAAGTCAATTATCTATAAAGACAACGATGTTCTACTTAAAATATAGCAAACTAATTAATTAAGAAAACTAAACTGAAAAACTAGAATATAAGAGATTAGAAAGAGAGAAACTGGGATTTGTAATACTAGGAACTGAAGAACTAAGCTTTAATAATCATAGGACCTATGGAACTAAGAATTGACCCTAAGAAACCATAATTTGGAATTGAGCAACTAAATAGATAAGTGGTCACTAATTTTTAACTAAAATTTTTGTCACTTGAATCCAAAAATAATTTGGAATACTTCAAAGTCCTGCGCACAACTTGCCACTTGAACTGGTACTGTTCAGACGAAACAAGTGACAAAGAGAGCGAGCTACATAAACAAAAAATTTAAATAAATTCTATTCCAGTAACAGATTTTTACTTGTCTGGTAACGAAGTAGTTACCACTTAACGCACCGTTAAAAATAATTATAAAAAAGGAAACCTGGACCTAAAAATTAAAAAAACTAACAAAGGAAATTTAAAGAAATAAGAAGAAATAAAAAAAAAGAAATAAATAAATCGAAATAAATACCTTTAAGAAGAGACCCAGAAACCATAAGATTAACGTTCTCTGTCAACGTTGGAGTGGGATCAAGGTTACAATAAAGATACTGCAACGTAGCCTGAGCCGGACGGGTTCGAGGATTTAAAGAAATTAGTAACTAACTTTTATTAAAAAGACTAACTTTTCACTATGTACAAACTTTCACGATAACACGCTGACCACTTGTTCACGATGCTACCAATACACTGTCCTCCTCCGTCGTTTGTTCCCTTCTTATACCTCTTCTGGCGTTCTCGATTCATTCTATTCCGGGAATAATGAGATCAGCCTTTCGGCGCGATCGATTATTCCCGAAAAATGAGATCATCCTCTTTGTACGAGCGTCGTATAGTATGAGATCACCGCGACAGAATTTTCTAGGCTCATGAGAGCATCTTATGTGAACAATTATTCCCAGACGTTCTTATGGCCTGTGGACTTGTTCTAGATTAATCACGTTACCATACGTGGTGACATCATCATGACATCATCCGCTTCCGTCGTCTTAATACACTAACTTTTATCTCACAATCCCAATAATGTAAATAATTTAACAATGGGAAAATGAAATTGGACAATATTTAAATATAAATGATGACAAACAATAATTATATATAAATGTAAAATGAAACAAAATTTAAGTTGATAAATTGAACAAAATTGTTAGATGTGAAGGTTGACAAAATTTAACACTAGATACTGTGAACAACAACTAGAAAGGAACGGACAAAAAATTGAAACTATTTCCTCAACCGGACACTTGAGGTACCCTCTGCCTGACGGAATCGACGAGTTTGAGTCGAATTATTCGAACTTGTAGAATGGGAGGAAAGCGGAAAAAGCAGTACTTGCGCTGTTGGATGCTGTCCTTTTTTCCGAGTTTCAAGCACGCTACACGGTGCACAATCCGGCCAAATTACCACAATCTTCCGCCTCTTAAATCCGTATTAATACGATTTGTTTCTAAGCTCTCGGCTAATTAGATACCTAAAATTCAGACGGCGACATCTGTACCGCATCGCTCACAGGTTGAAATCGAAAGGCGGAGACACATTCCCGCAATCAGAAACGAACCCCGTTCGCCTGTAACCTATAGAAAGTACAGAACTAGGGACCGAATTAAGTTGCTAGGAAATAAAGAAATAAGAACTAACTTGAAAAACCAGCAGCTAAAGCTACAACAAACTAGGAACTAAAGATTTGAGAACTAAGCAGCAATTAATAAAATAATAGTACCTAACTAAATATATTGTAAACTAAAAAAATGAACTCTAATGAATGTAAATCAGAAGTACCTGGTGAGCCATGAACACTAAAAAAATAGAAATGGCAAAATGCAAACTAGAAGAAACTCGGAAACAAAGAGCTAAGAAAAAAAATTTAAAGAAATATGAAGTAGAAAGTAGGGGTAATAAACTGTAAATTAAAAAAAATATATTTACGTATAATGAACTAGAAACTGAGAAATTAAAATCTGAGAAACTAAGCTCTGAAGAACTAGGAATTAAGAAACTATAGAACCGACAATTAAGTTCAGTTCAAAGTGACAAATTATAAACAAGCATAAGTACGAGCTTGTCCGAAGAAACTTTATTGTTAAGGAAATTACAAAGAGTCTCTTTGTTACACTACAAAGATAATAAATTTGTAACGAGAAGGGTTTTAAAGCTAACGATGCTAAATAAAGCAATAAATCGGAGAACTATACAGAGTGTTACCTAAATATTGTGCCAACGCTTAATAGAAAAATCTCTGGAGCTAAAGAAACAACTAGTTAAAGTCACTTTTTGTCGTCAAAAACTCACTTGATGTAACTTTTTAAATAATAATAACAACAAATAAACTATAAAAAGTTTAAATTAATGATATCTGTAACAATAATAGCTTAAGCCGCCCCTGCTGACCGACACGAGCGAAAAATCACTCAGTTATTCAATTACCTAGTTAAATGGTTTAAAGCACACAAACAAAGCTTACGACTTCGCTGGTCGTCTAGATAGCTTCAGTGCAAGATACCGTTTGGGACAACTATATGAGATGACACATTTTGGGCTTGTTGCCGCAGTTCTGGCGGTGCTAAAGACAAAATTTTTTGATGTGTAACATCTATAGCCGCGATATGAGAGTAAAATCGAATTGAATGTCGTCACGTAAAACGGTGTTAGCTGGTTGATATTTGAAGGTTAAATATAGCACTGAAAAAACCGAGGCTGGGGAAAGCGGGACCATAAAAGTTCGTCTCGCTGGCGCCCCATTTATGGCCCCAATATCCGACCCAATCTTTCTGTCTGCAATAATTAATGCACGGTTGTGTCGCAGAGAAAACTCCACTTCATAATTCAAAAAACTATCACTACACTACACTTAAAACCGTTAAAGCTTTAAAATTTACAAACTGAAAGTTGGCGTTTCTGCATGTTAGCATGTTTCACTGTCCGAGTGTTTGTCTGAAGATTTGAAAGTTTAAAAGTTCGAGAATCTAGGAATCTGAAAGGAACGTAGTCTGAAAGCTTTTCTCCTTTTTTTTTTGGTCGATATAATTTTAACTAGGCTTGTATGTACATATTATTTGTTCTTCATAATACAAGTGACATAGATAGTACTACGATAACATAGTACCATATAGTAATATACTCGAGCTGCTGAAAAAGGAGAGCTATTACGTGAAACCGGCGTGCTGTAGGCGGTGTGGTGTATTTTTAAGCAATGAATAATAATTTGAGAATAACTGTGAATAGGGACGTGTCGTTAGAAAATTTAATACCAACTCTAACCGAAAACGAACATTTATTAACATTCATTATTCAACACAAGTAGGTAATTCAAAATAGAACATAAAAATATATGGGTAAGTTGAACATACCTATTATACAGTGTGGAAATTAAGTAACGCATAAATTCAGTAATTCCGTTGATAATTTTTTGGGAAAAATCTTGAAGGGGTATAGCGATTTTAACTTCAGCAAATATTTTCAGCCTATTGTCAGTTTCTTACGTCATTTGATTTTTATGTTATGATGTCATCGACTTTTTTTTTAAATGACAACCTATATTTTTTATTATTGATTTTGGTAGTACTTTTTATTCCGTTTCCAACCGTATAAAATTTTCAATATGTTATATTTGAAAAAAATCGAGAAAAACAGTCTTAAAGTTCAAATATTAAAAATTCTGTAAATTGGGAAAATGAATGTATCCACCTAAGTTTGACGGAAAGTTATCGACGACACATTCTTTTTTATTTTGAAATTATAAAAATAGTTGAAAAATCGGACTAGAAATTTATTATCTGCTCAATTCAAAGTTAGTAACAGCGATAGCTTCGTGAGACAAACATTATAATAAAAAGAAACTAAATTGATTAACCAGAAAAAAACTAGCAATAACATAAAACACAAAAAGAAACAAAGCAATAACAATTGTTAAATTACATTTACACTAAATGTTCAAATTGACGACCCAGTACCATCTGACAATACCCAAGACGATTATAAAATTCATTTCTCACATTCTGGATAGTTTGAGGCGATATTAACCTAATCTCATGTTGAATTCTTTGCCTGAGATCATCTAAATCATCGATTGTTGTACACTTTACTTTTTAAGTACCCCCATAAAAAAACCCAATCCATCTTCCTGGGAGAACTTGATCCAAGTAGCGTCGCACATCAATTGCGTAATGAGGCGGAGCGCCATCTTGGTGTAACCAAATGGTATTATTTTTGAATGATAATTTTTGAACTTTTCAAAAGTTTTAGAACTGAAGTGTGGCTTATATTGTGGTCCAAAGCAATGCTTCTACTAGTTGCATGTGGATTGTTTTCAATTTCTAGTAGCACATCAAGTTGTGCATCTTCATTTAATCTCGCCGGACGTCGAGTTTTTGGATGATTTTTTACAACGCCATGTTCCCGAATTTTTTTTAATCCTACTAATTGTTGATTGATTTATGGACTGATCCGGGTATTTTTCTCTAAAAAGTTGACACACTTGATGTGTTCTAGCTCTGTCGCCATAACCAATCATGATTAACACTTCGATTCTCTGTTTTTCGCTCAATTGTAGGTACCATTTTTATTAATAAAATAATTTTTCTAATTTAGAAAAAGCACAATAATAACACTTATTTTATTGTGACATTTACAAATTGTGTAATTCTGATAGCCGTAACCAATTTTTTTGTTTTTACATCGGCAACTTGATAAATTTTCCCAATTTAAGGAATTTTTAATATTTGAACTTTAAGACTGTTTTTCTCGATTTTTTTCAAATATAACATTTTGAAAATTTTATACGGTTGGAAACGGAATAAAAAGTACTACTAAAATCAATAATAAAAAATATAGGTTGTCATTTAAAAAAAAAGTCGATGACGTCATAACATAAAAAACAAATGACATAAGAAACTGACGATAGGCTGAAAATATTTGCTGAAGTTAAAATCGCTATACCCTTTCAAGATTTTTTCCAAAAAGTTAATATCAATGGAATTACTGAATTTATGCGTTACTTAATTTCCACACTATATGAATTTGGTACAATATTTTTCTTAAATCATAAAATATATCTGCATTTTTTTAGTTAAAGTTTTATCTTCATTTTTACTTCAACAAAATACAATTTAAAAATATAAGTAAAAAATGAGAGCTCATTTGTTATTTAACACTGTTAATTTAGCACCAGCTTTTGAATGTTTTGCTGTATTTTTGATATTTGTTTTACAACAGTTTAGAAATAATCAACAATTCGATTATATACATTTTATGTTCCAAACAAGATTCGTTATCTAAAAACTAGTGTTTACTGCGTGATTTTTTTTCATCACGTCCATTATATATCGGGTGTCCCATCTAAAATTTGTACCCCCCAACAATTCCAATTTCGAAAGACTTATTATAATTATTAATATTTAAAATATTTAAATTTATCTAAAACTAGCTGACCCGGCGAACTTTGTACCGAGAATCAATAAATAATGTTAAGAGCTTAACTCACGATTCGAACGATGGATATGCGTAATTCTTTTTCTGTTTTGTTCGTTATGGTTTTGGAAAAGTTTTCAGAAAAATTCTAGACAATTACAAAGGAAAGTTGAAAAATTCGGACAGACTGCAAAAATCATAGTTTTTTTGTTTTGTTCGTTATGTTCCCGGGATGGAAAATAACTCAATTGAATGTTTTCAATCGAAAAAAAAAACAATTTGGAAAAACGCATTCCACCCTAAATTAAAATTAAATTACATTTGTTTTTACTTTTGTGTTGTTTTGCGATTACAACGTCTGTCTAAATATTTCTAATATTTAAAGATATATATTTGGTCCAAATGTATCTAAACTTTTTCTCCGACTGCAACATCTGGTCCTATGCGAAAATGGGTATCGTTAGTCGCAATCTACAGTGGGATAATGGTTTCATACAGTCAGTGTACAAAAGATTAAAGAGAAATTTTATCGACCCACAAAGAAAAACATATTTTTCCACAAGAAAATATTAGAAAACGACTACAAAACAAAGACAAAAAAATAATACATTAAATTTAATAAACAAAGCAGCTTTTGGCGGCAAACACCAAACCGAGGTCAGTTCAGAATCCAACCCAAACTACACCATCGGCGCTAAGCCCAGCGAAACGGCAAAATCAGTGGCGCCACCTTAATTGAAACGGCCTTTGGGAGGTTCAAAAATAAAACAGGCATTGAGCATTCTGTCAGAGTGTTGATATTCAATGGTCCAGTCTTGAGAACTTGAGAAGTACTCAGTCCTTTGCTGGCAGATATGCTCTCTTCAATTGGTGCAACATGCTCTTTGCAGTCTTGAAATTCCAGATCGTACCTCTCCAATCAATCTTAACTGTATTCATTCTATGGTTGACGATGTTAAAATAAGCACAGCAGTACCTCGGAATCAAAGTCTTCTCTCAACTCCATATTCCTCATCTGTTGGTCTTCAGAGCCTCTAAGCTCATCCATAAGAGCTAAATAGTGAAGTCTTTACAATCAACAGTTCGAGGCAATGAGACTTTGATTAGGATGTAAATAAAAAAAATAATCAAAGATAAAATTTAATGCAATATTGGTGCGTTAGTAATTTTACTTTTTACCGCACTCATTTTGTAAATAACTATTTCCACGAACTGTACGGTTTAAATCATTTTAAAATAGCTCATGCAAAAACCACACTGTTAAAAGCGGTTTTAATCCCCAACCATAAAATCCGTATTTGCAAATGGCGTGTTCCATGCCAAATGAAAAAGTTATTTGATACAACACGCTGCATATATAAAAGTAAATTACCATGAAAACAGCAATGCGTTTAATTATTATTTATTAACATGTGGAAAATGTCGATTTGTGTTTACCATAATTTATGTGTTAATTTTTTCGGAATCACTGCTGCTAAGTAATAAATTTCTACAATAATTTAAGTATCTCTAGATTTCCGAAGATTTTCGTCTACAGTGTAATGCCATTTGAAATACAATATAAAGGGGTCCAAAACTGCGAAATCAATATCGTATTTCTGCGAATAATTACTTCCTTAGGTGCTTACCCACACATGTGGTGCCCGTAAATCCCCCATCAAACGTTAACGTCTTCCATTTTCGTCTATAAACTCCCCAATAAAAAGCACGCAGAACTGTGTATAATCGATCCGAGAAACTTTATTATCTCGCGAAATTGCATTCATTTTTTAGACGTGTTTCGCCGACATTAAAATTGTAAAGCGAGGGTGGAAACCGACTTTCTAGCGATCCCACTAGACAGCCTCAGTCTGCATGAATAAAGCAATGAATCAGGCAGCTGCAGCCAAGTTTAAAAAAAAAGGTAATCACCACGCCTAATATTGATCTGAGTTGACTCATCGTCATCATCGAGGAAACATTGTCATGTAAATTGGGGGAGTTTAGAGTAAATGAGGGTGAATTTTGAAGGAATCGTGTTTAAATATGTACTAGAAAGGAACAAAATACTTCATTATATTTTTCTGTGCGTTTTAGGTGCTGATTTTTTATTTTTGGGTTTAGACAGAAAGTCTTTTCACACACTAGTTTTGTGTATTTAGGCAACCAAACATACATTCTTGGAGGAACAGAGGCCAAAACTTTAGAATCACGTAAGCTGTGCTGCAACGGAGTGGGGAAAAAAATAAAAAAAAAATCATGCGTTTTTCGTTTGCTTAAGCCACTCGCCTACGGCTCGTAACACTTATTATACAATATATGTACTATTATTTAATGAGCACTTATAGAATGAGCTGTTTTTCAGTCCACTCTCTGAAACGGGCTCCAGTCATTGTCTTGTGATAGTCGCGGTCGTTATTTTTACTGTCTAGTAGTAAGTCACAGAAGGGTAAAAATCCGGCATGTAGAACGGTAAATCTTTTACCTTCACTTTTACATTTAGCAGGATAACTTTTCAAATTATTTTCATTCACACAACGCCGAATATTTTGTATTTATATCCCATAGACAAAAGAATGTTGTAGCGATTTACACATTGATTTAGTTTACCTTTTAAATTAATAAACTGTCTAGAAAACAATAGTTCAAACACATGCCCTTTATACACCACAAGTTACTGCATTTAATTTGCATGTTTTCAGTAAATCGGTATTCCGTGGCACAAACTCAGTTAATAATAATCTGCATGCTCCCGGTGGATGCTAATAATTCCGTGCATTTCCACAATGTCACCGCCGATGACAAACCGATAAGTCAGGAATATGCAAATTATATTAAACATGTCTTGTTGACTCGTAGAATCTGCCATCAGATTGCCATTCAAACTCAAATGCTGCATAATACTTATAATTTGGTATTATATAATTTTATATGTCTGAAACCCTTCTAATAGAGAACCTAATTTAGGAGAAGTTGTATTGTCAAACCGTCCACCCATTCTGCTGTGATAAAACGTGACTGACCTAACAATAAGAGGATTTTCCTCCAGCAAAGCCAGATATATTTCGGTAGCAATTATCAAATCCACTGCTGCAGATTCAAAAAGTTTTGATCTGCTGAATTTAAATTTGTATTGTGGGGGTTTGCACAAGTTTCTTATCTATTGTGCCTTGCAAATTGGAGTCAGATTTGTGATAACGTTTATGCGTCCGAGTGGTCCAGATCTTCGTATTGATTGGTACTCCGATTGGATCTAAGTTCTCAAACACTGCTTAAATTTAGTATTACTTCTAACTTTGTACGAGTGATAAAATTCTATTAAGCTAGCATAGTCAAATGGGTAGAATCACTTAAATTTTTACTAAAAATTTAGTGCTCATTTAGTACCAAAATAAAAAATTTGGGGCTCTAAAAGATTTGCAAAAAATGAGAAAACTGCTACCTTTTGATTAAGCTAGCAGTATACTTCCTCAAATACACTATTTGAATAAATACAGCACGGAGGTCAACTGTACAGAGTGATCATAAAGTTCCGCACATTTAATTATTTACTTAATTGCCTTTCGGCTTTGAAAAGGATTCCTATTCCCATACAATACTAGATAAATAAATAATGAGTAAATAAAACTATAAAACATAAACAATAACAATAGCTAAATTAATTTTATTTTCCTTCCATCTCTTCCCTCCTTTTCTCTACATTCTTTGTTCTGTCTAATGCTCCTTTCATCCAGCCTAGTCCTTTCCCTTGTTCTCCTATAGCACTTTCCAATCTTCTCTCAACTCACTCAGCTCCTCACATTCTTTCATCATGTGCTCTATTGTTCTACTCCTTCTCTGCACAGCCTGCACACTCTCTCGTCTCTCTCTTTCCAGTATTTGTTTTCTCTTTCCTCGTTCCCACATCTAAACCTTGCTATTACTTTCTTATCGTTCTTCTCGCTTTCCTTTCTCAGGTATGCCGGGAGTTCCTCCGTGATTAGTGACCTAAACTTTCCATTGTACCTTGACTCATTTATCCTCGTTCTCCTTTCCTGCTTCTGTACGTCTCGGTCCACCACAACTATCTCTCATATTATATTTACTCTATTGTTTCTTCGCCTCTCTACCTCCTCCACTGCATACACGTTTCTCTCGTAGTATTTTCTTCTCTCTTTTCCTGCTCTTTCCATCTTCCCATTCTTTATCTCTTTGCAACACTCTTATAAGATCTTACATTCCGTTCTTTCTCTTATTCTCTCTTCAAATCTTACTGCTCTTTTTCCTGCTTCCACTCTTATCTTGTCTCTCTTTACTTCTTCCAGTACGATATATGCTGGCGTTTCTCTGACCAATCCTAGTACCCACCTCCAGTACTTAGCTTGGATTGCTTCCAGCTTTTCCTGCTCCTTCCATCCCCATATTTCTGCTCCGTACATCATGACACTCTGTACTAGCCTTTCGTACATCAGTCCTCTCCTTCTTATATCTCGTCCGAATTTTCTCTCGTCTATTCCCCATACTTGACCTACCACCCCGTTTGGTTTCCTCTCTAGTTCCTTTATATGACTTTTCTTGTTGTTAGTCTCGTTAAAGATGTAGCCCAAGTATTTAAATTCTTTTACTTTTTCTAGTTCTTTTCCTTCCCACTTCCACTCCTCTTTCTTTCTTCTGCCTCCTTTCTGAAAAATCATCATTTTTGTTTTCTCCACGTTCAATTCTAGTTTCTTTCTTTTCAGGTATCTTTCTAGGCATCTTATCATTCCCTTCATTTCTTTGGCCTCCCCCGCTATTAGCACCATATCATCGAAGTATGCCAACGAGTGCACTTTCGTGTTTCCTACCACCACTGCCTGCGGTGGTCTTAGTTTTTCTTTCAGGTCGCTTATATATGCCGCGAATATACTGAGACTGAGTGGGCACCCTTGTATTACCCCTTTTGTCGTCCAGAATCTTTTAATCGTTTTCCCGTTTACTTTTACTCTGTTTCCCGTTTCTAGGTAAACTTCCTCTATTCTGCTCACCAGCTGCTCGTTGATTCTTTTCTCTCTTAGTTACTCCCGTATTCTCTCTATATTTACACTATCAAAAGCCACCTTCAGGTCTAAAAACATGTTATCTTATCTTATTAGAATCTTATCGAGTTCTTTATCTATTAGATGTTTCAAGATGTACACTTTATCGATGGTGCTTCTCCCTCTCCTAAAACCCGCTTGTCCATCTGGTAACAACTATTTTTCC
This sequence comes from Diaperis boleti, assembly GCA_963583935.1. Taxonomy (NCBI): domain Eukaryota; kingdom Metazoa; phylum Arthropoda; class Insecta; order Coleoptera; family Tenebrionidae; genus Diaperis; species Diaperis boleti. The sequence goes on along the minus strand of OY757245.1, from coordinate 17,936,168 downwards.
TCTAGTTCTTCCTTCAATTTCTCTTCCAGTATCATTGCGTAGATCTTGTACGCCATCCTCAGCAGACTTATTCCTCGGTAGTTCTCCACCTTTTCCCTTTTTCCTTTTTTGTGTATCGGACACACTATCCCCATCCTCCATTGGTTTGGTAGTCCCCTCCCTTGCCAGACGTCGTTTACTATCTCCCTCATTATCTCTATTATTTCTTCTGTTGCACAGATCCACACTTCATTTTGCAGTTCATCTTCTCCCGCCGCTTTTCGTTTCTTCATTCTACCTATCACTCTCTTAATCATTTCCGTCGTAATCTCTTCTCCTTTCTCTTGTTCTCTGCCCTCTTTTTACTTTTCGTTCTCTGTTTATGTATTTCCAAACTTCTTCTTCTGTGTTGATTGATCTAATTTCCTTTTCTTCTTCTCTTTTCTTTTCTTCCTTCTTCTTCCCACAAGTGTATTTGTATTTCTTTAATTGCGTCCGGTATTCTTCTCTCAATCCCTTCCCATTTCTCCATTTTCTCATTTGCTTTCTGGTCTTTTCATTTCTTTGCATTCTTTATCCCACCATCTATTTCTTCCCATTCTTTCTCCCACTTCTACTTTTATTTTCTTTGTTGTCATCGCTTCTCTCATTCTCCTTTCGAGTTCTTTCATTTTTGTTTCGGTCTTTTTTTTTTTTTTTCTCTTTCCATATGTTGTAGCGCACTTCTGTACTTTTGTATGCTTTCTTCTTCCCAGATTGTTTTTATAATTGTTTCTTTCTCCTTTTTTTTTTCTTTTTATTTCTTCTCCGGCGATTTCTATTTCTAACGGTTGGTGATCTGCTTCCACTCTGTTGAGTCTTCTTACTTCATCCCATGCATGTTGATTGACTATTGCGTAATCAATCACTGATTCTCCTCTCGGTCCCACGTACGTAAATTCCCCTGTATCCTCTTCCCAGTTACCGTTCAATACCTCGTATCCTCTCTCTTCTATAAATTCGATCATTTTTCTTCCTTCTTTATTTTCTGTCTGTTCTGTTCTTTACTCTTGTCCCAATTCTCGCATTAAAGTCGCCCCCAATTATTACAATTCTTTTTTCTGTCCCACTTATGGTCTCTTCTAACATTTGTTTTGTTTTACTCATCTCTTTACTGTATACTGTGATTATTTTAACTTTTTTTGTTCCTAGTATTAGATTTCTTTCTGTTATTCCAGTTCTCTGTAGTTCTTATTTTGTTTTTATTTCGTCCTCAATTTCTTTCCTTACTCCTGTGATGATGCCTCCTTTTGCTCGTCCTTTCTTG